>VSWD01000013.1:23910373-24458191 GCA_033119305.1 Pinctada imbricata
CCGTCTGTCCGTCCGTCCGTCAGTCCGTCTGTCTGTCTGTCACACTTTGGGTGTCACAGCCCATAACTTTTGATTGGTAAGTGATAGAGCTTTGATATTTCACATGTGTATTTCTTAAGACAAGACCTTCCTACACATACCATAATTTTTGACCTAGTGACCTTGACCTACATATTTGACCTACTTTTCAAAAAAATTAAAAATGGATATATCTTTTGATTGGTAAGTGTTAGGACTTTGATATTTCACATGTGCAATCCTTGTGGCAAGACCTTTCTACACATACCATAATGTTTGACCTTGTGGCCTTGACCTCGATATTTGACCTACTTTGGAAAAAAAGATAAGATTCAATATATCTTTTGATTGGTAAGTGATAGGGCTTTGGTATTTCACATGTGTATTCCTTGTGACAAGACCTTTTTACACATACCATAATTTTTGACCTAGTGACCTTGACCTACATATTTGACCTACTTTTCAAAAAAAATTAAAAATGGATATATCTTTTGATTGGTAAGTGTTAGGACTTTGATATTTCACATGTGCAATCCTTGTGGCAAGACCTTTCTACACATACAATAATTTTTGACCTTGTGACCTTGACCTTGATATTTGACCTACTTTTGAAAAAAAGATAAGATTCACTATATCTTTTGATTGGTAAGTGATAGGGCTTTGGTATTTCACATGTGTATTCCTTGTGACAAGACCTTTTTACACATACCATAATTTTTGACCTAGTGACCTTGACCTACATATTTGACCTACTTTTCAAAAAAATTAAGAATGGATATATCTTTTGATTGGTAAGTGTTAGGACTTTGATATTTCACATGTGCAATCCTTGTGGCAAGACCTTTATACACATACCATAATTTTTGACCTTGTGACCTTGACCTCGATATTTGACTTTCTTCTGAAAAAAAGATAAGATTCACTATATCTTTTGGTTGGTAAGTGATAGGGCTTTGATATTTCACATGTGTATTCCTTGTGACAAGACCTTCCTACATATACCATAATTTTTACCTATTGACCTTGACCTACATATTTGACCTACTTTTCAAAAAAATTAAGAATGGCTTTATCTTTTGATTGGTAAGTGATAGGGCTTTGGTATTTCACATGTTTATTCCTTGTGACAAGACCTTTCTACACAGACCATAATATTTGACCCTTTGACCTTGATCTAGATATTTGATCTACTTTTCAAGAAAAGTAATATTGGCTATATCTTTTGATTGGTAGGTAATAGGGCTTTGGTATTTCACATGTATTTTCCTTGTAACAATGCCATTCTACACATACTATAATTTTTTACCTTTTGACCTTGACCTAGCTATTTGACCTTCTTTTCTAAGGTTGGATATATCTTTTAATTGGTAGGTGATAGGTCTTTAATATTTCTTATAATGAGACCTTTTTGTTACCAATTTTCACATAGTGACCTTGACCTAGATGATGACACTCTTTTCT
Source organism: Pinctada imbricata (assembly GCA_033119305.1). Lineage (NCBI taxonomy): Eukaryota > Metazoa > Mollusca > Bivalvia > Pterioida > Pteriidae > Pinctada > Pinctada imbricata. The sequence goes on from VSWD01000013.1 coordinate 23,911,853, forward strand.
TTTAATTTGTAATTAAGAGGTCTGATATTTCAAATGAATTTCATTTGACAAGACTTTTCTACTGATACCAATAATTTTGATCGACTTTCTAGAATAATAATCAAACCGCTTCGCAGGCGACACAAGCATTCCTTGGATTGCTATTTTTTCTACGGGTTCCTAGCCATTTGAGGAGGGGTTGTTCTATTGTGTTTGAAAAAAAATAAAAAGAAGAAAATCATCATTTTGTACAAATCAAAGCTAAGGGGTTATTGATCCCTCTACTCTGGATACGCGCATTACTATGAGCTGGACCCTTATCTAGAAATAAAACTGGGTAGCGAACAAGATTTGATAATTTTAAAAGCCAAACAAAACAAAAACAAACAAAACAAAACAAAACAAAAACAAAATCAAAACAAAAAACTGTGGTCCTTGATTATTGTTTTCAAAAGCAATATATGGCTGCGTTGGCGAGTCGGCTAACATTTGTATGCCAATTCTATTGTTTTTTTCAACATGTTTAGTAAACTTTCATCGATCCTGGGAAATGTCCTTGTTACTGGACATGTTTAATATTTGAAATAGAGGATGCAATTATCAAACGTCAACCGAAATAAACCAAAAAAGAAATTCAATAAGTATTTTAATCAAAAATTCATTTTTTTCAAAAGAATATGACAGCAAAAAAGAGATCGGGACTTGATTTCTACCAAATTTGTTTCTTTTTATGGTTGTAAGATTCCAAGAGGAGGGGGTTATCTGACCTTTCGACCACTCGTAAACTGCATTTGGTACTCTCTCACCATTCAAACATCTGTAAAGGATGTAGTCACAAGAAATAGTTATTTGAATGACAAATATAAGTACCTGGAATCTGGGTCATGGTACATTGTGTTATGAAGAAGGCCGCCGAAAATGAGACTTTGAAAATATTTTCCTCTGATCTTGTAAATAAATTAGTTAACTGATGTTCGACTTTCCCATCCTATCTAAGAGGAAATGAATCTTATTGGCACTTCCTTGAAACTGAAAATTTCATGGAAGGCTGTAAAGCTATTCTAAATATATATTGACCGACGGCAAAATGAAGATATAGAAAATAGAGAGAGAGAGAGAGAGAGAGAGAGAGAGAGAGAGAGAGAGATCAACACATCCTATATGATACACACACATATGTATATATATATATATATAGATTTGACAAAGAAGTAGGATTAAATCCACATGTACATATGGGTGCCTTATTTCTATCATCTGATAACTTTTAGTTCTATGCAGGAAAATTACAAGTGAATGATGAATAAGATCATACGAAATATCAAATTAATGCATTATAGATAAACTAAAAAAAAACCAAAAAAACATAATACCAATAATACCAAAAACTCTAGAATTATGAAGTCAGTATTCTTTACATGTGTTATGATGCTATCGTTTTTTTTTATAATAATACATATGTCCAGATGGCAGTTCAATTGAAATATATATATATCATTGCTTCCAAACGAACACTCAGCGATAAACTAATACCGGAAGTAGCAAGTGTCAGATTGATGATGCATCAGGATTTATTTTTTTATCAGGTGATATACGATGTTATTTTTTCTTCAGTCTGTCCGTCCTGAATATAATTTTCAATTTACCATAATGCTGTATATACATACTGTCTTCATTCATACGGCATATCAAAGGACAAGTACGAATTCACATAGGCGGATCCAGCACTGTTTGAAAAGTTGAACAGTTGAAAGGAAAGCTGAATCTTTTTTAGTTGGACAAAATTTAGTCATCGAGCAAGGAAACTGGATGTACAACCCAATCCCTCCCCAAAGATAAAAACCTTATTGAAACTACTGTAAATAGTATTGAATTTATTCAAGAGCAAATGTAACCCCCCATCTTTCCGTACTTGTATCCGCCCTAGATATGCACTGCAAGCTTTATTTTTTTTAGTTTTTATTCAAAGTACATTTTTTGCCTATTTCTCAAAACAATCATTGATTATTTAATCAGATAACTTCATTTCTCATTTCAGGTGTTACATGTATTTACTCCCAGACTTCTCATCACTGAATGTCACGGTGGACGAGTTTGAAGCTCGTCTTATATACCGGCGCTGTAGCGATGTACCTGGATTTTAGGTCGTACCTTCATTAGTATGCATACGTCAGCAGGCGTGAAGGGTCGCTATAGCTTATTTCTATGTCATGGGACGGAGATTGTTAGAGTCTATATCTAACAATCTCCCTCCCAAATTTTTTTACTATTTCATCAAAGTTTTTAATGTAGGCTTTCAGCTTTAAGAGGTTTGTACAGTGCAAGTCCTAGAGTTGGGACACTTCCGTATTATTATTATAAATACACATTTCATGTTGCAGTGTAGAGCAGTTAAAATCATTCCCCGTAATCTGATGTTTAGAAGTGTATTAATTACTTCTTTCCAGCTCTGTCGCCTGAAAGAAGCTTTGTGTTTGGCCCTTTATCGATTTGACATCATAGATGTTATTTAGCTATTTTGAAAACTTGTCATTCCATTCAAAACTATCACCGAAATTAAAGGAGGTTAACACCTTAGCATCATTCCTCCTATGCTATTTTGAACATATATTTTATTTGGATATGCTACTGAATCGACCTACAGGGTATTTGGAGCCGCGCAATCACTGTAAAGTAAATGTACAAATGTAAATTCAAAACATTAAAGAGTGCGCTACTGAAATGAATTGTGGTGGCTCCCCTGGAAGCATCACTGATGAGAATTTAATATTCGAAATACGTGTCTGGTGCAGGAAAAAAATGGATTGGAATTTTCTTCATGAAGGTATAGAGTTGTAATACTTCCGTATTATTCTTACAAATGCGCTGGTACAAAGATGTAGATTTTTCAAGTAGCATGCCGACTGTCCGTCTTGTGTCATGAAGATCATATACACGGTATAAAAGACGTTTGTTAATTCTGACCCAATTTCGATAGTTATGCTGTCTGCCCTTGATCCTTTCTAATTTTGTTCATTATGTCGCCATAAAATGCAGGCTGTGAAATACCCAAAAGTAATACATGTATACTGTGTTGCTTGTATAGGTCCAAACTTTCAACGAAGCTGACTGTAATTTTTGTAAAATTTCCAGAGAGTCTTAATTAGTTTATGAAAGCGGAACCTTGACCTAAAAGATACTTGCTTATTAGTAAATTCTAAGATGAAAATCCGAAACAGCAGTGCATGCTTTATCATTTAAGAACAGACCAATTTGAAGAATGGATCAGGCATGCACGTTTCGGGTACTTAATCCCCGTCAGTGATACTCCTTCAAAACAATGTAAATGGCCAAAGAGTGTGACAATTATGATATACAAAAATGTACCAAAGGATGGGTTGGATTTGATGTTACAGGACTCACGTTCTTACGTTGTCTGCTCTGTGTTTTTACATTAAGTGTTTTGTGGTTTCGCTGTGGGTGCTGCAGCCGAGTGCTGTTGGAGTTCCCTTCCTTTCTTTTACATGTATGCATCTATTTTAGGTCATGTTTAGACATTTCACGACATTTTGTTACAGAAATTTTCATGTATCACTAATGATGCTCGAAATAAATGTAGAGCAAAGATCTTAACATGACCTAAAATATAGGCATACTTCAAAATCTTCCGTGCTAACTCGCGGCATAATAACATCCGGACAGCAAGAATATCCATATGTACATTGCCGTGTATCACATATTGTTTTGTGGTTTCGCTGTGGGTGCTGCAACCGAGTGTTGTTGGAGATCCCCTCCTTTCTTTTACATGTATGCCTATATTTTAGGTCATGTTAAGATATTTGCTCTACATTTATTTCGAGCATCATTAGTGATACATGAAAATTTCTGTAACAAAATGTCGTGAAATGTCTAAACATGACCTAAAATAGATGCATACATGTAAAAGAAAGGAGGGGATCTCCAACAACACTCGGTTGCAGCACCCACAGCGAAACCACAAAACACCCAATGTAAAAACACAGAGCAGACAACGTAAGAACGTTCTAAGGACAAATCTTTGTCAGAAAATTAAAATATATTTCAAAATGTATTTCATATTCTGAAAATCCTCATTTTCATCCATTTCAGTGTAATAGAATTCGCACTAAGCACCAGAGACCATGTACACTATTTGCGTAGTAACTCTCTTCTCCATTGTACTGGCAGAGGACATAAGACATTTCTCTAAACCAGTCCTTGATGCTTACATCAAATACTGTGGAATAGAAAACACTTGCAACTTAGATAAAAAGTTAGATAGATATGCTCATAAATCCATTGCATTGTTGGAACAATGCCGCGCGTGTATATGTGATACACGGCAATGTACATATGGATATTCTTGCTGTCCGGATGTTATTATGCCGCGAGTTAGCACGGAAGATTTTGAAGATTGGAATCTAAAGCATTTTAGCATTTCCGTCATCGATAAATGTCCAGCAAATGCAAATTCTACGCTTGTAGAAATGTGTTCTAAAAATTGGAGTGACATTACAGATGAAGAATTCTATGTAGTTTTAGATTCTGACAGCAGTTCTAGGAATATTGAGGTATACAAAAACAAATACTGTGCTGTTTGCAATGACATCCAAACATGGATTACTCCAAATTTCTTACTCTTCTGTAAGGAATTTGGATTTCCATTAAATGTATATTCTTCAAAAGAAGCACTTTTATCTGCTGCCTCTAAGTACGGATGTCGAATTGATATTGAACATTTTGCAAAGTTTAGCGGATCCTCAATCAATAGTTGTAATGTAACAGGAAAATGGAATAAGGAAAATGCCGACATGGAATGGGCTTGTCATTATTATGCAACTGTGCCTTACTTTGATTTTAAGAACATTTTTTTGCTACATGTGTAATACAGGATTGTCACCTAAGAAGCCATACATAAACAGTTGCATTTCGCACATGGATGCTGCAGTAGAACATCTGTGTTTATCTGAAGATTTTGATACACGATTTTATCCTTTTAAGAACCAATATTGTAGGTCTTGTAACATATTGTCACCGCCTGGGACTAAGGACTTTGGCGTATTTCATTATAACATAGGTCAAAGTCCATTTCAGGAAAATGGTGCTGTTAACTGGAATGTCAAAACCTACCCTCATCTCTGTTACATTCGTCATCTTGATGTGTACAAGTTTTTGAAAATTTCAACCGTAATGGATTCTTTATGTTATGAAAATGTCTTAGATGGAGAAAAACTAATTTCATTGCAAAAGGAATTTGATGAACGATATCAAAGCAGCATTACACGTCGTCAATCAAGATTCATGAATATTACCATTATTTCTGAAAACTAAGACCGATAACTCCATTGTGCTCCTCATCCATGGTAAACAGAAGCCGAATATGTAGCTGTAATATGAATTGTTTTTCTAAGGGAAACTGCTGTCCTGATATGGTTATCCTTTCCAAAGAATCCTCATGTATAGACTTCGTATCTTACTCCCCGTCCATATACGCCAAGTGCAAGTCACCTATTTCGGACAAGATTTTGCAATACTATTGCGAAAGAAAAGACGACGAATACGAGTCATTGATAGATTTCGTCCCATTTTACGATAGAAAGGACCAAGTTTTTTTTTATAAAAATGTCTTTTGTAAGATTTGCAGTAAGCCAAAAGAAGATATTATTTCTCATGGTCATATAAGTTTAGTTAATATCAAATGTAAGGAATTTATCGATGTTGAGAACTATTTGCGTAACGGTAAATCAGTATTAGAACTAAATGATATATGTGATGTTAGACATATGATTGATGGAACAATGTTACAACCAGCAGATCACCAGTGTCCACAAAATTTCAACAAAACAATTTCGCCAGCCGATCTGTTATATCTCTGTACTTGGGCAGGACGTTTCGTTTATTCCACATGTAAATCAAAGTACAAAAACGTGTTTTGCCAAATGCATCATATGAAACAAGAGTGTACAACCGAAACTTGCGAGTTGACATTACAATACATGCAGAACTTTGGGTGCAATGTAACTGATGACGGACAGGAGGCGACGCACGAAAAGTACTACTACCCACTGAAGTTTACGTTTAATCCCGCTGCTTCGAGACGGAGTAGGACTACACATATATCTGGCAATTACAAGTCGGATGAATTCTATGATGAAAAACATGTAAGTATCTGAATATATTTTAAAGTGTGTAAGACATGTATAGTATATGTGTGGAAGAATACGTGTGAAAATGGGTCTTCAGAACAGGAAATTCGAATAATTCCGGTCCGGTACCATGTGAACGACTTTGTAAATCAGCAAGTACTAGTTTGAGTCAAAAGAGAGATTTTTAGTCAGAACCGATTTTATGGATTCTGTGTCATATGCATGAATGGGCAATAGGTTTATTATTCTAAAGTTGTAAAATTTGCATAAAGTACGATCTCATTGAAAGGCAGGTATAACTTTCAGACAAAATTGTACAAAGTAAAATTCGCATACGCATATCTTCGCCATGTGCCTCCGTAATGGTCGATGATCTGGCACCATATTACAATAGAACCCTGCTTTTCACAACGGCACACTTTCAAAGCGAAGTAACTGTTTGATCTCTGGACGTGCATCACACGCGAGAATGTCTATTTTGTTTTCATGCGTGGTTATTGGAGAGAGGGACCCACTCCCCCTGAAATTATTTTAACGAATGAACTGGCGTATTTAATATCCAATAATGTCGTTACAATAACATTGTTCCACCCCGAGTTACAAAATGTCACTTTTACCAATGGTTTATTTTATCAACACCAATTGTGGTTCTGTAACTAGGGGTAGAACAATGTCCCACGGACGAAAATCGAAAAAAGGGGAGGGGGGGGGAAAGGCATTTTTTTTTTGAATCTGACTTAAGAGCGGTTCGATAGATAGAAATTACCCATTTCTTCTTGTTATGCAATGGAGCAATCTTTTGTGAGTGGATTCCGATGAAATATACAATATACACGAATGAAATAAACGATATAAAATGTCTATTTCTACACAGTGTACATTTCGCGACTGAAAGCTACAATGTGGCTGTTTCGTACAAAATTTGGGGTTTTCAGTTTCTGGACTGTGTATTTTACAGATTACATAGACATACTGCTTTCGAACTTATTTTTTCTTTCTCATTTTTTAAATAAGAGGGGATTAAAACATTAATTCAGTAAGAATGAATCAGAATAGTATAATTAAATGGTTGTCATAAATAATGTCCATATCAATATTCATAAAACCATTCTAGCAGAGTTTTTGCAACATGTTTTTATTCAAAATTCCACTTTTCGGTCGATCCCACACTTATTTCGCCCCACTATTGGGCCCTGACCCCCTTCCCCAAATAGTGAGATAAACACTGGAAGATTTTTTTATTGTTGTGATTTAGTTTTTAATTTATATAGCTTTATAAGCCCCAACCTTAAAACTCATTTCCAAAGGTTAGTAATTCTACCTTATTTCTATGCAGAAAGGCACTCCCTCTACGGACAGAAAGTATTAATTCAAAAGATGCCATTTTCGGTTTTATTTCTTCTTTTCAAGGCTGCACACCCTCCATGAACATACTAGATCGGATCGATGAATGGTGCGCCGTTTTACTATATTGCCTACTTATTGATATTAATTAATCATAACTCACAATATGAATTAATAACAATGATTCGACATTTTTGATACATGTACACAATAATTCGATAATCCGAATCATTGATATCAGTAAATAGGAAATATGTAGTAAAACTAGAGGTGGATCTACGATTCAGAAGGGGGGGGGGGGGGGGTTACGGCTTCATAAAAAAAATTAGAAGACAGTGATAAAAGAATCCAGAAAATCAACAAGTTTTTTCCAGTTCCTATTTTCGACAGTTTTAAAACTTTTGATTATGAATTAAAGACGTCTGGCGAGCGATGACAAGCCAGTGATATTTGTTTTCTTCAGAGTTTGCGTAAGAGACACTTACTATCGATAACACTTTATCAAGAAAGGAAGGGATCTCCAAAAATACTAGGTTGCAGCACCCACAGCAACACCCCAAACACCCAATGCAAAAAACCCCAAAACAGAGCAGACATCCACAGACAGAGACGCAAAAGGGAAAATGATCACCAACTCACACCATAGAAACATGAAACACAGAATACCACACATAAACCAACGAGACGAATGGGCAACCGCTGTCGATTTTGGACGGCGATCTGCCACGTAAGTAGCACACGACGTGGTTATCCGGATTACGTGAGCACAACTCTCCCACTTTTCCGGTTAACCAGAGGTCTCGAAGAACCCACTATTGTGGTGTAGAATAACTCTCACTGTAAGATGACCATACAAACAGACAACATGACGCAATGGCCCAAGAACCACACAGATGGATAAGTAAATTGATATCAAAACAGAAGACATACGAAATAAAGCCCATGCTCTGCCGGCTGTAGCACGAGGAGTCCGACTAAAAACGTGTGTCCTGTAGCATCATAACCCATCCATCCTGTTACATCTTTCGACACATTTTTTGACATAAAACAAAGGAGGGGATCTCCAACATCACCAGGTTTCACCACCCACAGCAAAACCCCAAACACCCAGTGCAAAAACACACAGCGTACACACACAGAACGAGACGCAAAGGGACAACAAACGTCAACGCACAACACAGAAACATCAATAGACAAGAGCCCCAGGGGGCACAACGCTCACCTGATACCCATGCACGCTCTAATTGACATACTGACATTGAATACTGATAGTGCCAGTACCAGGATTTTAGCCCACAACCTTTCTTACAAGATTTTTGCCGGATGCAGACAAGTTTTTTTTTCAGACAACCTTTAAAAGTACAAACAAGAGAAAATAGTCACATTTCAAAACAACAACTTTTTTACTGATTTGAAAAGATGGATTATGCGATCCAAAGTCATATGCCCAGCTAGTATAGTTCGATTATGCAACATCAAAAATAAAATCATTTTGTAAAATTCCACATTAATGTGCAACAGAAACAGAATAAAACAATGAAATGATTTCATAAATTAAGTTTATTTAAAATTGAACACCAAACCTTTCATTATTAATAGCTAGTATGCCAGAAAATAATAAAGCCTGTGTTTGTGAAACACGAATGCCCCGCGGTGGCATCTTTGTTGGTATAAACACCATTTTCTGTTAAGTATGTGAGAGGTCAGGGTCAGAGTAATGTTGGTATCAATGGAAAGATCTTGTCACAAAGAACACACATTTACAATATGAAAGCCCTATCAGTAACCATTCAAAAGTTATGCCCAATGTTAAAGTTTTTGAAAAGTAGGTCTAAGGTCAAGGTCAAGGTCACGAGGTCAAATATTTTGGTATCAATGGAAAAGTATTGTCACAAGGAATACACATGTGAAATATGAAAGCTCTATCACCTTCCTATCAAAAGTTATGCCCAATGTAAAGTTTTTCGGACAAACAGACAGACGGACAGGCCAAAAACTATAAGCCCCCGTATCTTTGATTCCGGAAGCATAAAAAACAAAGACTTTTCGGTTTTGCCTTTATTCATATTAAATTATACAGAAATCTATGAATGAGAGCTTTTGAATAGTATTGATTTCATCTTAATACATGTAACGTACAGTCAAAATCGTGTTAATCCAATTAACACAGACAAGTTGTTAGCGGACAATATTAATTCAAGTGAGTTGTGCAGAAATTGAGCCAATTTATTTTCCAAACAGCAGTGTACGGTGTATCAAACCTCATGACCCAGTGAAGCCACTTGGACAAATTATTTTCGGTAAATATGCTGAAATGCGGTGCTTGGAAATGTATTTTTAGCATATTGAATCAATAGTCGTGATAAATTTAACTTCGAACTTGATCTTGTCTTTTATGCAATCTACAGATAGGTTTGAAAATATGCAAAATTCGGAACATTTTCGATGAGGACGCAGAGTTCCTGTAAAAAAAGTGAAATTTGCGAAAAAAGGACATGCATGACCCCCCCCTTTTTCTTTACATTTTTATGCGTGCCAAAGATTTGCAATCAAAAAAGACCAATTTTACAGACTTCCGGGCATTTCAAGTCAGTCAAAATTTTTAGTGTGCACCTTTTTATTTCCTGTAGTTACCCCTACTAAAGGGGCAAGGAGGTATTGAACCAATCAAATCTGTAACACAAGATATATGGCGACTAGTATGTTTACCATAGATACAGAAATAAGACAGAGAAAATAATCATTAAATAGGGAAAATGTTCTGAAATATGCATGTATGAAAAAAAAGCAATCCAAGGAATGCTTGTGTCGCCTGCATAGCGGATTTTTTTTTATTGAAATTAGGTCAAATATCAATGGCAAGGTCACTAGGTTAAAAATTATGGAATGTTTAGAAAGGTCTTTTCATAAGGAATACAAATGTGAAATATCAAAGCCCTATCACTTACCACTCAAAAGATATAGCAAATCATAGATTTGTTGAAAAGTGGGTCAAATATATAGGGCAAGTGCACGAAGTAAAACATAGGTAATCACAGATTACGAAGCTCACCTCGTGACAGCAAAATTCAATTCAAACATATTTCTTAGTACATGTATATTGGCTTTTAAAGGCAAAACCACTCAAGCAGAAAAAGTAGGTCAAGGTCATTTTATGAAAGTTTGATCAAAGATACACCCAATATGCAAGTTTGGTACATGTATCACTTATACTTTGCTCAAAGATACATCTAATTTGCAAGTTTGGAACATCTAGCACTTATACTTTGCTCAATATTGGCTTTTAAAGGCAAAATCACTCAAGCGGAAAAAGTAGGTCAAGGTCATTTTATGAAAGTTTGATCAAAGATACATCCAATATGCAAGTTTGGTACATGTAGCACTTATACTCTGCTCAATATTGGCTTTTAAAAGCGAAATCACTCAAGTGGAAAAAGTAGGTCAGATGCTGCATCCGATGCATGGGTCCATCTCGGCATCCAAAGATGAATCACTTGTGCAAGTTTGGTTACTGTAGCATTAGTACTTTGTCAGATACTGAGCTACCCCAAACTTCTTATCCAAATCACTCAAGCGGAAAATGTAGGTCAGATGCTGCATCCGATGCATAGGTTCACCTCAGCATCCAAAGATGAATCACTTGTGCAAGTTTGGTTACTGTAGCATCAGTTCTTTGTCAGATACTGAGCTACCCCAAACTTCTTAACCAAGTCACTCAAGAGGAAAATGTGGGTCAGATGCTGCATCCGATGCATGGGTTTACCTCAGCATCCAAAAATGAATCACTTGTGCCAGTTTGGTTACTGTAGCATCAGTACTTTGTCAGATACTGAGCTACCCCAAACTTCTTAACCAAGTCACTCAAGTGGAAAATGTAGGTCAGATGCTGCAAACGATGCATGGGTTCACCTCAGCATCCAAAGATGAATCACTTGTGCCAGTTTGGTTACTGTAGCGTTAGTACTTTGTCAGATACTGAGCTACCCCAAACTTCTTAACCGGACGCGGACGCGGACACGGATGCGGACACGGACGCGGACACGGACACGGACGCGGACGCGGAGGGTTATAGCATAAGCTCACTCAACTTCGTCGAGGTGAGCTAAAAATGATGGTATGTGAAGAAAGGTCTTGTCACATGGAATGCACATGTGAAATATCAGAGCCTATCACTCAGCAATCAAAAGAAATAGCCAATCTAAGATTTTTTGAAAAGTAGGTCAAATATCTAGGTCTTGGTCATGAGGTCAAAAGTTATGATATGTGTAGAAAGGCCTTGTCACAAGAAGGAATACACATATGAAATATCAAAGCTCTATCACTTACCAATCAAAAGATATAGCAAATCTTAATTTTTATGAAAAGTAGGTCAAATATCTAGGTCAAGGTCATGAGGTCAAAATTATGGTATGTGTAGAAAGGTATTGTCAAAAGGAATACACAAGAGAAATATCAAAGCCCTATCACTTGCCAATCAATAGATATAGCCAATCTTGGTTTTTTTTAAAAAGTAGGTCAAATATCTAGGTCAAGGTCATAAGGTTAAAAAATATAGTATGTGAAAAAAGGGCTTGTCACAAGAAATACACATGTGAAATATCAAAGCCCTATCACTTGCCAATCAAGAGATATAGCCAATCTTAGATTTTTTGAAAAGTAGGTCAAATATCTAGGTCAAGGTCACGAGGTCAAAAATTATTAGAAAGGTCTAATCACAAGGAATACACATGTGAAATATCAAAGCCCTATCACTAATCAATCAAGAGATATAGCCAATATTAGATTTTTAGAAAAGTAGGTCAAATATCTAGGTCAAGGTCAAAAGGTCAAAAATTATGATATGTGTATAAAGGTCTTGTCACAAGGAATACACATGTGAAATATCAAAGCCCTAGCACTTACCAATCAAAAGTTATGGGGTGTGACACCCAAGTGTGACAGACAGACAGACAGACGGAGGGACGGATGGACGGACAGACGAACAAAAGACAAAGTGATCCCTAAGTGTCGCTGTGCTTCGCAGGCGACACAAAAAGTCATTATCTTAAAAATAAATTCAGCGTATATTTGATAGCGTATGTGGCCGAGTTAATTCGAAGTATGAAAATAAGTTCACAAAGCCAAACTAGCTATAGCTTGTCTTATTTAAAAAATCATTAAAAATCTAAAAGTTGATATTTTGACAAAATTCTTTCACAGTTTCATTTCTAGCGATAAATATAACCAGAAGTCTCTGACGAGACTGTAGCTCTCCTGGTTGTTTTGTTTTTTATTTACTCATTGACATGTGAATAAGATACATACACATAAATATCAATTTCTATTTTTCAAGACCATAGGGAGCAGGCATTCTAACAAATTAAAAGTAGCACAACAAAACAACATATCGAATAGACTGCAACTAGAATATCACTCATATAATTCATAATATCCAAGATAAAGTATTTAAAAAAAAGAATGCCACACCCATTTTCCAAGATCCCAGGATGGCAGGGACTGCTAGCTCAAATGAACTATCAATGACATAACAAAACTACAGTTCCATCTTATTGCATTAAGAGTTACAACAACTCTCATTCATTAATAGCTTTGAAGAGTTAAGAGAACAATTATATAGGAAAAATGACCACACCTATTTTCTAAGACCCTGGGGATCAGGGGCTCAAACAAACAAAATATCAGATGCACAACAAGAACACAGATCAAACATATTGCAAAAAGAATGAAGCCTCAACAATTATAGTGTCAGGAGTTGCGAGCACAACATTACAATCTACAAACAGTTATATACTAGGAGAAAATGACCACACCCATTTCCTAAGACCCTGGGGATCAGGGCTCAAACAAAATATTGGTGCACAACAAGACCACAGACCAATCATATTGCAAAAAGAATGAAGTTTAAATCATTTATAGTATCAGAGGAGTTGCGAGCATAGGATTACATAGACTTATATAGCAGAAAATGACCACACCCATTTTCTAAGACCCTGGGGTAAGGGGCTCAAACAAATATCAGGTGCACAACTAGAAACAGACCCATCATATTGCAAAAAGAATGAAGTTTCCATCATTTATAGAGTCAGAGGAGTTGCAAGCAAAAGATTACATAGATTTATATAGGAGAAAATGACCACACCCATTTTCTAAGACCCTGGGGGTCAGGGGCCCAAACAAATATCAGGTGCACAACTAGAGTAAAGACCCATCATATTGCAATAAGAATGAAGTATCTATCATTTATAGTGTCAGAAGAGTTGCGAGCACAAGATTACACAGAGTTATATAGGAGAAAATGACCACACCCATTTTCTAAGACCCTGGGGGTCATGGGCTCAAACAAAATCTCTGGTGCACAACTACACCATAGACCCATCATATTGCAAAAAGAATGAAGTATCTATCATTTATAGTGTCAGAGGAGTTGCGAGCACAAGATTACATAGAGTTATATAGGAGAAAATGACCACACCCCCATTCTCTAAGACCCTGGGGGTCAGGGGCTAAAACAAAATCTCAGGTGCACAACTAGACTACAGACCCATCATATTGCAAAAAGAGTGAGGTCTCTATCATTTATACTGTCAGAGGAGTTGCGAGCACAAGATTACATAGAGTTATATAAGAGAAAATGACCACACCCATTTTCTGAGACCCTGAGGGTCAGGGGCTAAAACAAAATATCAGGTGCACAACTAGAGTAAAGACCCATCATATTGCAAAAAGAGTGAAGTCTCTATCATTTATAGTGTCAGAGGAGTTGCGAGCACAAGATTACATAGAGTTATATAGGAGAAAATGACCACACCCATTTTCTAAGGTCCTGGGGGCCAGGGGCTCAAACAAAATATCAGGTGCACAACTAGACCACAGACTCATCATATTGCAAAACGAATCATGTCTCTAGCATTTATAGTGTCAGAGGAGTTGCGAGCACAAGATTTCATAGATTTTCATGACCACGCCCATTTTCTAAGACCCTGGGGGTCAGGGGCTGAAACCAAATGTCAGATGCACAACTAGACCACATATCAAGTAAGATGCAAAAAGAATTAGCTTTCTATCTCCTATGGTTTCAGAGGAGTTGCGAGCACAAGAATTGTTTACGGACGGACGGACGGACAGACGGACAGACGGACAGGCGGACAGACGGACGGACGCCGGACGACGGGGTATCGCATAAGCTCGACTGGTCAGAGACCAGTAGAGCTAAAAATAAAAAGAGAAAAAAAAACTGAAAAAGGGAAAAAAAATTGTTGGGGTCCCGCCGGGGTTTGAAGCTACTCCCCATGGGTCCATTTGGCATGGAAAACATACATTATACCTATGTACAATCTTAAAAAATATTCCTTAAAAATCCAAAAGTGGATATCTTGACAAAATTCTTTCACTTGTAGGGTACCATGCATGAGTACCTCATACCTACAAATTGTCATGACAATCTGAAGAGTGGTTATAGAAAAGAAGCAGAAAATGTATGAAAATCAACCCCCCCCTTCCTTTTTACATAAGAAAAAAATTCATAAAAAATCAAAAAAATAAATTTTAAGCATAAAATACATATCAAAGCATTAAGTAAGTTAAATATGATAAATATGTAATAAATGAGTGTGTAAAATCATACACTTATTGAGTTATTTAAAGAAATAGTGCAAAAATGTGCATTTCTGACAAAGTCCGAAAAGACGTCAAAAACGCGTCAAAAATTTGACTTCGAAGTGGAACCAAAAATAACAACACTTCTTAAGACATCTCTCTAGATCATCCTGATGCTTTCGGTTTGTCGATACATGCTTCGGTTCTGAAGAAGAAGTTTGTCAAAGGAGGGTACCCCCCGTGACCTACTTTTGGCTGTGGTGGCGCCACCTGTTGACAGATCCGGACGAAAAACAACAACACTTGTAGGGGACCATGAGTACTTCACACCTACCAAGTTTCATCAAAATCCCTTCAGCCGTTCTGGAGACGAAGTTTAAAATGTGAAAAGTTTACGACGACGGACGACGGACGACGGACGACGACGACGACGGACGACGGACGACGGACGCAACACTATGACAATAGCTCACTTGAGCCTATGGCTCAGGTGAGCTAAAAATTAATAAAAAATCAAAAAATCTAAATTTTAGAATAAAATACTTATCAAAGCATTTAGTAACTTAAATATGATAAATATGCAGTAAATGAATGTGTAAAATCATACACTTATTGAGTTATTTAAAGAAATAGTGCAAAAATGTGCATTTCTGACGAAGTCCGAAAAGACGTCAAAAACGCGTCAAAAATTTGACTTCCGAGTGGAACCAAAAATAACAACACTTCTTAAGACATCTCTCTAGTTCATCCTGATGCTTTCGGTTTGTCGATACGTGCCTCCGTTCTGAAGAAGAAGTTTGTCAAAGGAGGGTACCCCCTGTGACCTACTTTTGCCTCTGGTGGCCCCACCTGTTGATGGATCCGGACGAAAAACAACAACACTTGTAGGGGACCATGAGTACCTCATTCCTACCAAGTTTCATGAAAATCTTTTCAGTGGTTCTGGAGAAGAAGTCGAAAATGTTGAAAAGTTTACGACGGACGACGACGGACGACGACGGACGACGACGGACGACGGACGCCACGCTATGACAATAGCTCACTTTGAGCCTATGGCTCAGGTGAGCTAATAAAGGGAAGAAAAATTTTTTTAAGTAAAAAATGGAATTTAAGGTATTCAGATTATCTAAAAGTGCATAATAAGCTGACAAAATGGGAAAAAATGAAGAAAAAAATTTGAGGAGTGCTCGTGCCGGGACTTGAACCCACAAGCCTTGGGTCCATGTTCACAGTAAACATATCTATTCATGACTGAAAAAATACTCATAAAAATCTGTTCAGCAGTTCTGGAGAAGAAGTTGAATATGTATGAAAATCACCCCCCCCTTTCCTTTTCACATAAGAAAATAATTCATAAAAAATCAAAAAATTAAAATTTCAGTATGAAATACATATCAAAGCATTAAGTAACTTAAATGTGATGAATTTGTAGTAAATGAATGTGTAAAACCATACACATATTGAGTTATTTAAAGAAATAGTGCAAAAATGTGCATTTCCGACAGAGTCCGAAAAGACGTCAAAAACGCGTCAAAAATTTGACTTCCAAGTGGAACCAAAAACAACAACACTTCTTAAGACATCTCTCTAGATCATTCTGATGCTTTCAGTTTGTCGATACGTGCTTTCGTTCTGAAGAAGAAGTTTGTCAAAGGAGGGTACCCCCTGTGACCTACTTTTGCCTCTGGTGGCGCCACCTGTTGATGGATCTGGACGAAAAACAACATCACTTGTAGGGGACCATGAGTACTTCATTCCTACCAAGTTTCATGAAAATCTTTTCAGTGGTTCTGGAGAAGAAGTTGAATATGTATGAAAATCACCCCCCCCCCCCTTCCTTTTCACATAAGAAAAAAATTAATAAAAAATCAAAAAATCTAAATTTTAGAATAAAATACTTATCAAAGCATTTAGTAACTTAAATATGATAAATATGCAGTAAATGAATGTGTAAAATCATACACTTATTGAGTTATTTAAAGAAATAGTGCAAAAATGTGCATTTCTGACGAAGTCCGAAAAGACGTCAAAAACGCGTCAAAAATTTGACTTCCGAGTGGAACCAAAAATAACAACACTTCTTAAGACATCTCTCTAGTTCATCCTGATGCTTTCGGTTTGTCGATACGTGCCTCCGTTCTGAAGAAGAAGTTTGTCAAAGGAGGGTACCCCCTGTGACCTACTTTTGCCTCTGGTGGCCCCACCTGTTGATGGATCCGGACGAAAAACAACAACACTTGTAGGGGACCATGAGTACCTCATTCCTACCAAGTTTCATGAAAATCTTTTCAGTGGTTCTGGAGAAGAAGTCGAAAATGTTGAAAAGTTTACGACGGACGACGACGGACGACGACGGACGACGACGGACGACGGACGCCACGCTATGACAATAGCTCACTTT
This sequence comes from Pinctada imbricata, assembly GCA_033119305.1. Lineage (NCBI taxonomy): Eukaryota > Metazoa > Mollusca > Bivalvia > Pterioida > Pteriidae > Pinctada > Pinctada imbricata. The sequence goes on from VSWD01000013.1 coordinate 23,929,316, forward strand.
GAGCCTATGGCTCAGGTGAGCTAATAAAGGGAAGAAAAATTTTTTTAAGTAAAAAATGGAATTTAAGGTATTCAGATTATCTAAAAGTGCATAATAAGCTGACAAAATGGGAAAAAATGAAGAAAAAAATTTGAGGAGTGCTCGTGCCGGGACTTGAACCCACAAGCCTTGGGTCCATGTTCACAGTAAACATATCTATTCATGACTGAAAAAATACTCATAAAAATCTGTTCAGCAGTTCTGGAGAAGAAGTTGAATATGTATGAAAATCACCCCCCCCCTTTCCTTTTCACATAAGAAAATAATTCATAAAAAATCAAAAAATTAAAATTTCAGTATGAAATACATATCAAAGCATTAAGTAACTTAAATGTGATGAATTTGTAGTAAATGAATGTGTAAAACCATACACATATTGAGTTATTTAAAGAAATAGTGCAAAAATGTGCATTTCCGACAGAGTCCGAAAAGACGTCAAAAACGCGTCAAAAATTTGACTTCCAAGTGGAACCAAAAACAACAACACTTCTTAAGACATCTCTCTAGATCATTCTGATGCTTTCAGTTTGTCGATACGTGCTTTCGTTCTGAAGAAGAAGTTTGTCAAAGGAGGGTACCCCCTGTGACATACTTTTGCCTCTGGTGGCGCCACCTGTTGATGGATCTGGACGAAAAACAACATCACTTGTAGGGGACCATGAGTACTTCATTCCTACCAAGTTTCATGAAAATCTTTTCAGTGGTTCTGGAGAAGAAGTTGAATATGTATGAAAATCACCCCCCCCCCTTACTTTTCACATAAGAAAAAAATTAATAAAAAATCAAAAAATCTAAATTTTAGAATAAAATACTTATCAAAGCATTTAGTAACTTAAATATGATAAATATGCAGTAAATGAATGTGTAAAATCATACACTTATTGAGTTATTTAAAGAAATAGTGCAAAATGTGCATTTCTGACGAAGTCCGAAAAGACGTCAAAAACGCGTCAAAAATTTGACTTCCGAGTGGAACCAAAAATAACAACACTTCTTAAGACATCTCTCTAGTTCATCCTGATGCTTTCGGTTTGTCGATACGTGCCTCCGTTCTGAAGAAGAAGTTTGTCAAAGGAGGGTACCCCCTGTGACCTACTTTTGCCTCTGGTGGCGCCACCTGTTGATGGATCCGGACGAAAAACAACAACACTTGTAGGGGACCATGAGTACCTCATTCCTACCAAGTTTCATGAAAATCTTTTCAGTGGTTCTGGAGAAGAAGTCGAAAATGTTGAAAAGTTTACGACGGACGACGACGGACGACGACGGACGACGACGGACGACGGACGCCACGCTATGACAATAGCTCACTTTGAGCCTATGGCTCAGGTGAGCTAAAAAAGACTACACATAAACCGAGACCAATGGGCAACCGGTGCCGATTTGGGTGGCCATCTGACACAAAAAAGCAGAGGGTGTTGTTATCCTGGATTACGTGCGCACAACCCTCCCACTTTTTCGATAACCCAGAGGTCTCGAAGAACAAACAATTCTGGTGTAAAACAACCTCTTCACTGACAGATGACTGCACACAAACAAGACCATAAAACGCAGGGGCCCAAGCTATACAGATGAATATGTAAATGGATATAAAAAGAGGGCGTACGTAATGCAATCCGTGTTCTGCCGGCTGTAGCGAGCTCATGTATCTTATCACCCGAGGAGTCCAACCGACATTTAGAGAGGACAGGTGGTCGGGGTCCTGTCTTCTCTAGCGAGGTTGGGACAGGGCCCGTCATTGAGTCCTGTCGTCACAGTCAGTCCGGGTGCAAGTTTTAAGAATGCGCTGGTAAAAAGATAGAGATTGGTCAAGTACCACGCCTAGAGTCCGTCTGGTGACATCAGGATCATATCCAAGGTAAAAAAAAGCGTTTGATGGTTCTGACGCATTTTCGACGGTTATGTTGTCTATCGTTGATCCTTCTTATTTTGTTAATTATGTCACCATAAAATGCAGGCTGTGAAATACCCAAAGAAATATACTCTGTTGCTTGTATTGGTCCGAATTTCAAAAGAAGTTGACGATATTTTTTGTAAAATTTCCAGAAAATCTTAACTAGTTTGTGAAAGCGAAAACCTTGTGCTTAAAGTTTCTTTAAGTTAGTAATTTGTAGATTTCTACTATGAAAATCCAAAACATAAGCACATGCTCCAGCATACCGGATGAGTTGTGAAATGTAGATAACATTGGACGGTAATCTAGGAAGATCACCGTCAGGGCCAGGGGAAATTTACTATGTTGAATCCAAAATCATCTCTTTTGTCATACACACTTGTAGGAATCTCTCCATTAACAATTTTGATATTTAGGTCCAAAAATGGTGTTTGTGTATTTGTAACGTTTGCCTTGTTTAATTCTGGTGGATACATAACATTTTTGTACTTTTCAAAAACAGGATTGTCGATAGTAAGAATATAGTTGCGTCGCCGGTGAGTGCACATTTTCTATCTTATCGTATGGGGCAGTTATCCTATCCTATCGGTCAATCTCTAAGGGATATCGAAACGGTTTCTATCGGACTTCCTATCCTATCGGGCGCTATGGGTTCCTATGGGGCGCTATCGGTTTCTATCGGGCGCTATCTGTTCGTATCGGGCGCTAGGATTTATATCTTATTGTGCTATTAGTAAGGACTTCTGCTTATATCTTTTATTTATTAAACTATTTTATGTTTCTCGAAATAGATCAATAATAATAGATAAAAAAAGATAATAAATATCACTAGTAAATAGATTTCACTAGTAAAAAAAAAACTCGTAAATTAAACACTTCCTCTGCTGAGGGCTCCGTATTGGAATGTTGTTAATTATTCAATTGAGAGGTACGTCGATGGGGATTTTTATCAAATTGATATTATAAGATGTTAAACGTCTTTAAATTCAATAGCATCATTTAAAACCTGATAAATTTACAGCATGGACCAGACATGCACGTTTCGGGTACTAAACCCTCGTCAGTGATCCTCAGTCTAAATAATGTAATAAGGCAAAAAGGTGTGAAAACTATTATGTCCAAAAATGTACCAAAAGATGTAGCAGAATTGGTGGGATATGATGCTACAGGACCCATGTTTTAGAAATTTCAAGAAATTTTATAACAGAAAATTTCAAATGCGTTGAAGAGACAGACGATCAACCGAAGTTGATCGAACTTGGCTACAGTTGCCCTCGGGGACTCTTTGTCCACCAGCAGTGACACTCACCAAGTAGCTCAAATGTTAAACGTCTTTAAATTCAATAGCATCATTTAAAACCTGATAAATTTACAGCATGGACCAGACATGCACGTTTCGGGTACTTAACCCTCGTCAGTGATCCTCAGTCTAAATAATGTAATAAGGCCAAATATCTTAATAACCTCAGTTTCATGTAAATTTTAACATACTAGGATCTTTCATACTTGTATGACAGAGTATAAAAATACCTTCAAAACTTAATTGTAAGACAGAGTAAAGAAATACCTTCAAAACTTTGTAATAAAGTATACATGTATACAATACAATACAATAGATAGAATAGAACAATATTGTACTTTATTTAAAGTTTGGCTTTCTTTCAAACAGCTACTGTTTGAATATCTTCAGTTGAAATAGGCATATTTTCAATTAGCTGATTTGAAAATAAGTGTTTATTCAATAAACATTTGTGGCTACAGTATAAAAATCCAAACGCAAATACATGTATTGGTACAAGAATCAAAATATTTATTTTTATGCTCCCCGAAAAATTAGGGGGATCATATGGTTGAGTATGCACCCGTCTGTCTGTCCATCCATCCGTGCAAGCTCTTATCTCCTAAACCCTACACAAGAATTTGATAATATTTATTTAAAAATGTACCAAAAGACGTAGCAGATTGGGTGGGATATGATGCTACATATATAATGTGGATTAAAATACTTCCTATGTTCGGACCTTCTGAATTTAAATAAAGAAAAAGATGATTCGTACATTCAAAATGTTCAAGAGTAGTATTTTTTTAATGTTTGAAATTTTAATTCTTTGATGGCGCTGGTAGATTCCAATCATTTAATGACTGAGGTCCACGAAGGGAGAATTTGCGTGAATAATACGTAAACTATATAAAAGAAAAACCTATAAAATAAATAAACAAAATTGAAAATTATAAGAAGAAAAAATAAACCAACCGGATTCTTTAACGTTATCAAAGTGACTAAATTAAGGACATGAAAAAATAATCATCACCCGCATTCTCTCTTATTAATTCTATTTACCTGTGCAGGTAAGTAATTAAGGTAATCAATTAGTACATATAAACGCGTTTAATGGCCTCATAATTAATCAGTTTGTTATTATAACCGAACTTACTGAAGATGGCGCTGCATGATTTCAATTTATATATGATTGAGGTCCGCGAAAGGAAATTTCTTAGCGAACTCATTAACTCATCGGATTAATATATGCAATTACATGTATAGAATAAATAATAAAAATTAACTAGATGGCTACTGTTGCAAGCAACAGACGGATTCCTCCTTTATTAGACCTTCCTCGGAACTGAAATGTTAAAATCCGAATAAAGAAGATGAAAAAAGAATAGTTGATTTAGTTACTTATTCACTTCAGAGAATGAGTCAAAAGAGCTTATGTCTAACTTGGGACTCTTTTCTATTTATGGACAAAAAAGAAGAAAAAGACGATAAATACCTTTCAAGTTTAGGAAGGCTTTAAACTCCTAGATCTATTCTATCCATTTTGAATCCTTTTAAATTACTATCCCAAAAAAGAATTGCACAATGAATTAGCAATGAGACAATTTCTATTAATAGAGAATGACAACAGCATGAAAGTACAATGCTACTAAGAATAAAAAAAAAAAGGAAAGAGAGAACAAGAATAAAAGAGTTATCTATCTTACTATGTAAAGTTCAAGTAAGAAGTACTACTTGTGTGAAGAATAAATATTTAAGAACAAAATCCTATCAATCCTACAAGAGTAAATGTTTGTTATGACCTTGAAAGAGTTTATTTGACCTTGAACCATGGTCATGGATGAAAGATAACCATTTTAGTTTATTCTCATCAAGATTTCTTTTCATCTATTCAAAGCTCAATATTTTATCACGAAAAGTCTGTTGTGACCTTGAAATCGAACAAATGACCTTGGGTCAAGGTCAAGGTGAAAGGACTTGATGCAAAGAATATTTGCGTCAAGTTTGAACTCTCAAGGTCAAATGGTCTTTGTTCTATAGGAAAAATTTTACTGTGACCTTGAGAATGAGAATTTGACCTTGGGTCAAGGTCAAGGTGAAAGGGCTCGGATCAATGATTGTATTTATGAAGTTTGAACTGTCAAGGTCAAATAGTATTTGTTCTATAGGCAAAAGTTTGTTGTGACCTTGAGAATCATAATTTGACCTTGAAACTAGGTCATCATCAATGACTACCTATAAGTAACCTACCATCCAAGTTTCAACTCTAAATCTCAAAAACTGTAGAAATTGGCACTGTGCCAATTTAAAGTTCCATTTTCAACTCAAAATAGCGCGAAAACCGTAAATATTATATCGAGCATGTAAGCGTATAAAAGTTTGCAAAGTTCCCAAAGAACAATATAAAACAAATTTCATTCAAATCGCACGGTTAGTTCAGGAGTTATAAGGTTTTAAAGATTTTACTTTTGATGACCTCTAGCGGGGGCATATGTGAACTTATCGACAAACAAAAAATTGTTAAAGAAGTCCTTTGTGTGCTCTTTCTAATGGTACCATCCTTTTTGCTCTGTGTTAAAAGACCTTTGAATAAAGTGTCTGGAAATGATTAGGGGTAAGAATAATAAGAATAATAATAATAAGAACTAGATGGCTACTGTTGCAAGCAACAGACGGATTCCTCCTTTATTAGACCTTCCTCGGAACTGAAGTGATAAAATCCGAGTAAAGAAGATGGAAAAATGAATAGTTGCTTCATAACCTTATTCACTTCAGCAAATGAGTCAAAAGAGCTTATGTCTAATTTGGGACTCTTATTCATTTTTCAACAAAAAAGAAAAAAATCAATAAATACCTTTCATGTTTACGAAAGCTTTAAACTCCATGCTCTATCAATATCAAAATCCTTTACAATTACTTTCTCAAAACAGAATTTCACAATGATTCTGCAATGAGATAATTTCTATTAATAGATTATGACAACAACATGAAAGTACAGATATGTAATGCTACAAAGAAAAGAAAAAGAAACAGAGAACATGAAGAAAAGAGTTATCTTTCTTATACTATGTTAAGTTCAAACAAGAAGGACTACTTGTGTGACAAATAAATAGTATAGGACAAAAAGTGTAAATTCTACAAGAGTAAATGATTGTTATGACCTTGAGAATGATTATTTGACCTTGAACCAATGTCATAAATGAAAGATAAGTATTGTGATCATTCTCATCACGATTGATCTTAATCTGAGCAAAGCTCAATATCTAATCAACCAAAGTTGGTTGTGACCTTGAAATCGAACAAATGACCTTGAGTCAAGATCATGGTGAAAGGCTTTGATGCAAGGGATATTTGTGTAATGTTTGAACTCACAAGGTCAAATAATCTTTGTTTTATAGACTAAAGTTTGTTGTGACCTTGAGAATTAAAATTTGACCTTAGGTCAAGGTCAAGGAGAAAGAGCTTGACTGAACAATGTTATGTATTAAGTTTGAACTCTGAAGGTCAAATAGTCTTTGTTCTATAGGCAAAACTTTGTTATGACCTTGAGAATCAAAACTTGACCTTGGGTCAAGGTCAAGGTGAAAGAGCTTGGTTTAATGATAATATGTATGAAGTTTGAACTCTGAAGGACAAATACTTTTTGTTCTATTGGCAAAAGTTTGTTGTGACCTTGAGAATCATAATTTGACCTTGAAACTAGGTCATCATCAATGACTACCTATAAGTAACCTACCATCCAAGTTTCAACTCAAAATCTCAAAAACTGTAGAAATTGGCACTGTGCCAATTTAAAGTTCCATTTTCAACTCAAAATAGCGCGAAAACCGTAAATATTATATCGAGCATGTAAGCGTATAAAAGTTTGCAAAGTTCCCAAAGAACAATATAAAACAAATTTCATTCAAATCGCACGGTTAGTTCAGGAGTTATAAGGTTTTAAAGATTTTACTTTTGATGACCTCTAGCGGGGGCATATGTGAACTTATCGACAAACAAAAAATTGTTAAAGAAGTCCTTTGTGTGCTCTTTCTAATGGTACCATCCTTTTTGCTCTGTGTTAAAAGACCTTTGAATAAAGTGTCTGGAAATGATTAGGGGTAAGAATAATAAGAACTAGATGGCTACTGTTGCAAGCAACAGACGGATTCCTCCTTTATTTGACCTTCCTCGGAACTGAAGTGTTAAAATCCGAATAAAGAAGATGGAAAAAAGAAAAGTTGCTTAAGAACCTTATTCACTTCAGCAAATGGGTCAAAAGAACTTATGTCTAACTTTGGACTCTTATTTTTTTATCAACAAAATAGAAGGAAAAAAAATTAAGTACCTTTTATCTTTACGAAAGCTTTAAACTCCATGCTCTATCAATATCAAATCCTTTACAATTACTTTCTCAAAACAGAATTGCACAATGATTTTGCAATGAGATACTTTCTATTGATAGAAAATGACAACAACATGAAAGTACAGATATGTAATGCTACTAAGAAAAAAAAAAGAAACAGAGAACAAGAATAAAAGAGTTATCTTTCTTATACTATGTTAAGTTCAAATAAGAAGGACTACTTGTGCGAAGAATAAATAGTATAGGACAAAAAGTGTAAATTATACGGGAGTAAATGATTGTTAAGACCTTTAGAATGATTATTTGGCCTTAAACCAATGTCATGGATGAAAGCTAAGTATTGTGATTATTCTCATCACGATTGATCTTAATCTGAGCAAAACTCAATATCTAATCAACCAAAGTTGCTTTGACCTTGAGAATGAGAATTTGACCTTGGGTCAAGGTCAAAGTGAAAGAGCATGACTGAACAATTATTTGTATGAAGTTTAAACTCTGAAGGTCAAATAGACTTTGTTCTATAGGCAAAAGTTTGTTGTGACCTTGAGAATCAGAATTTGACCTTGGGTCAATGTCAAGGTGAAAGAGCTTGGTTTCATGATATTATGTATGAAGTTTGAACTTTGAGTGTCTAATAGTCTTTGTTCTATAGGCAAAAGTATGTTGTGACATTGAGAATGAAAATTTGACCTTGGGTCAAGGTCAAGGTGAAAGAGCTTGGTTTAGTGATATTATGTATGAAGTTTGAACTCTGCAGGTCAAACAGTCTTTGTTCTATAGGCAAAAGTTTGTTGTGACCTTGAGAATCAAAATTTGACCTTGGGTCAAGGTCAAGGTGAAAGAGCATGGTTTAACGATAGTATGTATGAAGTTTGAACTCTGAAGGTCAAATAGTCTTTGTTCTACAGGTAAAAGTTTGTTGTGACCTTGAGAATGAAAATTTGACCTTGAAAGTAGGTCAACATTAAATGACTACCTATAAGTAACCTAGTATCCAAGTTTCAACTCAAAATCTCAAAAACTGTAGAAATTGGCACTCTGCCAATTTAAAGTTCCATTTTCAACTCAGAATAGCGCGAAAACCGTAAATATTTTATCGAGCATGTAATCGTATAAAAGTTGTCAATTTTCCCAAAGAACATTTTAAAACAAATTTCGTTCAAATCGCACGGTTAATTTAGGAGTTATAAGTGTTTAAAGATTTGACCTTTGATGACCTCCAGCGGGGGCATTGGTGAGCTTATCGACAAACAAAAATTAGTTAAAGAAGATCTTGGTATGCTCTTTCTAATGGTACCATCCCTTTTGCTCTGTGTTAAAAGACCTTTGAATAAAGTGTCTGGAAATGATGAGGGGGTAAGAATAAAAATAATAATAATAAGAATAATAATAAGAATAAAGAAAAGACATTGCAATAACAGAAAGGATTCCGACGGAATAGTCGGAATCCTTAATAATAATAATAAGAACTAGATGGCTACTGTTGCAAGCAACAGACGGATTCCTCCTTTATTAGACCTTCCTCGGAACTGAAGTGATAAAATCCGAGTAAAGAAGATGGAAAAATGAATAGTTGCTTCATAACCTTATTCACTTCAGCAAATGAGTCAAAAGAGCTTATGTCTAATTTGGGACTCTTATTCATTTTTCAACAAAAAAGAAAAAAAATCAATAAATACCTTTCATGTTTACGAAAGCTTTAAACTCCATGCTCTATCAATATCAAAATCCTTTACAATTACTTTCTCAAAACAGAATTTCACAATGATTCTGCAATGAGATAATTTCTATTAATAGATTATGACAACAACATGAAAGTACAGATATGTAATGCTACAAAGAAAAGAAAAAGAAACAGAGAACATGAAGAAAAGAGTTATCTTTCTTATACTATGTTAAGTTCAAACAAGAAGGACTACTTGTGTGACAAATAAATAGTATAGGACAAAAAGTGTAAATTCTACAAGAGTAAATGATTGTTATGACCTTGAGAATGATTATTTGACCTTGAACCAATGTCATAAATGAAAGATAAGTATTGTGATCATTCTCATCACGATTGATCTTAATCTGAGCAAAGCTCAATATCTAATCAACCAAAGTTGGTTGTGACCTTGAAATCGAACAAATGACCTTGAGTCAAGATCATGGTGAAAGGCTTTGATGCAAGGGATATTTGTGTAATGTTTGAACTCACAAGGTCAAATAATCTTTGTTTTATAGACTAAAGTTTGTTGTGACCTTGAGAATTAAAATTTGACCTTAGGTCAAGGTCAAGGAGAAAGAGCTTGACTGAACAATGTTATGTATTAAGTTTGAACTCTGAAGGTCAAATAGTCTTTGTTCTATAGGCAAAACTTTGTTATGACCTTGAGAATCAAAACTTGACCTTGGGTCAGGGTCAAGGTGAAAGAGCTTGGTTTAATGATAATATGTATGAAGTTTGAACTCTGAAGGACAAATACTTTTTGTTCTATTGGCAAAAGTTTGTTGTGACCTTGAGAATCAAAATTTGACCTTGAAAGTAGGTCAACATTAAATGACCACCTATATGTAACCTACTTTCAAAGTTTCAACTCAAAATCTCAAAAACTGTAGAAATTGGCACTGTGCCAATTTAAAGTTCCATTTTCAACTCAGAATAGCGCGAAAACCGTAAATATTTTATCGAGCATGTAATCGTATAAAAGTTGTCAATTTTCCCAAAGAACATTTTAAAACAAATTTCGTTCAAATCGCACGGTTAGTTTAGGAGTTATAAGTGTTTAAAGATTTGACCTTTGATGACCTCCAGCGGGGGCATTGGTGAGCTTATCGACAAACATATATCAGTTCAAGAAGATCTTGGTATGCTCTTTCTAATGGTACCATCCCTTTTGCTCTGTGTTAAAAGACCTTTGAATAAAGTGTCTGGAAATGATGAGGGGGTAAGAATAAAAATAATAATAATAAGAATAACTAGATGGCTACTGTTGCAAGCAACAGACGGATTCCTCCTTTATTAGACCTTCCTCGGAACTGAAGTGTTAAAATCCGAATAAAGAAGATGGAAAAAAGAATAGTTGCTTTTGTACCTAATTCACTTCAGCAAATGAGGCAAAGGAGCTTATGTCTAATTTGGGACTCTTATTTATTTATCGACAAAATAGAAGAAAAAGATGATAAATACCTTTCAAGTTTAGAAAGGCTTTAAACTCCTAGATCTATTCTATCCATTTTGATTCCTTTGAAATTACTATCCCAAAAAGAATTGCACAATGAATTAGCAATGAGAAAATTTCTATGAATAGAGAATGACAATGGCATGAAAGTACAGACAAGTAATGCTACTAAGATAAAAAAGGGAAACATAGAACAAGAATAAAAGAGTTATCTATCTTACTATGTAAAGTTCAAATAAGAAGTACTACTTGTGTGAAGAATAAATATTTAAGAACAAAATTCTCTCAATCCTACAAGAGTAAATGTTTGTTATGACCTTGAAAAAGTTTATTTGACCTTGAACCAAGGTCATGGATGAAAGATAAGCATTTTAGTTTATTCTCATCAAAATTTCTTTTCATCTATTCAAAGCTCAATATTTTATCAACAAAAGTCTGTTTTGACCTTGAAATCGAACAAATGACCTTGGGTCAAGGTCAAGGTGAAAGGACTTGATGTAAGGAACATTTGCGCAAAGTTTGAACTCTCAAGGTCAAATGGTCTTTGTTCTATGGGAAAATTTTTGTTGTGACCTTGAGAATGAGGATTTGACCTTGGGTCAAGGTCAAGGTGATGGGGCTTGGATCAATGATTGTATTTATGAAGTTTGAACTGTCAAGGTCAAATAGTCTTTGTTCTATAGGCAAAAGTTTGTTGTGACCTTGAGAATCAAAATTTGACCTTGAAACTAGGTCATCATCAATGACTACCTATTAGTAACCTACCATCCAAGTTTCAACTCTAAATCTCAAAAACTGTAGAAATTGGCACTGTGCCAATTTAAAGTTCCAATTTCAACTCAAAATAGCGCGAAAACCGTAAATATTTTATCGAGCATGTAAGCGTATAAAAGTTTGCAAATTTCCCAAAGAACAATATAAAACAAATTTCATTCAAATCGCACGGTTAGTTTAGGAGTTATAAGGTTTTAAAGATTTTACCTTTGATGACCTCTAGCGGGGGCATATGTAAACTTTTCGACAAGAAAAAAAAATATATATGAAGATCTTTATTTGCTCTTTCACATGATACTTTCCATTTTATCATATGATGCGGTACTTTGTTGTAAAGTCTCTGGATTGGCTTGGGGGTAAGAATAATAATAATAATAATAATAAGAACTAGATGGCTACTGTTGCAAGCAACAGACGGATTCCTCCTTCATTAGACCTTCCTCGGAACTGAAGTGTTAAAATCCGAATAAAGATGATGAAAAAAGAATAGTTGCTTTAGTACCTTATTCACTTCAGCAAATGAGTCAAAAGAGCTTAAGTCTAACTTGGGACTCTTATCTATTTATAGACAAAAAAGAAGAAAAAGACGATAAATACCTTTCAAGTTTAGGAAGGCTTTAAACTCCTATATCTATTCTATCCATTTTGAATCCTTTTAAATTACTATCCCAAAAAGAATTGCACAATGATATAGCAATGAGAAAATTTCTATAAATAGAGAATGACAACAGCATGAAAGTACAGACAAGTAATGCTACTAAGATAAAAAAGGAAACAGAGAACAAGAATAAAAGAGTTATCTATCTTACTATGTAAAGTTCAAATAAGAAGTACTACTTGTGTGAAGAATAAAAATTTAAGAACAAAATCCTATCAATCCTACAAGAGTAAATGTTTGTTATGACCTTGAAAAAGTTTATTTGACCTTGAACCAAGGTCATGGATGAAAGATAAGCATTTTAGTAAATTCTCATCAAGATTTCTTTTTATCTATTCAAAGCTCAATATTTTATCAACAAAAGTCTGTTGTGACCTTGAAATCGAACAAATGACCTTGGGCCAAGGTCAAGGTGAAAGTACTTGATGCAAGGAACATTTGCGCCAAGTTTGAACTCTCAAGGTCAAATGGTCTTTGTTCTATAGGCAAAAGTTTGTTGTGACCTTGAGAATGAGAATTTGACCTTGGGTCAAGGTCAAGGTGATAGGGCTGGGATCAATGATTGTATTTATGAAGTTTGAATTGTCAAGGTCAAATAGTCTTTGTTCTATAGGCAAAAGTTTGTTGTGACCTTGAGAATCATAATGTGACCTTGAAACTAGGTCATCATCAATGACTACCTATAAGTAGCCTACCATCCAAGTTTCAACTCAAAATCTCAAAAACTGTAGAAATTGGCACTGTGCCAATTTAAAGTTCCATTTTCAACTCGGAATAGCACGAAAACCGTAAATATTTTATCGAGCATGTAAGCGTATAAAAGTTTGCAAATTTCCCAAAGAACATTTTAAAACAAATTTCGTTCAAATCGCACGGTTAGTTTAGGAGTTATAAGTGTTTAAAGATTTGACATTTGATGACCTCTAGTGGGGGCATACGTGAACTTTTCGACGACAAAATTTTTTTACCTCTAGATCTTTATAGGCTCTTTCACATGATACTTCTTGTTTTATCATAAGATATGGCACTTTTTTGTACAGTCACTGGAACGATCTGGGGGTAAGAATAATAATAATAAGAATAACTAGATGGCTACTGTTGCAAGCAACAGACGGATTCCTCCTTCATTAGACCTTCCTCGGAAATGAAGTGTTCAAATTCGAATAAAGAAGGTGGAAAAAAGAATAGTTGCTTCAGTACCTTATTCACTTGAGCAAATGAGTCAAAGGGGCTTATGTCTAACTTGGGACTCTCATTAATTGATCTACAAAATAGAGGGGAAAATGATAAATACCTTTCATGTTTTCGAAAGATTTAAACTCCATGCTCTCTCAATATACAAATCCTTTACAATTACTTTCTCAAAACAGAATTGCACAATGAATTTGCAATGAGATAATTTCTATTAATAGAAAATGACAACAACATGAAAGTACATATATATGTAATGCTACTGAGAAAAAAAAAAGAAACAGAGAACGAGAATAAAAGAGTTATCTTTCTTATACTATGTTAAGTTCAACTAAGAAGGACTTCTTGTGTGAAGAATAAATAGAATAGTAAATGATTTTTATGACCATGAGGATAATTATTTGGCCTTTAACCAATGTCATGAATGAAAAATGAGTATTGTGATTATTCTCATAATGATTGATCTTAATCTGAGGAAAATTCAATATCTAATCAACTAAAAGTCATTTGTGACCTTGAAAAAGAACAAATGACCTTGGGTCAAGGTCATGGTGAAAGGATTTGATTCAAGGAATATTTGTGTAAAGTTTGAACTCTAAAGGTCAAACAGTCCTTTTTTAAAAACTAAAGTTTGTTGTGACCTGGAGAATGAGAATTTGACCTTGGGTCAAGGTCAAGGTGAAAGAGCTGGGCCCGAGCATTATATGCATAAAGTATTAACTCTGAAGGTGAAATAGTCTTTGTTTTATAGGCAAAAGTTGCTGTGACCTTGAAAATGAGAATTTGACCTTGGGTAAAGGTCAATGTGAAAGAGCATGACTGAACAATTACATGTATAAAGTTTAAACTCTGAAGGCCGTATATAGTCTTTGTTCTATAAGCAAAAGTTTGTTGTGACCTTGAGAATCAGAATTTGACCTTGGGTTAAGGTCAAGGTGAAAGAGCTTGGTTTATTGATATTATGTATTAAGTTTGAACTCTGAAGGTGAAATAGTCTTTGTTTTATAGGCAAAAGTTGCTATGACCTTGAAAATGAGAATTTGACCTTGGGTCAAGGTCAGTGTGAAAGAGCATGACTGAACAATTATATGTATGAAGCTTTAACTCTGAAGGTCGTATAGTCTTTCTTCTATAGGCAAAAGTTTGTTGTGACCCTGAGACTCAGAATTTGACCTTAGGTCAAGGTCATGGTGAAAGAGCTTGGTTTAATGATATTATGTATGAAGTTTGAACTTTGAATGTCTAATAGTCTTTGTTCTATAGGCAAAAGTTTGTTGTGACCTTGAGAATCAAAATTTGACCTTGGGTCATGGTCAATGTGAAAAAGCTTGGCTTAATGATAATATGTATGAAGTTTGAACTCTGCAGGTCAAAAAGTCCTTATTCTATAGGCAAAAGTTTGTTGTGACCTTGAGAATCAAAATTTGACCTTGGGTCAAGGTCATTGTGAAAGAGCTTGGTTTAACGATATTATGTATCAAGTTTGAACTCTGAAGGTCAAATGCTCTTTGTTCAACAGGCAAAAGTTTGTTGTGACCTTGAGAATGAAAATTTGACCTTGAAAGTGGGTCAACATCAAATGACTACCTATAAGTAACCTAGTATCCAAGTTTCAACTCAAAATCTCAAAAACTGTAGAAATTGGCACTGTGCCAATTTAAAGTTCCATTTTCAACTCGGAATAGCGCGAAAACCGTAAATATTTTATCGAGCATGTAAGCGTATAAAAGTTTACAAATTTCCCAAAGAACATTTTAAAACAAATTTCGTTCAAATCGTACGGTTAGTTTAGGAGTTATAAGAGTTTAAAGATTTGAACTTTGATGACCTCTAGCGGGGGCATATGTGAACTTTTCGACGTCAAAATTTTTTTACCTCAAGATCTTTATATGCTCTTTCACATGATCTTTTTCGTTTTATCATAAGAAGTGGTACTTTTTTGTAAAGTCACTGGAACGATCTGGGGGTAAGAAGAATAATAATAATAATAATAAGAATAATAATAAGAATAAAGAAAAGACAATACAATAACAGAAAGGATTCCGACG
The DNA here is from genome assembly GCA_033119305.1 of Pinctada imbricata. Taxonomy (NCBI): domain Eukaryota; kingdom Metazoa; phylum Mollusca; class Bivalvia; order Pterioida; family Pteriidae; genus Pinctada; species Pinctada imbricata. Next base: position 23,944,705 of record VSWD01000013.1, read on the forward strand.
GAATAGTCGGAATCCTTAATAATAAGAATAAAGAAAAGACAATACAATAACAGAAAGGATTCCGACGGAAAAGTCGGAATCCTTAATAATAAAAAAATAATAAGAATAAAGAAAAGACAATACAATAACAGAAAGGATTCCGACGGAATAGTCGGAATCCTTAAATAGAAGCATGGAGGTTCCTGCGGACGTCGCAGATGGATTCCTCTTATATTCATCTTGTTCATAGCAGAAATGAGAACTGAAAAAACTCCAAAAAGATTGGCCGCAGCTGGGCTCGAACCAGGTACCTTCACCAAGGTAGGCCTCCATTGTAGCTTGTAATGTAGTGTATGGTAAATTCAGGTCACGTGGTTGAATTGACCAATGGAAATTGTAACACACCTTGGGGCATGCATATTAATCATGTCAGGGATTTTCCAATGAATCAAGACAAAAGCAAGTGTTTCGAATTGGTATTCGATATTTCTTGATGCTTAATTCAGAAGATATTTTTTGAACTAACACATATTCGTAAAACATTTGAAACGATAAACAATGTTTAAGCATTGTAATCTTTGTTTGTTTATGACTGAAAAAAATGGTGAGAAGAAAAAAAGTGTCTTCAGCGAGTTTCGATCCCGGGGCCTTCCGATCTGCAGCATCACGCTCAACCAACTGAGCTATTGCAGGACTAAAGATTCATGGTATCAAAAGCCTTTAGAAAGATGAAATCTTGAAACTATGATATGATTCAATGTTTCGAGTATGTTCCGAATGATGAATTTTATCGATCGATTATATCTAGAGGTTTGTATTCAGAAATAAACAACAAGGATTTTCATAAAATGCTTTTCTTTTACTCTATGTTACAATGCATATTGATAATAAAATTGTGAAGAATCAATCGAATATGTTTGCTTATTTTTTCAAGGACGGATCTGAACAGGCAACGTGAAGGCAGGTATGTGTATGTAAGTCGGGGAGGGGGGGGGGGGGGTGTGTGTGTGTCAAAATTCATAGACAGGACCCCCTACTCCTCTTAGAAGGGCTAGAATGGAACCATTCTTTGGAAAAACAAATCACAAACGCAAAGGGTCTTGTACATATTATTTCAAAGACTTTAAAAAGAGGGATAGAGCGTTTCCTGTCTATGATTTCGGAGGTGTAGCAGATATGTGAAACGGGGAAGATAAACAATATTTTCAAGCGATTATGGGGGAAGGGGTCTTGACCCCCCCCCCTCCCCAACATACACTTGTACACAAACCTGTCTAGATCTGCTCTAAATAATCAAATGAATCAAGAAACATTTTTTTTACTTCCAAGTTTTTTTTCTCAATGTACATGTTGAAGTCAATGACAGTAAAATAAATATGCACTATATGAAATGCGTTTTTCTTCTGAATCAAAACCTATAAATAGTACTGATTTGTGACATGAAAGATCGATAATTATGGTAATGCTGAATCAGATATTTGTATTTTTTCATCTGTATATCGAAAATAAAAACCACTAAAGTCCAAGAACTCCAATGGTCACGTGGATAGAGCGTTGGACTGCTGTCCCAGGGGTACTGGGATCGATCCCCAGTCTGGATAATCTTTTTTTTTTTTTCGCCGATCGCCTTCATTTTCATCTAGTACTCTATCTATCTGTTCGTATGTCTGTCCGTCCCTTCGTCCGTCCATCGTTCTCAGTCTATCCAACACTGTCCATCTTATACTGTCAGTCTAACTGTCTCTGATTAGAAATGACAACAGCATGATAGTAGAGACAAGTCATGATACGAAGAGCATTAAGAATAAAAGATTTATCTTTCTTAGATCATGAAAAGTTCATATAAGAAGGGCCCCTTTTATGAAGTATAAATAGTATAGGACAAACACTGTGTATTTAACAAGTAAATATTGTTATGACATTGAGAATGGAATTTTGACCCTAAACCAAGGTCAAGGATAAAGATAAGTATAGAATATTATTTTCATCAAAATATATCTGGAATTGAAGAAAGCTCAATATCTTATCAACAAAAGTCTGCTGTGACCTTGAAATCTTGCATATGACCTTGGGTCAAGGTCAATGTAAAAGAGCTTGATGCAATGAATGATTGTGTAAAGCTTGAATTCCCAAGGTCAAACAGTCTTTGTGTTATAGTTAAAAGTTTGTTGTGATCTTGAGAAAAGGAATTTGACCTTGAAACCAGGTCAACATAAAATCTCTAGCCACAAGTAAGCTACTGTCCAAGTTTCAACTGAAAATCTCAAAAACTGTAGAAATTGGCACCTTGCCAATTTAAGATTCCATTTTCAACTTGAAATAGCTTGAAAACTGTAAATATTTGATGGAGAATGTAAAAGTATAAAAGTTTGCAAATTTCTCAAAGAACAATATAAAACAAATTTTGTTCAAATCGTACGATTAATTTAGGAGTTATAAGAGTTTAAAGATTTGACCTTTGATGACATCTTGCGGGGGCATATGTGAACTTCTCGACGACAAAATTTTTCTACCTCAAGATCTTGATATGCTCTTTCACATGATACTTTTCGTTTTATCATAAGAAGTGGTACTTTTTTTAACAGTGACTGGAACGATCTGGGGGTAAGAATAATAATAATAATAATAAGAATAATAATAAGAATAAAGAAAAGACAATACAATAACAGAAAGGATTCCGACGGAATAGTCGGAATCCTTAATAAAGAAAAGACAATACAATAACAGAAAGGATTCCGACGGAAATCGGAATCCTTAATAATAAGAATAATAAGAATAAAGAAAAGACAATACAATAACAGAAAGGATTCCGACGGAAATCGGAATCCTTAATAAATGGAAGGATGGAGGTTCGTGTGGACATAGCAGACGGATTCCTCTCATTTTCATCTTGTTAAGAACAGAAATGAAAATTGAAAAAATGCGAAAATGACTGGCCGCAGCTGGACTCGAACCAGGTACCTTCACCAAGGTAGGCCCCATCGTATCTTGTACATGTAATGTCAGGTCACATGGTTGAATTGACCAATGAAATTTGTAACACATCCTGGGTCATGCATATTAATTATGTGAGGGATTTTCCAATGAATCAAGACAATATAGCAAGTGTTTTCAAAATGGTACATGTATTCGATATTTCTTGATTCTGTTAGAAAACATTTTGAACTAATACATACTCGTATAAATTTTGAAATGAAAACAATGTTCAAGCACTGTACTTTATGTTTGCTTACGAATGAAAAAAAAATGAGGGGAAAAAAATGGCCGAGGCCGGTATCGAACCCCGGACCCTCCGATTCGAAGTCTGACGCTCTACCGCTGAGCTATTGCAGAACTGACAAAGGATTGCATCAAAAGTCTTTAGAAGGATGAAATCTTGCGACTATGATATGACTCAACATGTCGAGCATGTTCCGAATGATAAATCTTTATCGATCGATTCTATTTACAGGTTTGTATTCAGGAGTAAACAACACAGAATTTCATAAAATGTCTTTTTTTATTTGACTTTCATTGACCATGTATGCAGAGAATAAAATTATGAATCAATAAATTGTGTTTGCTTATTTTGCAAGGGCGGATCTAGACAGGGTAGGTGAAAACAGGTATGTACACGTATGTAACATGTAAGTCGGAGGGGGGGGGGGGGGGGGCAAAAACTTATCAACCTCCCCCTTTCGAAGGACTAGCCTATGTCATTGGATAAACAAACCGTCAAAGATCTTGTACAGTTATTTCAAAGTTGACGAATTCAAAAAGAAACAGACAAACAAACGAGAAAAAAAAATGCCCAAGGGGGCCACATTGCTCCGTCAAAGGTCTTGTACAGTTGTTTCAAATATTAAGGAATTTAATAAGAAAAAGACAAACAAACAAACAAAACAAATGAAAAAAAAAAAAAAAAAAACAAGAGGCCCAAGGGAGCCATATTGCTCAGTCAAAAGTCTTGTACAGTTGTTTCAAAGATTGTCGAATCAAAAAAGAAAGAAAGCAAGCAAACAAACAAACAAGCAAAACAAATGAAAATAAAAAACAAAACAAAACAAACAAGAGGCCCAAGGGGGCCACATTGCTCCGTCAAAGGTCTTGTACAGTTGTTTCAAAGATTGACGAATTAAAAAAAAAACAAGACAAACAAACAAAACAAAAAAAAAAAAAAAAAAAAAAAACCAAGAAGCCCAAGGGGGCCACATTGCTCCGTCAAAGGTCTTGTACAGTTGTTTCAAAGATTGACGAATGAAAAAAAGAGGCCTAAGGTGGCCATATATACACGTTGAAGTCAATGACAGTGAAATAAATATGCGCAATATGAAATGTGTTTTTCTTCTGAATAAAAAGCTATGAATAGGACTGACTTGTTGCATGAACGATCGATAATTCTTGTAATTCTTGTAATGCTGAATCAGCCATTTGTATTTCTCCGTCTGTATATCAAAAATAAAAACCACTAACATTCAGGATCTCCAATGGCTATGTGGATAGGGCGTTGGACTGCTGGCCCAAGGGTACCGGGTTCGATCCCCAGTCTGGACGTTTTTTTTTTCGCCGATCGTCTGCGTTTCTATCTAGTACTCTCTCTATCTGTTCGTATGTCTGTTCGTTCTTCTATCGTTGTCAGTCTATCTTACACTGTCTATCTTACACTGTCAGTCTGTCTGTCTGGTCCATGCTGCAAATTTACCAGTTAATTTAAATGATGCTATTCAATTTTAAGAAGGACCTCGTTTGTGAAGTATAAGTAGTGTAGGACAAACACTGTGTATTTAACAAGTAAATGTTGTTATGACATTGAGAATGAAATTTTCACCTTGAACCAAGGTCAAGGAAAAAAGATGAGTATAGAATATCATTTTCTTCAAAATATATATGAAATTGAATAAAGCTCAATATTTTATCAACAAAAGACTGTTATGACCTTGAAATCGAACGAATTACCTTTGGTCAAGGTCAATGTGACAGGACTTACTGCAAGGAATATTTGTACCCAGTTTGCACTCTCAAGGTCAAACAGTATTTGTTTTATAGGCAAAAATGTTGTTGTGACCTTGAGAATGAGAATTTGACCTTAGAATCAAGGTCAAGGTGAAAGAGCTTGGCTTAACAATTATATGTATGAAGTTTGAACTCTGAAGGTCAAATAGTCTTTGTTCTATAAGCAAAAGTTTCATGTGACCTTGAGAATAAAAATTTGACCTTGAAAAGAGGGTCAACATTAAATGACTACCTATAAGTGACCTAACATCCAAGTTTCAACTCAAAGTCTCAAAAATTGTAGAAATTGGCACCTTGCCAATTTAAGGTTCCATTTTCAACTTGAAATAGCTTGAAAACTGTAAATATTTTATGGAGCATGTAAGCGTATAAAAGTTTGCAAATTTCTCAAAGAACAATATAAAACAAATTTTGTTCAAATCGTACGGTTAGTAAAGGAGTTATAAGAGTTTAAAGATTTGACCGCTGATGACCTCTAGCGGGGGCATATATGAACTTTTCGACAAGAAAAAAATATTAAATTAAGATCTTTATTTGCTCTTTCACATGATACTTTCCATTTTATCATATGATGCGGTACTTTGTTGTAACGTCACTGGATTGGCTTGGGGGTAAGAATAATAATAATAATAATAATAATAAGAATAACTAGATGGCTACTGTTGCAAGCAACAGACGGATTCCTCCTTTATTAGACCTTCCTCGGAACTGAAGTGTTAAAATACGAATAAAGAAGATGGAAAAAAGAATAGTTGCTTAAGTACCATATTAACTTCAGCAACTGAGTCAAAAGAGCTTATGTCTAATTTGGGACTCTTGTTAATTTATCAACAAAATAGAAGAAAAAAATAATAAATACCTTTCATCTTTAGGAAAGCTTTAAACTCCATGCATAATCAATATTTAATCCTTTACAATGACTTTCTCAAAAAAGAATTGCACAATGAATTTGCAATGAGATAATTTCTATTAATAGAAAATGACAACAGCATGAAACTACTGATATGTAATGCTACTAAGAATAAAAAGAAAGAAACAGAAAACAAGAATAAAAGAGTTATCCATCTTACTATGTAAAGTTCAAATAAGAAGTACTACTTGTGTGAAGAATAAATAGTTAAGGACAAATCCTGTGTATTCTACAAGAGTAAATGTTTGTTATGACCTTGAAAAAGTTAATTTGACCTTTAACAAAGGTCATGGATAGAAGATAAGCATTTGAATTTATTCTCATCATGAGTCCTCTTAATCTAATCAAAGCTCAATATTTTATCGACAAAAGTCTGTTGTGACCTTGAAATCGAATAAATGACCTTGGGTCAAGGTCAAGGTGAAAGGACTTGATGCAAGGAATATTTGCGCCAATTTTGAACTGTCAAGGTCAAATGGTCTTTGTTCTATAGGCAAAAGTTTGTTGTGACCTTGAGAATCAAAATTTGACCTTGGGTCAAGGTCAAGGTGAAAGGGCTTGGCTCAATGATTGTATCTATGAAGTTTGAACTGTCAAGGTCAAATAGTCTTTGTTCTATAGGCAAAAGTTTGTTGTGACCTTGAGAATCATAATGTGACCTTGAAACTAGGTAATCATCAATGACTACCTATTAGTAGCCCACCATCCAAGTTTCAACTCAAAATCTCAAAAACTGTAGAAATTGGCACTGTGCCAATTTAAAGTTCCATTTTCAACTCGTAATAGCGCGAAAACCGTAAATGTTTTATCGAGCATGTAAGCGTATAAAAGTTTGCAAATTTCCCAAAGAACAATATAAAACAAATTTCGTTCAAATCGTACGGTTTGTTAAGGAGTTATAAGTGTTTAAAGATTTGACCTTTGATGACCTCTAGCGGGGGCATACGAGAACTTTTCGATGACAAATTTTTTTTACCTCTAGATCGTTATATGCTCTTTCACATGATACTTTTTGTTTTATCATAAAAAGTGGCACTTTTTTGTACAGTGACTGGAACGATCTGGGGGTAAGAATAATAATAATAAGAATAATAATAAGAATAAAGAAAAGACAATACAATAACAGAAAGGATTCCGACGGAATAGTCGGAATCCTTAATAAGAATAAAGAAAAGACAATACAATAACAGAAAGGATTCCGACGGAAATCGGAATCCTTAATAATAAGAATAAAGAAAAGACATTGCAATAACAGAAAGGATTCCGACGGAATAGTCGGAATCCTTAATAATAAGAATAAAGAAAAGACAATACAATAACAGAAAGGATTCCGACGGAATAGTCGGAATCCTTAATGAGTTAATAAATAAACAAAATATACCTGATACTTTTACAATATTAATATGACTAAGCGATCTGAAATAACAATACCATTTATGCGCATTCTTTCTTAGTTAAAAAAATTAAATGCCCAGGTAAGTAAATGAGGTAACTAATTCGTGAATATGAACCCTTTGAATGGCCTCATGACTTATAAATGAACTTAGTATTACTAATCGAGTGTATGTTTGGATAATCAAACACTCATCATTAAATTATTTATATGATTTGCTATCTGACTTAATCCCATAGAACCGATAGGAACCTACAGAACCGATAGGATCCCATAGAAGCCGATAGGATCCCATAGAAGCCGATAGGATCCCATACCAACCGATTGAATTCCATACAAACCGATAGAAGCCGATAGGATACGATTCGATAGGATAGAGTGTTCTATCGGGTCTATCGTATGGAGCAAATTTTATCGGTTATCCTATCCTAAGGAGCACGTATCCTATCGTATCGGTGAACTGCTTGCACTTTCCGGTTGCGCAACTGTATCATTAAGGTACCTGGAAGTACCAATGAAACATTTCACATCATCATGTTTTCCTTGCGTTTGAAAATTTTGGATAAATTACTTTTCATATGTGAATAAAAATAAATCTCTAACAAGAGGTGCACAATTAGTACCCATAGGAATTCCTACAACCTGATTGTAGAGTTGTCACCAAATCTTACATAAATGTTGTCCAAAAGGAAGGACAATGCAATACACAGGTCACCACATGTCCATGATTTGTATGATTTGTATTCTGTGGCGGAAAAGAAACCCTTTGATTCAGATGAACAAATATAAGTTTTCCCATCTCGATCAAAACACCATTTAATGAGTTTGGATAATCGATCATTTATTTGTGGTGTGGTGTACATATTAGAATAGTCGTATGAATAAATCGTATTTGCTTAAAAATTTCTTGATTTCATTATGTCAATCACATCCCCTGAATTTTTAATAGACCAAAATAAGTTTACACCATTTCTGTTCATGACAGTTTCACAGTATTTGGCCACGTATCCCTTTATAGCCGTTGCTGCTGACGTCAGATTTCTAGACAAAATTGTAGCTGAGCAGATGATAGAATTAGCAATGTATCGAAATTTGCGAGGAGACTTGCGAAGTTTTGGTATGCAATATATTGAAGGGAGATCCAATTTAGAAATAGGGATGTTAAATGAAGAAATTTCACTGTTATGTTTGCTCAAAATGTTTGGGACACTTTCATTGATTTGGGTGCGAGAAATTGCTGTGCCAGTTTTGGGAATAGATGAAATTCTGATGGAGCAAAATGTGGTGAATAATGCGGATGCTCAATCAAACTAAAACCACAATTGTGAATGGAAACCAGGGCAGTGACAGACTTGTGAACAGGAACATTGTCCTGATAGAACGCACTTTAATTAGTGAATTTTCCGTGACGCCCGTGGTCTGTCATTTCTGAACTAAGGAATCTCAACGATTTGATGAAAACAATATTAAATCATAGAATTCATGTCAATGAATCATTTTTTGGAAGATTGGTCAGTAATGAAAATCTAGATATTTGGGGTTTTTTTTAAAATTTTTTTTTGGAAAACAGGGTAAAAACTGCTGGAAAATTGTGGCTAAAATGCGCATTTGTAACGAAAATACTAAAAGCGCTAAAATACACACATTTCATTTAAATTTATTTTCGTTGTGAATATTCAAAACACTTACCGTCAAACCCCTCGAGGGGAACTATTTTACGAGCTCCACACGGCAAAGGGCATAAGTGTGACACAAATGAGTTAAAGAAGATCCTGACGATAATCTCAACAGCACTCACAATAGAGTACAAAACTAAGCATCGACGGACCGTTAGCAAGCTAGAGGTGGGACCAGGTGCCCGGGAGGAGTCAGCATCTCCTGTTTGGCTATGTTCACGCACGAAAATGAAAATAATACCTAAAATTCATGCACTGTCTGAGGTTATGTCTACATAGAATGTACTATGGCGACCATGTCAGGGAAAATATTCAAAACACTTACTGTCAAACCCCAAACTTACATGGTGGATATATCTTTGATCAATCAAACATTTCATAAAATGACATTGGCATACTTTTCCGCTTCAGTGTTTTTGCCTTTAAAATGTTAAACGTCTTCAAATTGAATAGCATCATTTAAGAACAGATAAATTGGCAGCATGGACCAGACATGCACGTTTCGGGTACTTAACCCTCGTCGGTGATCCTCAAATCTAAACAATGTAATATGCCAATAAGGTATGAGTTACTATGTCGAAAAAGCGTACCGAAAGACGTAGCAGGATGGTTGGGAAATGATGCTGCAGGACCCACTTTTTAGAAATTTTAAGAAATTTTGATAACAGAAACTTTAGAATGCGTTGAAGAAACGATCAACCGAAATTGATCAAACTTGGCTACATGTGCCCTCGGGGACTCCTGGTCCACCAGCAGTGACATTCACCAAGTAGTATAAATGTTAAACGTCTTCAAATTGAATAGCATCATTTAAGAACAGATAAATTGGCAATATGGACCAGAAATGCACGTTTCGGGTACTTAACCCTCGTCAGTGATCCTTAAATCTAAACAATGTAATATGCCAAAATGGTATGAGTTAATGAGCCAATATTTAGCTAACAAAAAGTGCTACATGTTTCAAACTTTCAAATTGGATGTATCTTTTATCAAACTTTCATAGAATAACCTTGACCTACTTTTTCCGCTTGAGTGATTTTGCATTTAGAAGCCAATAATGAGTAGAGTATAGGTGCTACACGAGTATACAATTGTGCATAGTTAAATAAATTGGGGGAAAGTGAGCTTAAGAAATTGGCTGTCATTAAAGACAGTATGCTATGTAGCCGAGCATTAGGTGACTATGGCAACATTTGTTTTTCTTAGAAATTACCGCGAATCATTTTCTTACAGATACTTCATTCAGTTTAGATAATATTCATACTTACCATCTTTATAGGTATGTAATGAAGAAAAGTCTTCAAAAGAGTCAGAATAATGAGTTGAAATATCTGTATCATTCAAGCTTAATGAGTGCTAACAGGAGGTGCGCAAGAATTGTCCTAAATTGTGATCAATGACGCACCTAAATTTTATCTTTTCCCGAAACTGTGTCGGAAGTAATGTATAGTATGTGCAATTGATTGTTTGTCCTTTTTGGAGATATCTATCAGCAGAATACCTTCTGACACCCAGAAACGGATGCTCACGACATATAAATCAGCGCTCGTATATCTTTTATATAATAAAGGTGGAGGTTTTTGTTTGTTTGCATTGGTTTCTGTTTTATCCTGATTTTGTATGCCTTCGGTTTCTGATTTTCTGAATTATCGATTTTGTGCTGTGTACAGGGATATGTTCATTATCCATATTTGTCATCATGGTAGTCTTATGATAAGGGACGTAATTCAAAATTGATCTCGCGAACGTTTATTATAACTAGCATTTCCAGCGTTTGTTTTCACGACAAGCATCTGCATAGCTTAATCATGACGTCATAATTGGGAATTACCCGCGCGGTGCATGGAGGTAAATGAGATTTTTTCGATTTTTGCTCTATATATCATTTATCTATTTTCTATGTATGCATTTCATTTTCTCTGTTTTTTTTTCAGAAATTGAGCATTACTTATAAATCAAATATGTTTTCGAGATTTATACATTTCTTTATTCTTCTGCAGATATTTTTAGTATCTACACGAATTATTTGCCCTACGTCATAATGTCGAACGAATGCTGATGTTATCTGATAATGATGACCTAAGCTTGATAACTTCGATTTTTGAGCGTGATGAGTGTAAATAGAGTACATTTAGCTAAATTATAAGAGAGAAGTTCATCTTGAAGGAGAAGAATTTTCGTAGAAAGGGGGTAAGGTGTGCATCTGAACAATCTGGGGCGATTTTTAAAATTCTGTATAGATGAATTATCGGGAAGATAAGAAAAAAGAGAAGTCCAAAGGAAGGGGAGGGGGTTGAGAATCGGTACTAAACAACTCGACTCCATCTATACCCGCACAATGGACAGTCACTCCAATTTCTCCTTCTTTTTTCTTTTTTTTAAATTCTGCTTATTGTTCGGTAGCGTCCCGTGTTTAATCGGAGTATCAACTAAGTCAAATTGACGAATTACGTATAAATTCTGAAAAAATGATAACTGTTTTCTTTTATTCGAATTAGTACAATTTCGAGTAAGCATGTTGGTTATGATTTGCCGCCAAGACATACAACGCTATGCCTAACCTTGACGTAAAGTATCGCGACGTAAAAAAAAGGAAGCTTAAGGGTAACCAAAATGGCGCTAACTCGGTAAAAATAGGTTCGATTTCCTTATAATTTGCACAGATATAAAATAGATAATTAATCTCTTTTCCGTTTTTTTTAATTAAATGATACGAGCTATGTAAATGTGACAATTTCAGAAAGGTACATATCTATCCTGATTTTCAATAAAAATCTAAACGAAGTATGGTGATATTAAAACATCAATTTTTTTTCTCAAAAAGAATGATGCATGTGTTATCTTTGAAATGCAAAGCTAATAGCAAGAAAATATTAATCATTGAATATCTGAAAACGAATTCCGTTTCATTTCATTTTCTGCATTGAGAGGGGGACACAGATTGGAGATTTTGAATTCCGACCCACGCAAAACGATTGCTTCAATTCCTTTCAAAATTTAGCAAAAGATGCAAGACATCATAGTTCATTAATATTGCAATTATGAAGAAAATTGAATGTAGGGAAATGGTGAGGGTATGGTGAGACTATCACCTTAAATCAATAAAACTTTACAGTTATTAGAATATTCCTTCCTTCGTTTGTTTATGTATGTAATGAATATATTGAATATGCCTTATTTCAGTTAAAGCGCAGAGTCATTAAATGTGTTCAAGGAAAATTTTTCTCCAATGGGAAGTGTGTTCCTCTCCTCCGGAATACAACAAGGCTTGGATACCATGCAGAAATGATTGCAACTGTAGTGAATCCTGCAATGGATGGAACAAAATCTACTGAAAATATAGTGTTCAGACTGCAGCATAACTTCAGGCGTACTTTACATAATTCTGATTCTAAGATATTAGTTAGTAATATTACTATAATGGCACCTGTACCTTGTAATTCCTCGTGGAACGGGTTAATGGATACAGAAGAAATACAGGAACTATTTGTTGATATCAAAATAGATACAGACAAAATTGACACTGTCCCTCAACAACAACTTTTAAAATAGATGTATATGGTATAGAATTTCAAGTAAGAATGTCAAATAGTGGCCTCTATGGAAATTGGCTAAAGCGTAATCAATTACAAAACTGCTTTATAACAATACCATCATATTTTCGGGGTATGCCACATTATTTTGAAATAGATAAATTTCTAGTTTGTCCACAAATTGCCCTTGAAAAAGGAGAGTACCAACTTGTAAACTCGAGGATGTTGAGCGTCCCACAACTTGGACATCAAATTCAAATGCCTTATACATTGGGCAGTGATAATCAGGTAAAGATATGCCTTTCTGATTATCTTGCTCTAGCATCTCTAGCACCACCACTTAAAGGTGTTTCTTCAGCAATGCTTTTCTTAATTTTACGTTTACTATTCCTGCAGCGTAATTTTACGGGTTAACACAGGGGCAACGCACTGGCCTCTCATCTCCAGTGTCCCGGGATCGACTCTCTGATGTGGGAGGGTATTGTGGTCATTAACATAGTCTTAGCAGGTTTTCCCTGGGTACTCAGGTTTCCTCCTGCCTTGAAAGGACCCCCTCAAGCCGCGAGACACAAACATAAGTTTTTAATTTGTTTTTTAAACGTTGTAAAATAAGTAAATTTTACTTGTTTTAGAATAATCAAAAAAGGAAGTCCATGAATATGTTTCATTCGTCTTTTGAAAACAAAGCTCTCTTTCAAAAGTCATGACTTAACTTAAAACAAAACATCATGATTAGCATTTAAAAATAAGGAAAAGCATATCAGAAAATACAATATTTAATAATGTAAGTAATTGTTCTCACATTTGCCTATTAAGGTATCCCTTGTACAATATATTCATTTTACATAGCGTTTCAATCATCTCCATTGTAAAGTATGGTAAATTTTATGCCCGGTAAGGTACTATAAACTATATATTTTCTGAAAGGTACTGATGCCCTTAGTACAGATATAAGACTCCAGGGTCTTAAAAATCAAAGGGGAAAAGCTCTTATACAACTTTGTCATTTTGCATAGGTTATATATAGAGAATAGACAATTTAAATGCTTCACTAGTTATTCCCCTTTATTTTTCTGACCCCAAAATTATTATTTTGGTGCAGTGGGAATTATAACCTTTCAGAAAATATATAGTTCAAAGTACCTTACCAGGCATCGAAAAATGCCCTATTGTACATCGGATACCTTAAAAATAGTTTGTAACTGACTAAAAACTGCCAAGGAATTGACAACTGTAACTCATGAATGTTCGGGTGTTTTATTTTAGTATGAGAATGTGTGCAGCTGATTTTTAATATTTATTCTTTGTAATATGTTATAAATTTGAATGTCCAATATGCGTATTACATCAAGTTACGTCTCATCGGTGCTTGAGGCATGTAAATGAGACCTAGAATGTCTGCCAAAAAAAAAAAAAAAACCCTTCTAAGAACACAGCTATTTCTCCAGGGAGATACACCTTGGTTTTTAAAATTTTAAAAATGTTGTGGTGGATAATTTACAAATATTTTTTTCATGTCAAGCGTGGAAACCTTGTATAACAAAATGGATGGATTTGTTTATATTGAAATATATGTTCAATTGTAAAATTTCAGTGCTCCATATGCGCACATTAGTTTATTTTTGATTTTTTGTACCCTGTGTAACACTATGTAATGATTGCGAGGTTTCCGATTCCGCTGGTACATTTGTAAACGGAGAAGTTGGAGAGTTGTTCGCACGCGAACTGGATAACCACACAATCTGCTCCCTTCTAACGTTGAAGATGATCGTCCTAGTTTGGCAATACTTGTCCATTGGTCTCGCTTGCGTATGTGTAGTCTTTTGTGTTAAGTGCTTTTTATCGTCTTTGATGCTTAGTATTTAATTATTCTTGTCCATTTAGTGTCTAAACTTGTATATGACAAAAGAGATGATTTTGGAATCAACGTAGTAATTTCTTCTGGCTTGACTGTGATGTTCCCAGACTACCGTTTTACAGCATATCGATTATAGTGCTTGACATAACGCAGCTCAATCGATACGCTAGAGCATTTACTAATGTTTTGGATTTCCATAGTAGAAATTAAGAAATTACCAGGTCAAGCTTTCCTTATTCATAAACTAGTTAAGATGTTTTTGGAAATTTTTCAAAAACTTACTGTTGGCTTATTTTCAAATTGAGACCTTTACAAGCAACATAGTATAATACTTAGGGTATTTCACAACCTTCCATTTATGTTGACATAATAAACAAAATTAAAAGTTGCCAATTAGTCTCGTTGGTCTATGTGTAGTATTTTGTGTTGGTTGTTTTGGTGTCGTGTTTGATGTTTTTGTTCTTTGTGCATCTCTTGCTGTGTTTGTCTGTTTCAATGGGATGTTTTGACGTTGGTGCTACTACAGGGTCTTGTTCGAGATCCCCTCCTTTCTTTTACTGCTTTCCTCTGGGTTTTAGATTTGGGTGTAAAGGCAACTGGATCCTGTTTTATATTTCCTCTAAACTTCTCTGCGCTTGGATTAATTGTCGTGTGTTGTGCATGTCGTTTGTGTTCTGCTATTCTGTGTTGCCATATTTGGATGATATCAGCTTACTGACGTTGTAGTTTTATCGCAGATCTCTTTTTATCACATGATACACCCATTATTTAGTTACATAAAGTCATTTCATAAATAAATATTATGATAATACGTTACAAATCACTTTAGGTGCGTTCTCATTGGACGAAGCTCTCCAGATTCTCTGTGACGTCACAATAGAAGCGGCAACGTTAGGCGTGTTATTTGTAAGAAATGAAGTCGTACTTAAAACATTTTGATCAATTACGTTGTATTTCATGTGATAAAAAGAATTTCAAATGATGTAAAAATCACACAACTCGTTTCATAAACAACGTATGAAACAGAAAATTATTTGAGATCCTATATATATTTCGTAATTCAAACTGATGTCATGAAAGACATGACAAATGTGATATCTCATGAAATGATGTCATTGAAAGACGGTATGTCTCCTCAATCGATGTAATTTGCTTTTATGACTGGCTCGTAAATACTCATTTTTGAATAAAGGAAACGACATTTGGCTTAAAACTAAAAATTACGTTATTAGAAGGTCCAGTAAAATAAGATACACCCGCCAGAAAAGTTTGAATCTATCTATGTTCTTAGAAAAGTGTCCATTCTTTATAGTGAATATTATGAAAGAAGGATAAAAGAAGGGAGGAAGTCTCCAACAAGCCCCCGTTGCAGCATCAACAGCAAAACAGCAAAACACCCGATGCAAAAACACAAAAGACGAGTACAGCACGAGACGGAAAAGAGACACACGACATGTAAACATCAAACACAAAAGACTACACATAAACCGACGAGACCAAACATCTTTGAATTCTCATTAAAAACCCTGTCGTAAATTATGTTAATTGTTACACAAAAGCTTATTGATTAGTCATTATTCGCCTCAAGTTTGCAAACATTAGGCATAGACTCCTCATTACTTTATCATACGACAAACATGACGACACTTACTCCAAATTACAGCTTCTTTTTTCCGAAGTAGTAACATTTCTTCGTTTCCTACCTATGTTGTACTTATATCGCATTTCATGCGCTATTCCATAGCAAGCCCAAACTACAACGACCTCCTCTTGAGGACAACGCTATGCCATCAAAGATACTCCCTAGTTTAGATTATATCGTATAATTATGTACTGAGTGTATGTCAAGAAATTATAGAGAGGTTAAGTATGATTTTCAAGCCCCCTGACGAGTGTACAACTTTAATTTTGATAGGCCACGTAAACGTATTTTTCTATCCATAGAGATACGCACTTGTATTTTTTTTAAGGAATAGTCCGCTTCATTAATTAGACGCAGTCAGAATATGTGTTGGAAGTTTTCAGATAGGAGTTGAATTACTGTCAATATAGGTGTCGCCTAGAAGCTTCGTATTGGCCCATTATCGATTTGACATCTTACATATTATTTGGCTATTTCGGAAACTTGTCATTCCATTCAAAAATATCATCGAAATTAAAGGAGGTTAACATCTTAGCACATCCCTGTCATTTTGAACATAGATTTTATTTGGATATGCTTATGAATCGACCCTACAGGATATGCAGAGTCGTGCACTCTCTGTAAAAGCAAATGTACAAATTTGAATTAAAAAATGAAAGAACAGGCGCTACTAAAATGAATTATTGCGACTCGGCTAGAAGCATCACTGATGAGAATTTAATATTCGAAACACATGTCTGGTGCAGAACAATTGGTTCTTAATTTTCTTCAAGAGGGTATAGAGTTGGAGCACTTCCATATTAATAGTACTACATCGTTTAATTGTTTCAATACGAAACTTATTTCTTTCTCTATGCGGCGCAGCCTTAAGGTATGTCATTTATGAACTAAGGAATTTCAACGGTTTTATGAAAACCATATTTAATTATAGAATTCATGTCAATAAATCATTTTATGAGGAAAAATTAAAATAAGTTAAAGAAGATCCTGACGATAATCTCAACAGCACTCACAATAGATCACCAAATTGAAAATCAAGACTTTTGCTTATTTGAAAAACAGGTCAAAAATGGATATTTGTTGCTAAAAATAGCAAATTTTGTAATTGAAATACAAAAAGTGCTAAAATTCACTAATTTGCTTTTGATTTTAGATATCTAGATATCTTTGTTTACATACAATAAAACAGGTTAGAGACTTTGTATAAAACTTGATTTTGCTAAAGTTTCACCGGAGGTACCAAATTCAGAGATCATTTATAATTTTCTAGATTTTTCATAAAAATAACGAAGATCATCTAAGTTTGGATCAGAATATCAGAGATGCTCAAACACACAGTAAATTGTGCTCCTGGGAAAGGTTTCTCAAAATATTGAAGAAAAAGTACATGTCCGTGTTAGAATAAGAGAGAACAAACGCTCTGGAGAAGTGCCATTTTGTGTCAGCGCGGTAAAATTTGCCGGTAAAATTTGCCTTAATGTGGGTGATTTTTAAGCAATTTATCATTTTTTTATATCCATTAGCTCTACCTTATAAAACAGATTAAGATAATAATATTCCATACGTAAAGCAAAATTCATGGGTTATTAATTACGTAAGAGAAAAGAAATCTCGACTTTTCAAAAGAGTACCTCCAGCTCAATTTTTATACAAATTACCGCGAAGCATTTTCTTACAGATTCTTCGTTCAGTTTATATCAATTTTTAAAAACTTATCATTCTGCTTTTAAGTAGGCATACGAATTAAAGTCTTCAATAGAGTCAGAAATGATACATTAGCCATAATAAATTCAAATATCCATATAATTCAACTTCAATGAGTGCTAGAATAGGAGATGCACAAGAATGGTCCTTAATCGTGACCAATGACGCACCTTAATTCATCTGAGTGGCACCACTCATGATTAATCTTGTTTCTACAGTTTGTCTCTATTGATATCATTCATATATATCGTGAAGTGATGCATGTTCTTATGGTGTGGAATTTCTTCAGTTTTTTTGTTCCCTTTTTATTGCTTCCCATGGCGTGATGTTGTTGTATCGGTCTGTTTGTTCCCGTTTCATTGCTTCCGATGACGTGATGTTGTTGTTTCGGTCTGTTTGTTCCAGTTTCATTGTTTCCGATGTCGTGATGTTGTTGTTTCGGTCTGTTTGTTCCCGTTTCATTGTTTCCGATGTCGTGATGTTGTTGTATCGGTCTGTTTGTTCCCGTTTCATTGCTTCCCATGGCGTGATGTTGTTGTATCGGTCTGTTTGTTCCCGTTTCATTGCTTCCCATGGCGGGATGTTGTTGTTTCTGTCTGTTTGTTCCAGTTTCATTGTTTCCGATGGTGTGATGTTGTTGTTTCGGTCTGTTTGTTCCAGTTTCATTGTTTCCGATGTCGTGATGTTGTTGTTTCGGTCTGTTTGTTCCCGTTTCATTGTTTCCGATGGTGTGATGTTGTTGTTTCGGTCTGTTTGTTCCCGTTTCATTGCTTCCGATGACGTGATGTTGTTGTTTCTGTCTGTTTATTCCCGTTTCATTGTTTCCACTGTTCCCGTTTCATTGTTTCCACTGTTCCCGTTTCATTGTTTCCACTGTTCCCGTTTCATTGTTTCCGATGACGTGATGTTGTTGTTTCTGTCTGTTTGTTCCCGTTTCATTGTTTCCACTGTTCCCGTTTCATTGTTTCCACTGTTCCCGTTTCATTGTTTCCACTGTTCCCGTTTCATTGTTTCCGATGTCGTGATGTTGTTGTTTCGGTCTGTTTGTTCCCGTTTCATTGTTTCCGATGTCGTGATGTTGTTGTTTCTGTCTGTTTGTTCCAGTTTCATTGTTTCCGATGGTGTGATGTTGTTGTTTCGGTCTGTTTGTTCCCGTTTCATTGTTTCTACTGTTCCCGTTTCATTGTTTCCGATGGTGTGATGTTGTTGTTTCGGTCTGTTTGTTCCCGTTTCATTATTTCCGATGGTGTAATGTTGTTGTTTCGGTCTGTTTGTTCATTTTTTATTGACATTATGAATTGCTATTGAATGGCTGTCATCATCACCAAACAAGACATATTTGTTTGATATGCACATCATGTATATGTATATACATCGAGACAATTATCGAATTTGACAAGTTTTCATGAAGCTGTCTCTCTCCGGGCACCTGATCTTACTTCGGAATGTTGTTCCAATGGAAATTCTAATTATTTTTCCTTACCTTCTCGACCTTGAGACAGATAATTGATAGATACTTATTTGATGTTTGATCTGTTTGTTCATTTTCCGTCTCGTGGGATTAAAATGCCCTGCTATTGCCACTGTTTGGGATCCTTATCAATGTCAGGTTTTGGGTACTTCAGTGTATCGTAGAATTCCTATGGATTATTCGGTGTATCGTAGTATTCCTATGTATTCTTCAGTATATCGTAGTATTTCCATGGATTCTTCAGACTGTATCGTAGTATTTCCATGGATTCTTCAGACTGTATCGTAGTATTTCCATGGATTCTTCAGACTGTATCGTAGTATTTCCATGGATTCTTCAGACTGTATCGTGGTATTTCCATGGATTCTTCAGACTGTATCGTAGTATTTCCATGGATTTTTCAGGTTGTATCGTAGTATTTCCATGGATTCTTCAGACTGTATCGTAGTATCCCCATGGATTATGCTTTGGCTTTATATTTTACTTCTTCTCACTGATATAGATTTCCGATAATAAAACGGAAAATAGATTTATGAAATTAAATTCTCGCGAAAGTGAAAGTGAAAGTGAACGACTCCTGTTTGAGATCCTCTATTTGCTTTTGCGCTTTCTATAAAACCATTATAATTGTGTCTAAATAACATGATTTCGGACTCTAGATGCTCAACCGCCGTTTTTATTCTCTCCTTTATGTATCGTCCATTATCAGAAAGGAATGTTATTTACATTTGCCATAAGGAAGACATAAATCCATAAAGCTATAAATAGCTCTTAAGGAATACATGTAATAGTATTTAATCTCATATGAATATTTTCATGTTCTTTGTTCGTGTGTACCGCAAATAAATCATATTGTGAAACTTTATTTTGTTACTGATTCTATTCATTACTGGATATGTAGGAATGAAGGAGACATCCAAGAGTCAATTCAGCGAGACATTATCAGAGACAAGAAAAAGACAGTAACGTCACATTGTAGGTAAAAAAAAACATAACACTATATTAATCAACAAATCTTATATCGTCTAGTGTGAAAACGAAATTAAAAAAAGAAGGCTGAAATCAAAGGATGCGGCACCATTCATATAGCTTGGCTTCAAAGCAAAGTTGAAGGAAAAATTTAAACAAATGGATAAACGGAATTAAATAAACGTATTGCTGGGTTCTATAAATTACATATCATATAAAAAACATTTGTCATCATAATCGGAACACGATGCCATACCAGGTCTCAGCAAGTAGTTTTACTGTCAGTGTATAAATCCTCCAGTGAAATGACTAGGGATGAAATGCCTTAGAAAAGATGGATCTCCAAGAGGACTAGGTTGCAGCAGCAAAGTAAAAGCAATGAAAACAAATGAAACAAGCACAACGAGGGACATCAAAGGGACAAGGAGGGACATCAAATGAGTTAAAGAAGATCCTGACGATAATCTCAACAGCACTCACAATAGAGCACCAAATTGAGCATCGACGGACCCCTAGCAAGCTACAGGTGGGACCAGGTGCCCGGGAGGAGTAAGCATCCCCTGTTGGCTAGCCGCACCCGCCGTCGATGATCAAAGGCACAACGAGGGACAACAAAGAGACAAGGAGGTTCATACCACACAGACGACTTCAAAACACTTACCATAAATTGTTACATATAAACTATATAGACAAATATATAGGCGACCGGACGGTCATCTGCCACGTGTTTAGCAAATGATGCAGTTATCCAGATTACTTGCTCACTACAATATTCCGTTACCTGTCGGCTGTAGCGAGCTCATGCATGTCAAGGCATTTTTATGGTCGCCTCATATCAAATGTACTCCTTTGAGATCACTCTCTTACATTTTAGTCACTTTCCCATCATCGACATTTAACAGGATTCAACTTTTTTCTCACCAAGAGTACTTCTATCACCTTGTAAATTTGGACCCCTTAAACATATTACACGCACTACTCCATCTGCATGCTCTACATTTAACAACAAACAAAGATCAATCGCAGTTCCACGATTACATATAGTGTAAATTGGCATACGTTTAAGATCGAGATTGATAACGACGTCGATTGATCGTATCAAGATGTCATGTATGTTATTCCATGAAACGCTAGGAGATGTGGCGTCAAATATGTAAGAGAAACAGGTCAGTCCTTAAAATCTCGTTTTCGAAATCATTCATGACAAATATGGATAATGACCATATCCTCATACACAGCACAAAATTATAATTAAGAAAATCATAAACCAAAGGCATACAAAATCAGAAAAAAAACAGGAACCAAAGCAAACAAACAAACAACACGTCATAAATCATATTGTAAAACTTTATCATGTTACTGATTCTATTCATTGCTGGATAATTAGGAATGGAGGGGACATCCAAGAGTCAATACAGCGAGACATAATCTCCTTAGACGAGGCAAAGACAGTAATATCATATTGTAAGTACAAAAAGAACAACAATATCTTAATCAACAAATTTCGCACAGTCTTATGTGAAAACGAAATTAAAAAGAAGGCTGAAATCAAAGGATGCGGCACCGTTCATATAGCTTGGCTTCAAAACAAAGTTACGGGAAAATCAAAACAAATGGATAAACGGAATTAAATAAACGTATTGCTGGGTTATATAGATTACATATCAAATAAAAAAGCACTTGTTAGACAATCATAATCGGAACACGATGCCATACCAGGTTTCAGCAAGTAGTTTTACTGTCAGTGTATAAGTCCTCCAGTGAAATGACTAGGGATGAAATGCCTTAGAAAAGATGGATCTCCAAGAGGACTAGGTTGCAGCAGCAAAGTCAAAGCAATGAAAACAAATGAAACAAGCACAACGAGGGACATCAAAGGGACAAGGAGGGACATCAAAGGGACAAGGAGGGACATCAAAGGGACAAGGAGGGACATCAAAGGCACAACGAGGGACATCAAAGGCACAAGGAGGTTCAGACCACACAGACGACATCAAAACACTTACCATAAATTGTTACATATAAACTATCTAGACAAATATATAGGCGACCGGACGGTCAACTGCCAATTGCAAGTGTCTAGCGAATGATGAGCTAGGTTATCCAGATTACTTGCTCATTACAACATTACAATATTCCGTTACCTGTCGGCTGTAGCGAGCTCATGCATGTCAAGGCATTTTTATGGTCGCCTCGTATCAAATTTACTCCTTTGAGATCACTCTCTAACATTTCAGTCACTTTCCCATCATCGACATTTAACAGGATTCAACATTTTTCTCGACAAGAGTACTTCTATCACTTCGTAAATTTTGCCCCCTTAAACGCACTACTCCTATCTTCATGCTCTACATTTAACAACAAACAAAGAGGGTTCTCAACCATTCGCAAGTGTAATGGAAAGAGATGTTCTATTTGTCCGTTCATCAATTGCAGCTACATCTAGTGTTAATGGGCAAACGTTTAAGATCTAGATCGATAACGAAGAAGTCGATTAATCGTATCAAGATGTCATGTATGTTATTTCATGAAACGCTAAGAGATGTGGCTTACAATATGTAGGGGAAACAGTAAACGTCTTCAAATTGAATAGCATCATTAGTTAGTCCTTAAAATCTCTTTTTCGAAATCATTCATAAGAAATATTGATAATGACCATAACCTCATACACAGTACAAAATTGATAATTCAGAAAATCATAAACCAAAGGCATACAAAATCAGGAAAAGAACAGGAACCAAAGCAGACAAACAAAAAAATTCACCACATGAAAAGAAGTGAACTCCCAAATGGGAGTGAAACCAGGTGCCCAGGAAGAATCAGCATCGCCTGCTTGCATTAAACACCCGTCGCTTCAATTAGGTGGAATTGTAACATCCGGATAATTCCATTTCAGAAGATAAAGAACATTCTGTGGTTGGATGTTTTAAATGATCTGAGACAGAATATCATTTCACCATTCTGGACAGTGGGATATCATAATTCAACGTCTTCAAGATCAATAGCATCATATAGGAACATATAAATTTTCAGCATGGACCAGACATCGCGTTTCAGGTACTTAACCCTCGTCAGTGTATGGCGAATTCCCCGTATCAACCGTAGAACTTCCTCAGTGACTATGTTAGTAGGTCACAAACGTATCCTTTAACAGGAAGTTTATCTGAAAGACGCCCTCAGAACAAAATTTGTATGTATATTTGGTAATTGTTTGGTATAGCGTATTAATTGAGATAAGAACACGCCATAAGCAGGCGAGGAAGGCATGTTGTTGCAGATTTATTTTTATACACTTATGAAAACTTTATCCAAATCTTCAAAAGCAAAGAAATTTGATGATCTGAAATGTTTCAATAATACTTCTAGGTATCTGGATGATATTCTAGCCATTGACAATCCTGCTTTTGAATTATATAAGAATGAGATTTTTCCACAAGAATTAACACTTAACAAGGCAAACGTTACAAATACAGAAACACCGTTTTTGAACCTAAATATCAAAATTGTAAACGGAAAGATTCATTCAAGTGTATATGACAAAAGGGATGATTTTGGATTTGCCATACGCTAGAGCATGTACTGATATTTTGGATTTTCACAGTAGAAATTTACAAATTACCAAAAAACTTTTAGGTCAAGGTTTCCGCTTTCATATACTAGTTAAGACTTTCTGGAAATTTTACAAAAATTACAGTCAACTTCTTTTTAATTTTACAAAAATTACAGTCAACTTCTTTTTAAATTCGGATCTATACACGCAACAGAGTACATTACTTTGGGTATTACACAACCTGTCTTTTATGGTGATATGATAAACAAAATAAAAGGATCAAAAGTAGGCAGCATAACCATCGAAAATGCGTCAGAATCATCAAACGCCTTTTATACCGTGGATATGATACTAATGTCACCAGACGGACACTAAGCTTGGTACTTGACCAATCTACAGTCTTGTACAAACGCATCCTTGAGACTTGCACTCTGAATGACTGTGAAGACGGGACTCCATGACGGGCCCTGTCCAAACCAAAAATCAGGATAAAATAGCAAACAAAGAAAAACATCCACCACATGAAAAGAAGCGAACTCCCGATATGGGAGTGAGACCAGGTGCCGAGGAAGAGTAAGCATCTCCTGCTTGCATGCAACACCCGCCGCTTCAATTCGGTAGAATTGTTACATCCGGTTAATTCCATTTCGGAAGACATAGAGTACAATCTTTGGTTGGATGGTTTATATGGTCTATGACAGAATATCATCCACCATTCTGGAGAGTGGGACATCATAGTGTATGACGAGTTCCCCATATCGACCGTAGAACTTCCTCAGTGACGATGTTAGTCGGTCACAAACATATTCCTGACTGAGAAGCTTATCTGAAAGACGCCTAGCTCTCAGAACCTAGACCTGGATATTCCTTGTTTTTCGAGAAAAAAAATCGAGCAAATACGATTACGTCATGCGACTTTTCTTATATGTACACCACGCTTCTTCAAGACAAAATTGATAATCCATTGTCCAAACTCATTGGTGTTTTAATAGAGGGGAACAAACTTATATTTGTACATCTTAATTAAAGGGTTTCTTTTCCGCTACAGAATACAAATCCAAATCATACAAATGATGGACGTGTAGTGACCTGTGTATTGCATTGTATGAGCTCTAGATCTTGGACAACATTTATGTAAAATTTGGTGAAAAACTCTACAGGCAAGTTGTAGGGATTCCTATGGGTACTAATTGAGCGCCTTTTGTTGCAAATGTATCTTTATACACTTATCAAAAAGAATTTATCCAAAATCTTCAAAAGCAAGGAAAACATGATAATTTGAAATGTTTCGTTGGTACTTCTAGGTACTTGGATGATTATCCTACAATCGGCAAACCTGTTTTTAAAAAGTATTTATCCAAAAGAATTCTCTTTATCAGTAGCAACATTCCGTCTTCTCCTATTTATTGTGTTTTTGATTCTCAGCTGATAAAGTACGCTAGGGCATGTTCCAAATATGAATATTTCATCGTTAATGCCAAAAGTAAGTTACTTGTTCAGAGATATAACACAACGGCTGAAATAATCTCTGAGGAAATTCGTCGACCGCTACAGGATATAATGATAAAAGCATATCAGATCCCCCTTTCCAGAATGATCAGTGACATTCTGGATTGCGATTTAATTGCTGTCATCATCACCAAACAAGGAATATTATCTGATTTGTACATCAATATGTACATCGATACAATCGCCGAATTTGACATGTTTTCATGGAGTTGTTGCGACGGGTGTTGGATGTAATCAGGATACGCCGATTCTTCCCGGGCACCTGGCCTCACTTCGGAGCGTTATCCATTCCAAGGTTCGCAAACGTTGCATTGAAAATTCTGATAATTTTACCCTGCAGTCTCGCCCCTGAGACTTACTAACTGATAGGTACATTGTCTTAAAAAGGCATACGGTATCTACATTATACAGCTCATCCGGTATGCTAGGGCATGTACTGATGTTTTTGATTTTCATAAAAGAAATTTACAAATTACAAAGAAACTTTCAGGCCAAACTAGTAAAGACTTTCATAAAAGTTACAGTAAATAATTGTCAACTTCATTTGAAATTCTGACCTATACAAGCTACATACATGTAATACATTACATCTGGTATTTCACGACCTGCATCTTATGGTTTTATAATTAACAAAATAAGAAGGAACAAAGGTAGACAGAATTACCATCGAGATTGTGTGAAAATCATCAATGCCTTTTATACCGTGGATAGGATCCATCTGTCACAAGACGGACACCTGGCAAGTATTGGGCCAATCTACAGCCGTGTACCAGCGCATTTTTAAGAATTGCACTCTGACTGACCGTGAAGACGGGACTCAAACGATCACCAAATGATTAACAAACAACTTTTACACCATGGATATAAATTTGCTGTGCTGTCACCAGACAGATACTTGGTTTGGAACTTGACCCATCTACATTCTTGTATTAGCGCAGTCGTTACTAAGTACAACAAACTGACTATGACGACGGAACTTCTGTCACCAGATGGACACTTGGCTTGGTACTGGACCAATCTACAGCCTTGTACTAGCGCACTCTTAAGAATTTTACTGAGACTGACTGTGACGACAGGACTCTATGGCGGACCCTGTCCAAACGTCTTTAGAGAAGACAAGGCTCCGATCACCTGTCCTCTCTGAGTGTCAGTCGGACTCCTTGGGTGATCACATGCATGAACTCGCACGGGAAGAACACGGACTGTATCTATTAACATATTCTTGGGCCCCATCGTCATGTTGTCTGTTTATTTTACACCGGAATTGTGCGTTCTTCCAGACATCTTGGTATTCGGAAAATAGGGAGGGCTGTGCGCACGAAATCCAGGATAATCACACCGTCTGCTACTCGCGTGCCAGATGGCAGTCCCAAGTCGGCATTGGTTGCCCATTGGTCTGGTTGGTTTATGTGTGGTCTTTTGTTTGATTTCTATGATGTGAGTTGATGTACCATGTGCCTTTTGTGTATCTTTCTGTCTGCTTTGTGGTTTTGCATTGGATGTTTTGCTGTGGATGCTGCAATCTAGTGTTGTTGGAGATCTCCCCGTCTACAATTTTGAAGTTTAGGTCCAAAAATAATGTTACTGCGTTTGTAATGTTTGCCTGGTTGAGTGTCAATTCTCGTGGATTCTTTTATGTTTTAAGTGTGATAGCCAATACTCCTTTGTTTCAGAATATCGTGTATAGAAGCTAGAGAGTCATTTTGTTTTAGGCGACCTATCAATTATCCAAGACAGGCAGATCCATAGTCCTCTCAAAAAGGACTCAAGTACAGAATCCCATCCAAAATAGATTTCATTAAATATCGCGAAGTGCTAAATGAAGCCTAAGATAACTTTATCAATATATGGTGTAAATCGGAAGGAGTCGAAATGCATGCTCTTAATGACTGGAAAAACCTCATGTTGGATACTGATTTTCGAATAGACAACTATCACAAAAACCCTCATCTTTTTGAAAATTCACGCTCCAAATCTAAAAGAATTTTACATCCAAGTTAAGAAATTTAATAATTTTTGAATTCTATATCTTCCCGAAGAAAATTTCAAACCAATTTATCATGCACCAGACAAGTGTTTCGGATCTTAAATCCTCCTCAGTGATGCTTCCAACCAAAGCGATATTTAGAGACAGCCAAAATTCATATAAGTAGCGCAACAGGAAATAAGTGTTTATATTTATAATACTGAAATGATCCAACTCCATACCTTCTCGAAGAAAAATGAAACCAATTTGTTATGCATCAGACACGTGTTTCGGATATCAAATCCTAATAAAATTGAGCTACTTTTGTTTACAGGAATTACTTTTATTACTATGATTATAATGCTATGATTATATCAACGGAAGCTGTATAAACATATGGAATTAATTAAGCATGCCGTAGTGCAAAGGACCCTTTTAATGAATTATAGTAAGTATATTGAAAGTATAGATACTAAAATAATAATAAGGATTTAGAATCGGGAAAATCTTTGAACTTGTATATCTCTGGAATGTATTGTTTCATGCCGGTCCAATTACAGGGAAACAAACCCAAGTAAGAAGTACACTCTTAGAAAAATGAAATAGTGGTAAAAAGTGTATGGTTTTAAATTTCCTGTTTATCCCTTATACATCACAAGGGGAATTTCTCGATTATTACGTAATGATTACGTCATGCAGAAGCATGTCATGACAATAATCGTTGGAAACGCTAGCTAAAGCAATCTTTCTGGATACCTGTTTTAAGTTACGTCCCTTACTTGAGACTACCCTCTTAAATCACCATACGAGTTGCGATTCCGTTACATGTTACGTCATTATGGTCCTCTACGTTTTGAGATCCTTCAAAAAGGGAAAATAATTACAAGAAGAGAACGTGATGATACCAGAAATAAAAAAAAAACAAAGCAGAACTTCCTTCATTTGGGTAAGCAATGTTAATTTCAATATGGTTTATCATAGAGAAAAGCGCGATTTTATTTTTAGCGAATCCTCTTGATTAATTCTCAGCAGTCATTGAAAAAATTTCATGAGTTAACGAAGATTCTGACGATAATCTCAACAGCACTGATAATAGAATACAACATTGAGCATCGACGGATCCCTAGCAAGCTAGAGGTGGGACCAGGTGCCCGGAACAGTAAATATCCTCTGTTGGCTAGCCGCACCCGCCGTCGATGTTCATGCACGAAAATGAAAACAATGTATAAAAGGCATGCACTATCTGAGGTTATGTCTATATAGAAAGTGCTATGGTACATGTCATGATTTCGCTTTAATGAAGATGATACGACGAAGTGCATTTATTCTATTCATCTTAAGTTATTTGGGACACATTGATGTTTGTAAGGCGATGCATGCTTTGAGTTGCGTTACCTATAGAAGTGTCGGTTAAATGATGACAAATATGTACATGTATAATGACCATTTCTTCATACACAGTACAAAATCGATAATTCAGAAAATCACAAACAGAAGGCATACAAATTTAAGATAAAACAGGAACCAAAGAAAACAAACAAAAACCTGGACCACATGAAAAGAAGTGAACTCCTAATATAGCAGTGAGACCCGGTTTCCAGGAAGAGTCAGCATCTCCTGCTTTTATGCAACACCCTTTGCTCCAATTCGGTGGAATTGTCACATCCGTTTACTTCCATTTCGGAAGATATAAGCATATTCTATGTTTGGATAGTTTAAATGGTCTAAGACAGAATATCACCCACCATTCTGGAGAATGGGACATCATAGGGTATAACGAATTCCCCGTATCGACCGTGGAACGTACTCAGTGACGTTGTTAGTCGGTCACAAATGTATCCATGATTTTGAGATTTTAGACGCCTAGCTGTCAGCAAAAAGGCTGTGTATTTTGTACTTGCTCTGGCATAACGTACATGTATCAATTGAGATGTAAAAAGAAGGGAGGAGATCTCCAACAAGACACCGTTGCAGCATCAACAGTAAAACACCAAAACACCCGATGCAAAAACACAAAAGACGAGTACAGCACGAGACGGAAAAGAGACAAACGACATGTAAACATCAAACATAAAAGACTACACATAAACCGACGAGACCAATGGGTAACCGGTGCCGACTTTGGACGGCCATCTGTCACGCAAGTAGCAAATGGTGTGGTTATCCTGGATTACGTGCGCACAACCCTCTCACTTCTCCAATTACCGAGAGGTCTCGAAGAACGTACAATTTTGGTGTAAAACAACCTCCTCACTGTAAGATGACATCACATAAAACAAGACCGCGAAACGCAGAGGCCCCATAGACACAGATGAATATGTAAATGGATATAAAAAGAGGGCATGCGTAATACAGTCCGAGCTCTGCCGGCTGTAGCGAGCTCATGTATGTAATCACCCGAGGAGTCCGACTAACATTCAGAGAGGACAGGTGGTCGGGGCCCTGTCTTCTCTTAAGAGGTTTGGACAGGGCCCGTCATGGAGTCCCGTCATCACAGTCAGTCAGAGTGCAAGTCTCAAGGATGCGCTTGTACAAGACTGTAGATTGGTCAAGTACCAAGCCCAGTGTCCGTCTGGTGACATTAGGATCATATCCACGGTATAAAAGGCGTTTGATGATTCTGACGCATTTTCGATGGTTATGCTGCCTACCTTTGATCCTTTTTATTTTGTTTATCATATCACCATAAAAGACAGGTTGTGTAATACCCATAGTAATGTACTCTGTTGCGTGTATAGATCCGAATTTTAAAAGAAGTTGACTGTAATTTTTGTAAAAATTTCCAGAAAGTCTTAACAAGTTTATGAAAGCGTAAACCTTGACCTAAAAGTTTTTTGGTAATTTGTAAAATTTCTACTGTGAAAATCCAAAATATCAGTACATCCTCTAGCGTACCGGATGAGCTGTGATATGTAAATGCCATATGACGGTAATCTTGGAACATCACCGTCAAGCCAAGGGAAATTTACTATGTTGAATCCAAAATCATCCCTTTTGTCATATACACTATTATGAATCTTTCCGTTTACAATTTTGATATTAAGGTCCAAAAAGGGTGTTTCTGTATTTGAAAGGTTTGCCTTGTTAAGGGTTAATTCTTGTGGATAAATTTCATTCTTAGATAATTCAAAAGCAGGATTGTCAATGGTTAGAATATCATCCAGATACCTAGAAGTATTATTGAAACATTTCAGCTCATCAAATTTTCTTTTTTCTTTTGAAGAATTTGGATAAATTCTTTTTTATAAGTGTATAAAAATAAATCTGCAACAAGAGGCGCACAGTTAGTACCCATAGGAATTCCTACAACCTGCTTGTATAGATCCTTACCAAATCTAACATAAATATTGTCCAAGAGGAAGGACAAGGCATTACACAGTTCACTACATGTCCATGATTTGTATGATTTGTAGTCTGTCGAGGAAAAGAAACCCTTCGATTCAGATGTACAAATGTAAGTTTTTCGCTCTCGATCAAAACACCATTTAATGAGATTAGATAATCGATCATTAATTTTGTCGTGAGGAAGTGTGGTGTACATATTAGAGAAGTCGTATGAAGAAATCGTATTGGCTTCGAAATTTCCAGATTTCATTTTTTCAATCACATCCCCTGAATTCTTAATAGACCAAAATAAATTTACATCGTTCCTGTTTAGAACCGTTTAACAATATCTAGTTATGTGTTCTTTAATAGCAGTAAGTGCTGACGTCAGATTTCTAGACAAAATTGTAGTGGAGCATTTACTAGAATTAGCAATAAATCGAAATTTGTAAGGAGACTTGTGCAGTTTCGATATGCAATATAGTGTTGGGAGATCCAATTTAGAAATAGAGATATTGAATGAAGACAGTTCACTGTTATGCTTGCCTAAAATGATAGATGCACTTTCATTGCTTTTGATATATGTATTAGTAGACGAAAGTTCCGAAATCAAAGTTGATATGTAGTAACGTTTTCAAATGATAATGGTGTTGTTGTCAGCTGGTGCAAAGACATATTTTTCATGTAATTTACTTAGTTTGGATTTAAAATATCTTTCTGATTTGGAACGTGGATTTTAGAAAAGATGAGGGTTTTTATGGAAGTTATCTATTCGAATATCCGATATATCTAAAATGAGGTTTTCCAGTCATTCAGAGCATGCGGTTCGACTCCTTCTGATTTACACCATCTTTTCGTATAGTTATCTAAGGCTTCCGTAAGCACTTCACGGAATTTGACAAAATCTATCTTGGATGGGATTCTATACTTAGGTCCTTTTTTAAGAAGACGATATGATAATGTCGAAGGGTTCCAACTTTCTTCCTTCTTGTAGAAAATTCCAAACCAATTTACATGCACCAGACACGTGTTTCGAATATTAAATTCTCACCAGTGATGCTTTCAGCGGAGCCACCAAAAATAATTTCAGTAGCGCCCTCTTTAATTTTTTGAAGTAAGAATTTTACATTTACATTACAGAGAGTGCGCGGCTCCAATTTCCTGTAGGGTCGATTCAGTAGCATATCCAAATAAAATCTGTGTTCAAAATAGCATTGGTGGGATGGTGCTAAGATGTTAAACTCCTTTAATTTCGATGATATTTATTGGTGAAATGGCTAGTTTCCGAAATAGCAAAAAATATATATATATGATTAGATGTCACATTGATAAAAGGCCAAAACAAAGCTTCTTTCAGGTGACAGAGCTGGAAAGAAGTAATTAATACACTTGACAAACATGAGGCAACGGGGAACAATTTAACTGCTCCACACTGCAACGTGAAATAAGTGTCTATATTAATAATGTCGAAGGGTTCCAACTCTCTACCTTCTTGAAGAAAATTCCAAACCAATTTGCATACACCAGACACGTGCTTCCAATATTAAATTCTCATCAGTGATGCTTTCAGCGGAGCCACCAAAAATAATTCGAGTAGCCCCCTCTTTAATTTTTTTTTGAGTTAGAATTTTACATTTACATTACAGAGAGTGCGCGGCTCCAAATTTCCTATAGGGTCATGCATGCGATGAAGCATAAGCATGCGATGAAGGGAATCTGCTACTGAGAAAAGGAAATTATTGTGATGCTGAAATTGAAGTCGTCTCGTTTGTCATAGCGTGAGGTGTTGAAGTTATTTCGGACACTTTGGTGTTTGAAAGTCGATGTTGGACTATGTTGAGATTGATTATAAAGACAATGTTGTCATTCATGTTTTAATGGTGTGATGTTTTCGTTTTCGTCTGTTTGTCCTCTTTTTCTCGTCACGTGTATGTTTCGCAGTTTTCTCTTTTAGGAATCTGTACCTTATCTAAGCTCGATGACAATGATTTTTGAAGTCTAGATTTTTGTTTTTGTTTGAAATTGTCTGTAGTTTAATAATTTATTGTAACGATCGACACATCTCAAGATCGGTTATACAGTCTTATGGCGAGAATTGAGCTATTTGTTTTTTTTTTGTCTGCAACTTATTTTTTGCGAAAGGAAATAAAAAGAAAATAAACAGAAACTAATGAATTTGAATAATGATAAAAAAAACAAATTCGAAATTAATATCTCATAAAAGATTATTAAATTCGCCACATCTAACATTATTTTCATCATAACGCGTAAATTTATATGAATATAATTATTATCTTTAGTTTTAAGAGGTCCTTTATGTTTTTGTTATAACCTTTCTCGAATAAATGATTCGTGTTATTGAAATATATTTTTAATTTCACAGCATTTTATATCACATTAAGGTGGAAGAAATTTCTATTAAAAACAAAGTATTCAATTCATCTGATTTTAGAAATTTATCGGGATTGCGTGAGTTCATTTGAAAAAGAAAATCTTATATAAAGATATAACATAGATGAAAAATCAATTAATTTTTTACAGCTGCATCTTCGCTACTTTCAAGTAAAGGTAAGATAAATGTACAAGTGATACCTTCAGTATTAACAAGATAATTATTTCAAGAACAATAAGTAAAATACGAAAATATTCCTTACTTGAGCAGGAGAGGCAGACTCTTTCCATAAAGTATCCAGATCCTCTGTTTGTTTAATATTTTATGATATACTATTAAAAGGGGTTGTCGGTAGCCATTGAGATTTACATGGAAACTCAAAATTTTTGAATACAACAAAAACATCTCTGAAGTATTTGAACAACTGCAATAAACACATATGAGACAAATCTAAATTTTGGCAACACATGTCATATTCATCGTACATTTTTAAGGCAAAAAGAGACACAAAATGAAATGCGCAGTTTTCTTTTTCATTTTTTCCTGTAATCAAAAGAACTTAGATTGAAAACGTTATAGCATTTGTTTTGGCAACACAGAATTGACAAGGTTATGAGTTTCAGAATAAATGCAAAAACATGTGTTTTTCAAAAGTGAAAATTGCAACTCCGCAACCAAACCTGATGTTGTCCAACATATGGTGTAAAAGACAACTCCCTAGCATATGGCAAAATAGCGCTCAATTTCCTAATTTGCATAGCGGCCATATTGGATTCCTTAGGCTTCATATTCTAACTATAGGAGTCTATGGGGAGCAAATAATAAATTGAGAATACTCACGATTTCATGACACCAATCAAAATTGTCCTCATATAGGAAGAAACTCTACAACAATCTGAATTTATAAATCCACATCTTTGATAAAATAACGAATTTTTACTTCTGTCATATCCTCAATGTTAAGAAAGTCCAAAACTTGTCACTAGCCGCACTTTAACTTTGTTTATCAGTAGGAAATCAAGGGAGCTGTGTATTTGTCCACATCGTTTCGGAGAGATCGCGATATCAAATTCCGGATTTGGTCAACTTGAGAATCATAAAATGAAATTAAGTTCTGTCACTTTTGGGTTGAAAATCGATATTTTGAGAAATAGGCCTGTCATATTGATGGAATCACTTTATCGGAATTGACAGGATAAAGATAATGTTGTGTTCATACGTAGAGTGGGTAAATTTTTTGGTAATAAATAAGTTAAATTGGATTAGAAACAGTTTTATTTTGCAAGTGCGCATTCGGCTCTCTGTATTTATTTGATCTGATGCATTTAAAATGTAGTTGCTTTTTCTGGCTATCAGGTCATTCTTGTTTAAGATTTGGCGCGTTTCAAACATAGGTATATGACGTTATATAATCGTCATATGTATACATTTGCATATATGAATAAATTGAGCGCTATTTTGCCATATGAGACTATCAATTCTTAGAAAAATGGTAGTAAGGTCTTCATCTTTTTTCATTTCAGATCGAAATATGCAGTTTTAGGTTCATGCAATTTCTCATGTTAAATAACTTTATTTTACTTCAAAAGAACATATTTTTTTTATAGACATAAAATTTTAGTTCAGAATAACAAGATTTTGACATAATGTTATTTAAATTTGTTTTGAAGATACTTAGCAACGAAAACGAAGTGATTACTTTGGAAATAATTTTTCCAAGAAAACCTTTTTTTTCATAGACAAGCAATGTAGTTTCAGAATAATATAATTTTTTAAGATATTTTTCTTAAAACACACAAAGAAACTGAAGAAAACCTTCTGAGCAACACAATCCATACCGTAGGAACCAACAAAAACATGGTGAACATCATAGTTATATTTCTTCGAGAAGACACTATTTTTTCGACAGAAATTTAGCTTCAAAACAATATGATTGTGCGATTTTTCTCAAAATATGCGTTAGAAAGAAACTTTAGAAAAACTTCTTAGCTACTAAATTTATACATGAAAAATATGGATAATGACTATATTCCTGTATACAGCGCAAAATCGCTAATTCAGTAAATCAGAAACCGAAAGCGTACAAAATCAGGATAAAACAAGAACCAAATCAAACAAACAGATACCTCCACCATATGAAAAGAAGCGAACTCCCGATAAAGGAGTGAGACCAGATGCTCAGGAAGAGTAAGCATCTCCTGCTTGCATGCAACACCCGCCGCTTCAATTCGGTATAACTGTCACATCCGATTACCTTCGTTACGGAAGACATAGAAGAAAGGAGGGGATCTCCAACAACACTAGGTTGCAGCACCCACAGCAAAATCCCAAAACACCCATGCAAAAAACACAATCTTTTGTTGGATGGTTCAAATGATCTATGACAGAATATCATCCACCATTCTGGAGAGTGGGACATCGTAGTGTATGACGAGTTCCCCGTATCATAGTGTATGACGAGTTCCCCATACCTTAGCAACCAACGAAAAAAAGGTTAGCACTATAGTAATAATTTCTCAAGCATAAAATATCGGTTTACCCTTTGATATTTTCTGGTATGAAAGATTATAACTATCAACTATATGCTGTCATGTGGGATGAGAAAAGCCCACCCAAGGGGTCTGGTTTCTGGTCAGGGAACGAGGCTCCCGAGGGTGGGCTTTTTTAATCCCATATGACAAACATATGGTTGATCGTTTTTCTCCCATTTCTAGGGGCCTTTCTTGAAATTCCATGAAATCATGAAATCGTCAAATTTATCGAATTCGAAAATTAAAGGAATATTCGTTTTCAGCGCCCTCAAAAATTGTTTATTCTAGAAGAATAAACCGTAGTCCTTAGCCTTAATCGGTTAAGTAAGAATTAGAATGTAAAAAAAAAGTTTTCAAAACGACATTTTTAGAGGTCGCCGCTTTAGGTGCAAAAATCATGACGTCACAATGGATAACAACGACGTCACAATATGGATACCGCCTATACGGCCGACGTCAAAAGTCACGCGAGGTACATTTGGGATACAGCGACCCTACATGACGCGTCGCTATGGGCAAACTCTATCCCACATGGGGGCAAATGGGAGAATATTTTTCTCTTCTATTCGATTTTAAGAAAGAATATCTGAATTTCATGTTATCATAAATGTAATACATAATCCGAAATCATTTAGATTCCAATTTCTAAATGTTTAACCTTGACTTTCAACCCCAAAATCGAATGTTTCATTGTTTGATATTGATTATACACTCTCTGTCTTGATTCGAATTTATTTTCTGTCATAAAAGTCCTATAATGTTGACTTTTGGAAACAATTATTAATCCCTGACACGTGTATAATATATCTAAGCCGTGCTATGATGGTAGATGCAACAATCCATTATGATCTGGAATCCAGAACAAACCCCGATCCTTACCTCATCCTCTTTTTCCAAAATATGTTCATATTTTCATTATCTTTTGACCAAAACAATGAATCTAGGTGTTCTATACAGTACTTTATACTTTGTAAAACAAAAACAAAAACCCAAAACAAAAACCACCGCCTTTAATTTCAATGCAATGTAATGTGAAACAGAACTTACGGTAAGACGAAAATGAAGGAAAGTTCATCAAAGAAAACTAAAAGAAGAAAATCTATGAATAAACGGTTCAGTGAGAACTAAGTTTCAATGGCGTAGTCATACATGTAGGCATACATGCATGTACCTGATGAATGATATACTTGTCTGGTCTTTTTTGCATTAAAGTATTAAACAATTTTATTGAAAAGATGAATACTTCTTATTTACACAAATGTTTATATTGTTTTTTATCTCTTCATGTTCGCAATATAACATGTAGTACCCGCCACATCAGAGAGTTCCACACCATTACACAATTAGGTTATTTGATTAAATCATACAACGGATATTGTTATTAATTACTAATTTTGTCTTTTTAACAAACAGTTCATTGTATGGTCTGCCAGATCCTGTTTCCGAAGTATATCAGTGGTGTTGTGCGATTGAAAAAATATCAGCTGATAAGGTCTTAAATTTGCTAATTTTACGCAACGTTTACAGAAATAGTCCCTATTGGTGTAAGGGACTGGCCGTGAAATACAACTTCTATTTTTTATATGAATAAAGTACTAATGTAGGCAAATGAGATAAAGAAGATCCTGAAGACAATTTCAACAGCAATCACAATAGAGCATAAAATTGAGCATCGACGGACCACTACCAAGCTAGAGTTGGGATTAGATTCCCGGGAGGAGTAAGCATCCCCTGTTTAACTAGCCGCATCCGCCGTCGATTTTCAAGAAGGGAGGAGATCTCCAACAAGACCACGTTGCAGCATCAACAGCAAAACACCCGATGCAAAAACACAAAAGACGAGTACAGCACAAGACGGAAAAGAGACACACGACATGTGAACATCAAACACAAAGGACTACACATAAACCAACGAGACCAATGGGCAACTGGTGCCGACTTTGGACGGCCATTTGTCACGCAAGTAGCAAATGGTGTGGTTATCCTGGATTACGTGCGCACAACCCTCTCACTTCTCCAATTACCCAGAGGTCTCGAAGAACGTACAATTGTGGTGTAAAACAACCTCCTCACTTTAAGATGACCTCACACAAACAAGACCGCGAAACGTAGAGGCCCCAGAAACACAGATGGATATGTAAATGGATATAAAAAGAGGACATGCGTAATACAGTCCGTGCTCTGCCGGCTGTAGCGAGCTCATGTATGTAATCGCCCGAGGAGTCCGACTGACATTTTGTGCTGTATACAGTGATATGGTCATTATCGCATTATCCATATTTGTCATTCAGAGAGGACAGGAGGTCGGGGCCCTGTCTTCTCTACAGAGGTTTGGACAGGGCCCTTCATGGAGTCCCGTCGTCACAGTCAGTCAGAGTGCAAGTCTCAATGATGCGCTTGTACAAGACTGTAGATTGGTCAAGTACCAAGCCTAGTGTCCGTCTGGTGAGAAGTCAAGCACCAAAATGAAAACAATATCTAAAAACATGCACTGTCTGAGGTTTTGTCTATATAGAAATGCTATGGCGACCATGTCAGGGAATGACATTCAAACACTTACTGTCAAATCCCTCGCAGGGAACTTTTCTACGAGCTCACAAGGCAAAGGGCATAAGAGTGACAAAAATGAGATAAAGAAGATCCTGACGACAATCTCAACAGTTCTCACAATAGAGCACCAAATTAAGCATCGACGGACCCCTAGCAAGCTAGAGGTGGGATCAGGTGCCCGAGAGAAATAAGTATCCCCTGTTTAACTAGACGCATCTGCCGTCGATTTTCAAGCACCAAAATGAAAACCATATCTAAAACAATCACAGTCTGAGGTTTTGTCTATATAGAAAGTGCTATGGCGACCATGTCAGGGAAACACATTTAAAAACTTACGGTCAAACCCCTCGCGGGGACATTTTAACGAACAATTATGTGAAAACATAGACTAAATCTAATTTTCGATACTGTCAGTTCCCGTTACCATGGTAACCAATTGTCGTTTACACCAACTTTATCAATTTTTTTCAATGAGATAAAAAAATCCTGACGACAATCTCAACAGCACTTGCAATAGAGCACCAAATGGAGCATTTACGGACCCCTAGCATGTTAGAGGCTAGACCATGTGCCCGGGAGGAATAAGCATCCACTGTTTGGCTAAACGCA
The DNA here is from genome assembly GCA_033119305.1 of Pinctada imbricata. Lineage (NCBI taxonomy): Eukaryota > Metazoa > Mollusca > Bivalvia > Pterioida > Pteriidae > Pinctada > Pinctada imbricata. The sequence goes on from VSWD01000013.1 coordinate 23,983,263, forward strand.
TCCGCCGACGATGTACACGCCCGAAAATGAAAACAATATCTAAAACATTCACTGTCCGTAATTTCTATATAAGTACGACCAATGTAGATCAATGTCCAAAGTAAATGTAATATTTTATACAATTTTCTGTCTTGCAACAAGATATGCACACGTGTAAAATATTAAAGACGCAACGCTTGTTATTCAACCGTTATGCCCAATGTTACTTTTTCCAATCAGTTTTCAAACGCCAATGTCAAGGTCAAAATACAAATGTTATGTCCATTCGATTTTTTTCATCAAACTCCAAGGTCAAGAGAAAAGTGAAAGCTGTTCTGATACGAAATGCACATATGAAATATATTAGCCACTTGCGATTGTATATGCCCAACGTTAGAAATTTCTTTGACAAGGACAAACTCCGAGGTCGAAAAGTAGAAAAAACAGAAATACCTCGTAGCAAGGAATACCAAAATTGAAATATGAAATTCTTATCATTGAGGCAAGGGCGAAATTTCCAAAAACACTCGGTTGCAGCACCTAGCAAAACCCCACAACACCCAATAAAAAAAAACACAGAGCAGACACCCACAGAAAGAGACGCAAAATATGAAACACAGAAGATCATACACAAACAAACGAGAGGAAGTCATACCATAAAAGCATGAAACACAAAAGACTTAACATAAACCAACAAGACCATTGGGCAATCGGTGCCGACTAAGGACGGCCATCTGCCACTTAAACAGCACACGGTGTAGTTATCCTGGATTACGTGCGCATAACCTTTCCATTTTACAACTACCCAGAGGTCTCGATGAAGATACAATTGTGGTGTAAAACAACCTAATCACTGTAAGATGAACATACAAACAGAAAGTACGACGCAGGGACCCAAGAAACACACAGCTACATTTCACAGCTCATCCGGTATGCTAGAGCATGTACTGATGTTTTGGATTTTCATAATAGAAATCTACAAATTACAAAGAAACTTTTAGGTGAAGGTTTTCGCTTTCACAAACTAGTAAAGACTTTCTGGAAATTTTACAAAAATTATGATCAACTTCTTTTGAAATTCGGACCCATACAAGCAACGGAGTATATTACTTTAGGTATTTCACAACCTGCATTTTATGGTGACATAATTAACAAAATAAGAAGGATCAAAGGTAGACAGCATATGTATCGAAAATGCGTCAGAGTCATCAAACGCCTTTTATACCGTGGGTATGATCCTAATGTCACCAGACGGACACTAAGCTTGGTACTTGACCAATATACAGTCTTGTACGAGCGCATTCTTAAGACTTGCACTCTGACTGACTGTGACGACGGGACTCCATGACGGGCCCTGTTCAAACATCCTTAGAGAAGACAGGGCCCCGACCACCTGTCCTCTGTGAATGTCAGTCGGACTCCTCGGGTGATAACGTATATGAGCTTGCTACAGCCGGCAGAGCACGGACTGTATTACGCACGTCCTCTTTTTATATCTATTTACATATTCATCTGTGTTGCTTGGACCCCTGTGTTTTACGGTCTTGTTTGTGTGTGGTCATCTAACAGTGAGGAGGTTGTTTACACCATAATTGTGCGTTCTTCGAGACCTCTGGGAAATCGGAATAGTGGGAGGGTTGTGCGCACGTTATCCAGGATAACCACACCGTCTGCTATTTACGTGGCAGATGGCCGTCCTAAGTCGGCACCGGTTGCCCATTGGTCTCGTTGGTTTATGTGTAGTCTTCTATGTTTCATGTTTCTATGTTGTGAGTTCGTGTTCCTTGTCCCTTTTGCGTCTCTTTCTGAGGGTATCTGTTCTGTGTTTTTTTGCATGGGTGTTTTGGGATTTTGCTGTGGGTGCTGCAACCTAGTGTTGTTGGAGATCCCCTCCTTTCTTGGATATAAAAACAGAAAGCGTATAAAATACAGTCCGTGTTCTGTCGGCTTTAGCGAGCTCATGTATGTTATCACCCAGGGGTTCGACTGTCATTCAGAGTGGACAGGTGGTCGGGGCCTTGTCTTCTATAAAGAGGTTTGGACAGGGCTTGTTATGGAGTCCAGTCGTCACAGTCAGAGTTTAAGTTTTAAGAATGCGCAGGTTCAAGACTGTAGATTGGTCAAGAACCACGCCTAGTGTCCGTCTGGTGACATTAGGATCATACATGTATCCACGCTATAACAGGCGTTTGATTATTCTTACGCATTTTCGATGGCTATGCCTTTGATCCTTCTCATTTTGTTAATTGTATCAATATAAAATGATGGCTGTGAAATACCCAAATAAACGATAAAATAGTACCCATCAGTCTCAAAATCATTAGATTTCCGATAGGAACGGTTGCGAACCACGGAATTAATCACATTCCGAAGTGAGACCAGGTGTCCAGGGAGAGTCAGCGTCTCCTGACTGCATGCAACACCAGTCAGAACAGCTCCATAGAAAGCTTTAAAATTCGATGATTGTCTCGATGAACACATTGTCGTACACACCAGGTTAGTATTTCTTGTTTGGTGATGGCAACAGCCATCCAAGCACAATCCAGAATGTCAATGATCCTTCAGAAAGGGGGATCTGATATGCTTTCATTATATCCCAATAGCGACCGACCAACTTCCTCAAAGATGACTTCAGCCGTTGTGCAATAAAACTTTGATCAAGCAACTTACTTGAAAGCCGTCTGCCTCTTACGATGAAATCTTCATATTTGGAACATGCCCTGGCGTGCCCTATGAGCTGGGAAACAAAAACGCCAGAAGCAAGAGAAGACGGAATGTTGCTACTCGTGAAAGGGAAGTTAGTCACGTGGAAGCTGAAATCATCACGCTTGTCATACAGTGATGTGTTCAAATGACCGTTATCGTCGAAAGATAGGAAACAAAGAAGGGGAACTCCAACAACACCAGGTTGCAGCAGAAAGCAAAACTCCAAAACACCCAATACAAAAACACAAAGCAGACAAGCACAGAAATAGACGCAAAGGGGACAAGGAACGTCATCGCACAACACAGAAACATCAAACACAAAGGACTACACATAAACCAACGAGACCAATGGGCAACCGGTGCCGACTTAGGACGGCCATCTGCCACGGAAATAGCAGAAGGTGTGGTTATCCTAGATTACGTGCGCACAACCCTCCCACTTTTCCAATTACCCAGAGGTCTTGAAAAACGTATAATTGTGGTGTAATATACCCTCCTCCCTGTCAGAGAATTATATCCAAGTACGAAGCTGATCTGTCGCTTTCGGTTGATTTCTTGATCTCTAGTTCATAAGGATAGATTTCATGTAGATGATCCTTAAAGTTTGGATTACTGATGGACAACACGTCATCTATGTAATACATCTGAAGGTAAAATTGAACTGAGATGCAAGGTGCTTTCGCCCATTCGAGAGCTAGGTCTTCATGAAAGTAATGTACTATCATGCTAGTATGGGTCAGAATTTCAAGAGAAGTTAACAATAATTTTTTGTAAAATTTCCAAAAAGTATCCACTTGTTTGTGAAAGCGAAAACCTTGACCTAGAAGTTTCTTAGTAGTTTGTAAATTTCTAATATGAAAATCCAAAACATAAGTTCATGCTCTAGCATATCGGATGAGCTGTGAAATGTAGATACCGTATGATAGTCATCTAGAAACAAAACCGTCAAGCCAGGGAAATATATTATGTTGAATCCAAAATAATCTCTTTGGTCATACACACTTTTATGAATCTCTCCAGTAACAATTTTGATATTTAGGTCCAAAAACGCTGTTTATGTGTTTGTAATGTTTGCATTGTTTAGAGTCAATACTTGTGGATAAATAACATTTTAATACTTTTTCAAAACAGGATTGTCGATAGTAAGAATACCATCCAAGTACGTAGAAGAACCAATGAAACATTCCATTCATGTTTTCTTTGATTTTGAAAATTTTTGATAAATTCTTTTTCATAAGAGTATAAAAATAAATCTGCAACAAGTTGCGCACAGTTAGTACCTATAGGGATCCCTACAACCTGCTTGTGGAGATTCTCACCAAATCTTACATAAATGTTCTCCAAGTGGCAGGACAAGGCAATACACAGGTTACTACATGTCCATTGTATAATTTGTATTCTGTAGCGGAAAAGAAATTCAGATATAATTTTCCCCTATTGATTAAGGCACCATTTGATGAGTTTGGACAATTGATCATTAATTTTGTCATGAGGAAGCGTGCTGTTCATATTTGAAAAGTCTTATGAAAAAATTGTATAGGCTTCAAAATTTCTAGATTTGATCTTGTCAATCACATCCCCCGAATTTTTAATAGACCAAAAGAAATTTACATCATTCCTGTTTCACTTTATTTTGCTAGGTGTTCATTTATCGCCGTGAGTGCTGATGTCAGATTTCTAGACAAATTGGAATTGAGTAATTGCTAGAATTAGTATCAAAATTTGTAAGGAGACTTGTGTAGTTTTCGTATGCAGTATATTGTAGGAAGATCTAATTTAGAAATAGGGAGGTTGAATGAAGAAGTTTCACTGTTATTTTTGCTCAAAATGTTTAATATGACACTTTCATTGCTTTTGATATGAGACGAAAGTTCCGAAACAAAAGTTGATATATAGTAACGGTTCCAAAATGATTATAAAGCTGTTGGCTGCTTTATTAGCATATATGTTTTATGTAAATTACGTGATTTGGATTTGAAATATCTGTCAGATTTCGAATTAGGATTTTCAAAAAGATGAGAATTTTTGTGGAAGTTATCTATTCGAATATCAGTTATATCCAAAATGAGCTTTTCCAGTCATTCAGAGTAATGCGATTCGACTCCTTCAGATTTACACCATCGTTCTGGTATAGTAGTCCAAGGCTTCTTTTAACACTTCGCGACATTTTAAAATAATATCTATTTTGGATGGGATTCTATACGTAGGTCCTTTTTAGAAGGCCACGGAGCTGTCTGTCTTGAATAATTGGAAAATCACCTGTAACAATATTACCAGTTGGATTATATAGATATTCAGACGTTGCAAATTCTCAAGATGCAGGACATGTATCACGTATTTTTGGATCTGGTGTGACGTTGTTATAGTTACAAACGAAATTTCGAATAGTTTTCTTATACTTGTAACAAATAAGAGGAGGTTCTAAATTCTTAAAATACTGAGAAATAGTACTTTGTACGGGATGATCCCGAAAAATATCAGAGATTTTAAGAAGATCGAAACCTATGTTAACAAATGGAATTCTTATGAATCGTCTTTAAGGGGAGGGGTAATAAAGTACATTCTATGCGACTGCGACAATGATATTAAGTCTGAATCAATTAGTACATCTAAAGAATGCAACCTCTGCTTCATCCAAGATAGATTTTAGTATATTTTCCGATGTATGTGAAAGTAAGGCAATCTACTCAGTTTTCAATAAACTTTTAAAAATTGAAATTTTGAATAATTATTAAACAATATCACTATTAATCTTCAAGTTTATAACATACCAGTAAAAAACAGATTTTTGTCTTGCCAATGAACTATACTGTTTGTTTGCATTTCTAAGACACTCTAAGCATATGGTATGCTCCGATATCTTATCTCCTCCATCGAGTGAAGTTCGCAGGAATTCAGTTATTTCTGCAGCAAATCTCAGCACATGTATAATATGTTGCTTGAGATCTCCTCCCTTCTTGTGGACATGAAAAGATTTGTCTGCGTCAGTGGGATTTCATTTTCTTTGTTTTCTTCGTTATCCCCAACTGTCAATGGAATAAATGGAATAAATACAATTTAAATGTAAAATAATACGCACAATACGAGTAATGGCAGTTGAATATGAATGAATACAAGTTACATTTTAGTTTTATTTAACCAGGGGGGAGGGGGTTACCTTCGATAAAAGTAAAAATATCCGTTTCTTTAATACGCGACAGATTGTAACTACTGTGCATGCAGCGTGTCCTCTCTGATTTGCATTGTTCAAAACTTGGGCACCTTTCTGCCCATGTCAATTAAAGTGTGTGCAAAAACATTCGTATGATCTTGTTCAGAAGTATTTGCGATCTTCCGTATAATAAATAAACTACACACGTATTATAGAATTTTCATAGATCTGTAAATCTCTAATCATGCTAATATTTGCATTGTGATTTATATCAGGCGTATTAATATTTCATTTTCAACTTCTAGTAATATATTGTACTGTATACGAACTCTGTTATGATTTTGTATCCTCCATTATTTGTAGACACTGTATGTGCACACGGTACATAGCTATGAACATGTGTTTTTATGCAAATAAATGTGAGTTGAGTTGAGGCCAAATATGTACAAAGACAAGCTGTCTGTGAATGATTGTATTTCACGATGTTCCGTGGGAGTTGATTGTACAAAGTATACGAGTTACCTCTCCTTGCAGCGTTTGTATATGTTTAACTTTGCTCACCTTCTATTATTTTAATAAGTGATTCCACAACACCCAACCTGGAAGGCCCTTGAAAAGACCGTATGGTAACCAAACTTTCACTATGGAAGTAACAAATTGAGCTCATGGTGAACTCTAATTGTTACCCTGATAACGTAAATTTGTTGAATATTCCTGCTTGTGTTACGTAAGTAATAGGTTATTTAGAATGTTGGGTTGTCCCTGTCCAGTGGAGAGCTCTGCATAAGAGGTAATGTTCCGATCATTTGTGCATTCATCAAGACAAAGTTTAGTTTGATTGTATAAACGAGCTTAAAAGATCCATATCACACGTTATAATACCACCATATATTGCATCTTATGTCCACTGGTGTGGGCACTCAACTACCCTGTCACTTACTACTTCCATCTTGTATTTCTCCTCTAATTGCTCTGCATATGAATCAACCATATTGTCGTACTCATTTTCGGCCTCCTCAGTGAGTGTGTTCACTTTACCATCTTAATGGTGCTGGTAGATCTTAAAGGAGATGTCAATTTTCCGTAACTTTCCCTCACCACCCACGTTGGGAATAACACTGGCCTACACACAGATATAAGGGACCGGTCCATGAAATCGTATGTTCCTGTTAAATTCATCATCTCTGACAGCAGAGGATGGGACTGTATGTATAAGCACACAGACATTGATGTCTTCTGGAATCCTCTGCTGCCAGTAGCAATTTCTATAAAATCCTCATTTCCACTCCACATCTTACATATAATCGCGCTCAGATTCTCTCTTCGGATGCTGTATTGCGTTTAACGATGCTTGGAATCTGTGTCCCTCGTTTGACGTTTTAAGTCCTATACCCTTTGATGTTGTTTGATGTTTCTGTAGTCCTGCAGATTTGTAAGCATCCGTTCCTATTTTAATTCCACATTTTTAATAAATGTGTGACAGAACAGATTCTATATCATGCTCATATGTCATGGACTGTCCGCTTTCTGGGTCACATACATCCGGTAGGTAAAGGTTGGTAGAGATGGAGAAACCGTTCCCATTTCCTTTGATTTGAGACACGCTGCCATGGATAGAAGTGCAGGTCAGATTTAAAGAACAGTTCTGTCTCTTCTGAAATATACTTAGCCACTCTTACATGTCTTCATCGAAAAGCTCTCCCAAGTCTAATTTAATTGAATATGCTGCACGATATGTTGAGAAAACATCTATTTCTAAAAGCTAGAACACGCCATGCATACTTCGGCCTCAACAAAATGCTACTGCATGAACAATATATTATGACGTTTTAACGTTGAACTTCAACATTATGATTATCATGTTTTCTCGAAAAGAGCTCATTGTAACATTCTAGTTTTAGTAATCTACGACGTTAAAAAAATATTTTGAACGTTACTCTACGTTACGCAAATACAGATATCCCTTATGATGGCAGCGATTTTGCTTAATACAGGAATGAGAGCTTTATAGTCGATCATCTTCAATCAACACAAGCTTGTTTATCATTTATGAGAACTTGATGAAGTCACCAATTTGTAAAAAAGTTAAATGATTTGGGAGTGCGGACCTGAAATGAGAACTGTAAAGAGGAAAGATATTACTGATGGGGGAATATGGAATTGCGCTAGCTGCCTTAAACGCCTTTTTATTAAAAAGAACAGTTTTTTTAGGTAATTTAGAATGAATATATATTGTATATTTCACTCATTCATACAGGACTACTGATACTTTAGTCTGTTTGCGTGTTGTTCGTATTTTACAACCATTAATCGGAAACTGAATATTTGATCGCTAGTTCTACAGAACTTACATTAATGCCATTGCACATACATAACGGTAAATTTAATATAAAACACATCTTATTTAGTTACGTTAATAGTTACAAATATAAATAATTCATGTACATTGTATTTACATTTACAAATACTTTAATCCAGATTTACACAAACAATACTTTTAATCCAAATGTCATGCAATGCATACATTTATATACGATAATCAAAATTTAGAAAATAAATGAACAAGTTATAGTTACTTACCTTTACACTCTTATTGAATGCGCAGATTTCTTGCTCGCGCTTTAGTGAATTCAAGCAGAACATACATTACTTAGTAACGCCACGCCCAACAGACAATGGTTATTTCATTTTTCAGAAAAGCAGATTGCTTCTCATAGATCTTCTTTTTATATTCGTTTGGACCATATTTTCAAATATAACAATGCATGAAGATTGTGCCGAAAATTGACGAAAAAAACAATTGGTACAATTTGTTCTGCTTCCCTTCTCTCAAATTGGGTTTGAAGACTGATGTTGACTCCAAAATCGTAGAAATTGAGGAGCCCTTTTGGGAAAAAACGGTAATATCATAGGGGCACAGGAAACCAAAACTGCTGGGTGTTCAGTATAAAAGAACGCAATACGAAAAACAGTGTTCTTATCCTTGTTGACAAACGGGACATAGATAACTTATTCCTTTCATTAAGCAATATGTGAAACCTAAACCTGGCTTAACAATATACTCTGACCAATGGGCTGCATAAGGAACACTGGCAAAAGAGTGATATACACCGTCACACCTTACATTTAATTACAGCATTGAATTTAAAAGAGTTTAAGAAGATCCTGGCGATAATTTCAACAACACTCACAACAGAGCATAACATTAAGCATCGACGGACCCCTAGCAATGTTAAACTTCTTCAAATCTGAATAGCATCATTAAGAACAGATAAATTGGCAGCATGGACCAGACATGCACGTTACGGGTACTTAACCCTCGTCAGTGATCCTCAAATCTAAACAATGTAATATGCCAAAAAGTGTGAAAGATACTATGTCGAAAAAGCGTACCGAGAGACGTAGAGGTGGGACCTATGTGCCCGGTAGGAGTAAGCATCCCCTGTTGGCTAGCCGCACCAGCCGTCGATGTTCTGAGGGGTGCTGCACCAATACCATAGAAGGATTATGAGGGTTGGCTAAACTACGTACCTGGAAATTGAAAGGAGTTTGCAAATTACAAATGTATCTAGACGAATTTACGACTGATATAGGTTTGGACATTCCAACGAAGTTATTTTCTACAAATTACTTGAAGAGATCTTTGACTTTTACAATGCGTCTATACAAAGTATTGCGTAGCTGATTTATATCAGGCGTATTGATTTCATTTTGTTAAGCGCATTATTTTCATTCTGATCGGAACTACTTTGCACGTATATTCCAGTGGAGCCATACGATGAACACAAATGATTTTCAAGGTCAAAGGTCCAGGTCACAGAAGACTTTAAAATCCTTGAGAACAGCATAGAAGACATAGCAATAATCATGGAAGCATTAAACTATCTACAAATATTCTACATTGAGAGAGGATGAATACTATTGATTTTCAAGGTTCAAATGTCAAGGTCACAGTGCATTTATGTGTGAAATACATGTGAATAGCATAGAAGGTATACCATTTATCATAAGAACAACAAACCTTTCACAAATGATCCCCCAGGGGAGAGGATGCACCTTTAATTATTACATAGAACATGCAATTGCGAACGGAAGCTACGCTTGTGTTGCATTTATTAAGTCATAACTTTTGATATGCTATTTGTGCAGGAACATGAGCATCCAAATACATTCCTTATTGTTATGCGAAATAAGGTCATCCATCGTTCAATCTAATTTGACATTGTTTTAAACTCTCTCTTTATGATTTTTTTAAATTACGATCAAAGTGAATTATTCAAAACTTTTGAATAAATTTAACATTTTTCGCACCTTATACATACTCTCATTCTAAAAGAAAACGTTAAAATTTACATTACTTCAATATTTTATTTCCCTTATGCTCGACGGTGATGTTCCTAGAGTACCGTTATGCGCTATTTACATTGCACAGCTCATCTCGTATGCTAGAGCATGTACTGATGCTTTGGATTTTCATAGTAGACATTTACAAATTACGAAGAAACATTAAGGTCAAGGTTTTCGTTTTCACAAACTAGTAAAGCCTTTCCTGAAAATTTACAAAAAATATTGTCAACTTCCTTTGAAATTCGGACCTATATAACAAAAGAGCATATTACTTTGGGTATTTCACAACTGAATTTTTACGATGACATAATTATAACATTTCATCCCTAATTTGACATAAATTTTCAATATTATTCATTTTGATTTTTCTATTGTGTAATCAAAATGAATGATTTGTAAATTTCTAGGATTTTTCTGCATTTAAGACGACCTCCAGACGTAATAGACTTGAAAGATAAATGTTCATAATTACTTCCATATTGTTTTTCTTGGTTGAAATTAGCTGTGTTGTTAGTTTGATACGACAATGTAACAAGTCTCTCCACCGTTCACATGCTTTAAGTTCAGGGTGGCGACTTTGAATAGAAATGAGGTAGAAGAAAGATGGATATGTCCACATGTAGAGGAACATCTCCTCGATTCTCAGACCAAAAATTCAAACATTTGCCCGTCTCGTTTTTTGGCTATAAGCGCCCATTTTGACTTTTTTTTTTCATTTTCGTCATTTTAGAGAATACCACATCATAACTTTACATACCTCTGCAATGCATGAAATTTCAAAAAGTCATATATACCCTTATTTTTCTGGATTCTTATAGCTTGTGTATGAATTAAAGCCTATTTTGAAAAATTCTTATGAAATAAACAGTTCTAATGAGTTAAAGAAGATCCTGACGATGATCCTATTATAGTAAGGAGTGTATTTTCTTATAAATACGTTTTTGTTGGTTGCCATGGCAGCAACTAATTATTTTATTAAGAGCTAGAAGGTCGCCAGGTATACATTTTTTTTCTATGTATAGAGCTATGGTATTGCTTTATCCTAAAGCAGTCAAACCAATATGTACCCGAATTCGTTTTTAGCAAAATGACTGTTTCTATAAATAGCACAATAATTTGTGCAAAAAATCAACATTTTGACCCCAAAAAATAAGAGATTTACTCGAAGTTCGAATTTCTAATTCTCTCATTTTTAAAGAGTATAATGAATAGTATATATTCTGATGTTTTAATCTTTCGAAGCAGAACTCATGAAAAAATGACAATTTTTCCCCTATTTTCGACGACTTTTCATTGGAAAATATGCATTTTTCCCCAAAATACCCATTCAGCATTGAAAATTTCAAGGAGTATTATTTTTTTTTAAATAATGCAACAAACTGAGCTTATACCATTTACCGTCCATATCGGTTTCAAATATTACGTCATATGAAAATAGAGTTATCTCCCTGTAGTCGCAACACTAACCTTAATATCAGACAAAAAGGCCTGTTGCCCAGAAATCAACCAAAAAATAGCCTTTACACTGAGAATTTGAGACGGTCCATCCTTAAGATAAGGCGGTAGAATTTGTTTTATACTGCATTGAAAATATAGTCTTTCTTTATGAGAAATACCATGAAAGTTAGACTCAGCCATCTTGATATACAGAAAGAGAAATAATCTTTAAGCTTACCTTTTGTTCTTACTTATTTAGATATGCGCATATGGTGGAATGGAGTTTTATAATAAAACATATATTTCAATATGAACAATTTCAACTTCTAGATTTGTATCTCAGCTGGAGTCCCCGAGTATATCGTTCGCCTTGTTTCACAGTGTGTTAGCAATAGACTAGAGGTATACTTGTAAGTTCTCCGTTAAGAATTTCAACGAATGCTTTCTGAAAGTATGAGGTATCTCCTTGATGAGGCAGGATCTTTGGTAAAGATTTTAGGTCAAGTTTAGAATAAAGCTCATCATTATTAAAATGGACTTTTGAAACCTTCTATCAGGTTCCAAAAATTAAATCAAATCCTTAAAATATAAAACAAAATTCTCTCTTCGACAGACAAATTCAATAACAAAGTTCTATAGCACTTTATCTAATAAACAACCTCAAAAGTGCAGTTCAAGTACGGAATGTACCGTAGGTGGCCTTGTTAGAATACTACGTGTTAATCTACAATTTCTAAAATTATTCAAAAATCACATGAATCATGGTACATACATAATGCAAGTAAAATATATAATTGTCAGTATTGAAATATATGTTCTTTTTGAAATTTCAGTGAACCATATGCAAGTTATGTAGTCAATGGGAAATGAGAACAATTATGGCAGTTTCATTAAAAATAGAAGCCTTCATTATATAATACTTTTATTTTTCACACGATACTTAGAAAGAATAGCCTAGTAGATATCGAAATAAAAAAAAATATTATAGTAGGGTTATGTCTTGCTATTTCGAAAACTTGTCATTCTATTCAAAAGTAGTACTATCACCGAATTTAAAGGAGGTTAACGTCTTAGCAACATCCCTCCTATGCTATTTTGAACGTATATTTCATTTGGATATGCTACGAGCCGCGCACTCTCTTTAAAGTAAATGTGCAAGTCTAAATTCAAAAACTAAAAGAGGGCGCTACTGTAATGAATTTTGGTGGCTACGCTGGAAGCATCACTGATGAGAATCTAATATTCGAAACACGTATCTGGTGCAATAATATTGGTTTGGTATTTTCTTCATTAAGGTATATGGTTGGAACACTTCAGTATTAATTGAAATTATCTCTCATTGCTAAAAAATATGGAAATGAAACTATTTCGTCTCATTGAAATGCAATGGGGAATTATCATTTTATGAAATTTGTTTTCAACTTTTTCAGTGTAATAAGATTTGGCTGCCATAAGAGAACAGGGACTATGCATTACATTTGGGTAGTATTTCTGTTGACCACTTTAGCGGCAGAGGACATTGCACATTTCACTCAACAAGTCCTTGATACCTATATCAAGTACTGTGGAATAGAATATACTTGTAACATAGATAAGAACTCAGAAAAATATGTCAACCAGTCTTTTGATGTACAACTGCGATGTCAATGGTGTATTTGTGATAAACATCAATGTACACACGATCGTTACTGCTGCCCGGATATTACTGTGCCGCAAGTTAGCACCGAAGATTTTGAAAACTGGAATTTGAGACATTTCAGTATATCCGTCATCGATATTTGTACAGCAAACGCAAATGATTCCCTTATAGAAATGTGTTCCAAGAACTGGAGGGATATTACCGATGAAGAATTTAACGTTGTTTATGGAAGAAAGTCTGGAAATATTATGGTGTACAAAAACAAGTACTGTGCCCTTTGTAATGGTATTATAGAATGGAAAATTCTTAAGTTCAAACTCTCTTGTGAAAAATCTAGATTTCCATTGAATACGTTTTCTTCAAAACACGCACTATTATCTGGTGCCTCTAAGTATGGATGTGAAATTAAATTTGAGGACATTGGATTCGTAAATGGAGATTTAATCTACAGCTGCAATGTTACGGGAAAATGGGATCATGAAAATACCAACATAGAATGGGCTTGTAGAAATTATGGAACTGTGCCTTACTCAATTTTTAAAAACATTTTTTGTTACGTGTGTAATACAGGATTGTTGCCTCGCCAGCCGTACATAGACAACTGCATTTCACATGTGGATACTGTATTAGAGAACATGTGTTTGTTTGAGGGAGTTGATGCACGATTTTATCCTTTTAAGAACCAATATTGTAAGACTTGTAACAAGCTGTCATCGTGGGTTTTTGACTTTCGTGTACAAGCCATTAGAATTCCATACGAGGAATATGCCAATTTTGAATGGCAAGTAATAACTTACCCTAAACTTTGCTATATCCGTCATCTAGATTCGTACAAGTTTTTGAAAATTTCAACCGTTATGGACTCTTTATGTAATGAAAATGTCTTAGGTGGAGAAAAACGAAAATCATTGCAAAAGGAATTTGATGATCATTATCAAATCAGCATTGCACGTCGTCAATCCCGATTCATGAATATTACATCCCTTTATGAAAAATATAGACAAATGATTAGGTCTAGCCCATTGTGTTTCCCACCCATTGGAAATAAAACCGCGACATGTAGCTGTGATTTGAGTTGTTTTTCCGAGGGGAACTGCTGTCCCGATATGGTTCTTTTTTCCACAGAATCCTCGTGTATAGACTTAGTTTCTTATTCCCCGTCCAATTACGCCAAATGTAAGTCATCCTTTCCGGACAAAATTTTGCAATACTATTGCGAAAGAAAAGAGGAAGAATATGAGTCATTCATGGATTACATCTCCTTTGTTCATAAGAACAACGTTGAATATAAAAACTTATTTTGTAAGATTTGTAGTGAGCCAGACGAGGCTATTCTTTCAAATGGTGATATGAGGGAAGTTAAAGTCAAATGTAGGGAATTTGTTGACGTTGAGAACTATTTGCGTAGTGGTAAATCGGTCATGGAACTAAGAGATATATGTAATGTCAGGCTGGAACCTATGCCAAGGAATTCAATGTTACAACCCGCGAATCACAAGTGTCCGGACAATGTAAGCAAAGATATTTCAGCATCCGATTTATTATATCTCTGCACTTGGGCAGGGAATTTCATTTATTCTACTTGCAAATCAAAGTACAAAAATGTGTTTTGCCAAATGTATCATATGTACCAAGATTGTGCAAACGGGTGTACATATCAATCAATGCAAAGCTATGGTTGCAATGAAACTGAAGACTACAGGGAAGATGGTAGAGAGAGATTACCCAGTAGAGTTTACGTTTAATCCTGCTAGTTTAAGACCGAATATGACTACACATATATCTGGCAATTGCATGTTGGATGAATTCTATGATGAAGAACACGTAAGTATCTGTTCTTGATGTTGGTATTTGAGATATAACAAGTCAGTGGGTATTTTTCATCACGCTACATGTGTGATGGAAATTTTGTCATGTACATCTTTTGAAGCTAGTTGTATGATGTTGATTATGATTTATTTGGTTACTTTATGAAAATATGTATAAGATTAAGGATCTTAATGAAAGGGAAAGATATTTATTTAAGGCAAAAATTTTATCTAAATTCCATATAGATAATTTTGAATACCTTTGTTACTTGAGTACTCCTATCTCTCAACATACGTAATTGTACACCACCAAGTGACATTGTGTGTGTTTTTCCCAAGGAAAATGCTAAACATCATTACTTCTATTCGCATTTTCTAATGGTGTAGAATTCAACATCCATATTGGGAATTTTAATATAAATTCTCTGTAAGCACAAGAAATTTATCATTGGGGCCCGACACGCTATGTCAGAGATCATTACGGTTTTTATACAAATGATAGGCCATCATGAAAATATATGAAAATGACGAAAACATTTCTCATGTTAATGCTGGTTGACATGGAAACGGAGTGTAAACACTGGAAAAGTGCTAGTTTTAGCTTTTTTGAAGCCTCACTGGATTTAATTAACTCATTTTCGTCCGACATATGTGATTAAATCCTAATGTTTGATCCTAATTATTTGTGATAAAATCATTAGATAACGAGAAAACTTAAGAATGGGGAGTAAACATGGTAACAATTCTACCATTATCTGAAGACAGCAATTTTTCATTATTCAACTGAAACAATTGTTTTTGTTTAAGTTAAAAGTAATCAGATGGCAATTGTTGTTTATCTTGGCTGCCGAGGTATGGTATCAAAAGAAAACTACTTTTTAGTTCGTTTTGTATACCTTTTTTACTGACAAAACGAGTAAAACAGGACAAAACATGGAAGAAATTATGTAGTATAAGCTTTTAAGGTTATCTTAAATTGTTATTAAAACATTTTACAGAATTAAGCCGTTGCTAAGGAAAGATACATGCATGTTAAACGTCTTCAAATGCAATGACATCATTTAAATAAGAACGGTGTGAAAATTATTATGTCCAAAAATGTACCGAAAGACGTAGCAGGATGGGTGGGATATGATGCTACAGGACCCACGTTTTAGAAATTTCAATAAATTTTGATAACAGAAATTTTTGAATGCGTTGAAAAGACAGACGATCAACCGAAGATGATCGAACTTAGCTACATGTGCCCTCGGGGAATCCAGGTCCAAAAGCAGCAAATCTTTCCAAATATAGAAGAGTAAAGATTCAAATCTGAAATAGGCTTGTTTGCTTCCTTCGATACGACCATATTTAATAGAAATACTGAATGAAATTTTTTTCTATAAAAAATGTTTAAGCAACTTACTTTTACATCACAAAGTTTTTTTTCTTTGTAACCTCATTATACATTGCTTTCAAAAGCTTTTAATATGGATTCTCTGTAAAAATCGGGAAAAAAATCAGACATAATTGGCCACGACACTGTCTCAGACTTTTGCATATTTTTTGTGTACAAGGTGTATATGATGTCCTCAGAACGAAATGACCTTCAATTTTTTTTCTATAACGTTCCATTGCCACGGTAACCAAGGTTCTGTAAAAAATCCTTTTGAACAGGGCATTTTTTTTTCATCCAATTACCATGAAAACGAATATTGAATGTAGATGTAATTTTCTGAACAGATTATTTAAATTCTCTTAAGTTGATATAATTCAATGCTCTCTCTTTATGTATGTTATGAAAATTTGCTTCAATTTGAAGAAAAATTGCTAATTCAAAACGTGCCATTTTGGGCCAATTTAGGCCTTATTTTACCTATATTTCACTTACTTTTGACATGAGTAATAATGCAGTTGAATAAGATTTGAATTATAGTTGCCTATGTCCCGAATAGTGTTATCCTAGGGCTTCATGGGAATTGATGGAAATTAGCGTCCACCTATATACCATGTATTCCGCATTTGCACTTGAATCTGGAGATTTCATAATTAAAGTTGTCCTTCCCTCTGAAGCTGTGTTATTAAGGATTCCGACTATTCCATCGGAATCCTTTCTGTTATTGCAATGTCTTTTCTTTATTCTTATTATTATTAAGGATTCCGACTTTTCCGTAGGAATCCTTTCTGTTATTGTATTGTCTTTTCTTTATTCTTATTAAGGATTCCGACTTCCGTCGGAATCCTTTCTGTTATTGTATTGTCTTTTCTTTATTCTTATTATTCTTATTATTATTATTCTTACCCCCCAAGCCATCCAGAGACTTTACAACAAAGTACCTCATCATATGATAAAATGGAAAGTATCATGTGAAAGAGCAAATAAAGATCTTAACTTAAATTTTTTTTCTTGTCGAAAGGTTCACATATGCCCCCGCTAGAGGTCATCAAAGGTAAAATCTTTAAAACCTTATAACTCCTAAACTAATCGTGCGATTTGAATGAAATTTGTTTATATTGTTCTTTGAGAAATTTGCAAACTTTTATACGATTACATGCTCGATAAAATATTTACGGTTTTCGCGCTATTTTGAGTTGAAAATGGAACTTTAAATTGGCACAGTGCCAATTTCTACAGTTTTTGAGATTTTGAGTTGAAATTTGGATGGTAAGTTACTTATAGATAGTCATTGATGATGACCTAGTTTCAAGGTCAAATTATGATTCTTAAGGTCACAACAAACTTTTGCCTATAGAACAAAGAATATTTGACCTTGACAGTTCAAACTTCATAAATACAATCATTGATCCAAGCCCTTTTACCTTGACCTTGGCCCAAGGTCAAATTTTCATTCTCAAGGTCACAGCAAACTTTTGCCTATAGAACAAAGACCATTTGACCTTGAGAGTTCAAACTTGGTGCAAATATTCCTTGCATCAAGTCCTTTCACCTTGACCTTGACCCAAGGTCATTTGTTCGATTTCAAGGTCACAACAGACTTTTGTTGATAAAATATTGAGCTTTGAAGAGATGAAAAGTAATCTTGATGAGAATAAACAAAAATGCTAATCTTTCATCCATGACCTTGGTTCAAAGTCAAATAAACTTTTTCAAGGTCATAACAAACATTTATTCTTTAGGATTGATGGGATTTTGTTCTTAAATATTTATTCTTCACACAATAGTACGGTGACCAAAGAGCTAAATTTTACAGTTTAGTAAACAGATTAGTACATGGGTAAATTATATGTCAAATGAAACTAGAAGAAATGTACTTTCAAAATATCAATGTCGTCAACAGGTTTGCATGTACAAACATTCCATTTTCAGGGGTCAAAGGTCAAAGGTCAAAGGGGTCATTCAACATAGATTACGTATTTCTGGTCTTTTTCACAAAGGAAAGAAATATTGATGAAAACAAAATTGAATTTTCTGTACAAATTGCATCAACAGAATAATATTCGAATCTTATCCTTAAAATAAGTCAATCGCGATGACGTATAATCTGTATTGATGACGTCATTGGTAGCTATTTTTCAATCTCCTACGCATGCGTCCGATTTCAGTTCCGCTTTTCTTCACTTTGAAATCTACCTCTGCCGTCATCGCCTATTGTTTGTCTGCAAGATTCTTGCAGACTGGAACTGGGGCCTCATATTTTGGAATAAAGTATCGCAAGTATATACCATCAGGTTTGACTACATTTATGAGGTATACATTGTACATGCAATGCTTTTCTTTCGATGCAATACGATGCAGTATCAGGGATTCTTTCTTCCTTCGTACGTTGCCAACACGATCAGCAGAGCGAGAAGTCTCCAGTAAAAATACAAATTCTAGCTATAAATCGAAACCTACCGTCTTTAGACGTGAGTCTTGTAGATTTTCCCACATCATGAAAACAATCGTTTCTATCATTGCCCATTTTCTCGCCCCTAAACACTTAAATATGTGCCTTTGCCTTTGAAATTTTTGCACTGTTTACGTCAGATGTCCGAATGACGTCACTGTGACGACATGCGGTACTTGCGATGCCTCTCGGGTTTTATCATTGCGTGAAACGGCGTAGGAAAATAGCGATGACGGCAAGGTTATATTGCAAGCCTGTGCCGCCTATGACCTTGTTGCAAGTTGGCTATTTTTAGAACAATTTAAAAATGTTAATATTATAATTCCCTAAAAATGAAATATTCCTCTCCGTGTACAAACATAGAGGACAAATATTTGTCAATTTTCTCTTCCATCATAGAAAACAAATGTTTGCTAATTATCCCCCGCAGCATAATTGCATTGGGGTATAATGCGACCGTTGGTGAGGGTGCGTACGAGAGTGCGTAAGGGTGACTGTGTTGGAGAGGGAGGGTGTGTTTGTGCACGTCACGCTCTTTTGTACAGCCTAGGAGGCACAATTTTGATTGGATCTTGACCAAACTTCATACACTTATTGCTCACGATAAGAGGAGAAACCCTATTGATTTTCAAGGTCATGGGTCAAAGGTCAAGGTCACCGGTTGAAAATGTTATTAATCCTTTTATACAGCCCAGGATGCACATTTTTAATTGGGTATTGACCAAACTTCATACACTTATTGCTTATGACAAGAGAAAGAACCCTATAGATTTTTAACGTCATTGGTAAAAGGTCAAGGTCACAAGTTGGAAACGTTAAAAATCATTTTTCTTAGCCTAGATGGCACAGATTTGATTGGATCTTTACTAAACTCCATACATTTATTTCTTATGACAAGTGAAAGAACTCTATTGTTTTTCAAATATAAGGTCAAGGTGACAGACTGGAAATGTTTAAAATAATTTTATACAGCCTAGAGGGTGCAGTTTGAAGTTGATCTTCACCAGACTCAATACACTTGTTGCTTATGATAGGAGAAAGAACTCTTGACTATTGGTTTTCAAGGTAATGCATCAAAGGTCAAGCTCTCAGATTAGAATTTTTGTGTCGCCTGCGAAGCATAGCGACACTTAGGGATCACTTTGTCCGTTGTCCGTCTGTCCATCCGTCTGTCTGTCTGTCACACTTTGGGTGTCACAGCCCATAACTTTTGATTGGTAAGTGATAGGGCTTTGATATTTCACATGCGTATTCCTTGTGACAAGACCTTCCTACGCATACCATTATTTTAGACCAAGTGACCTTGACCTACATATTTGACCTACTTTTCAAAAAAATTAAGAATGGATATATCTTTTGATTGGTAGGTGATAGGGCTTTGATATTTCACATGTGCAATCCTTGTGGCAAGACCTTTCTACACATATCATTAGTTTTGACCTTGTGACCTTGACCTAGATATTTGACCTACTTTTGAAAAAAAAGATAAGATTGGCTATATCTTTTGATTGGTAAGTGATAGGGCTTTGATATTTCACATATGTATTCCTTGTGACAAGACCTTCTTACACATACAATAATTTTTGACCTAGTGACCTTGACCTACATATTTGACCTACTTTTCAAAAAAATTAAGAATGGATATATCTTTTTATTGGTAAGTGTTAGGACTTTGTTATTTCACATGTGCAATCCTTGTGGCAAGACCTTTCTACACATACCATAATTTTTGACCTTGTGACCTTGACCTAGATATTTGACCTACTTTTGAAAAAAAGATAAGATTCGCTATATCTTTTAATTGTTAAGTGATAGGGCTTCGATATTTCACATGTGTATTCCCTCTGACAAGACCTTTCTACACAGACCATTAAATTTGACCTTTTGACCTTGATCTAGATATTTGACCTAATTTTCAAGAAAAGTAATATTGGCTATATCTTTTGATTGGTAGGTGATAAGGCTTTGATATTTCACATGTATTTTCCTTGTAACAATGCCATTCTACACATACCATTATTTTTTTACCTTTTGACCTTGACCTACATATTTGACCTACTTTTCAAAAAAAAATAAGAATGGATATATCTTTTGATTGGTAAGTGATAGGGCTTTGGTATTTCACATGTGTATTCCTTGTGACAAGACCTTTCTACACAGACCATAAAATTTGACCTTTTGACCTTGATCTAGATATTTGACCTAGACCTACTTTTCAAGAATTTTGATCCACTTTCTGGAATAACAATCAAACCGCTTCGCAGGCGACACAAGCATTCCTTGGATTGCTATTTTTTAAATCTTTTAATACAGCCCCGATGATTCATCGGAGTTTACCAAACTCCTTACACTTATTGTTTATAACAAGAAGAAGAACCCTTTTGATTTTCTAATGTCAAAGATCATGGTCACCGAAGGGAAATGCTTAAAATCTTTATATACAAACCAAGAGGGCACAATTTTGACTAGATCTTTCAAATGCCCATACACTTGTTGCTAATAACAATAGGAAGAAACCCATCATATTATAGGTCAAGGTCGCAGGATTGAATTCGTCAAAATCATTGAAGATCCTCTGTGTCATTCATCAACAGATCTTGGTCAAGCTCTTTAAAGTATACATTTTATACAAATGACACAAAGAATACTTGTTTGATTATCAAGGTCAAAGGTCAAGATCACAGATATAGAGGAGGCAACTTTAAAATGGAACTTCATCAATGTTGACGCATATTTGCATATGTTGTGAAGAATTATAAGTTCTATTTTAAGATAACCTACGAAGTGGTTTATATCCTTGTCACGCCTTCACTTTTTTTGGCCAATGCACGAGTATACATAACGACCTTCAACACGCTGGTAAACGTTGGTGTTTGGTCTGAAAATCATTTATGAAGCAACTTTCTCAACGTGCGCGTAGCGACCTTGTAGCGCATGGGGAGCGATCGCCAAACGACCTCAGCGTCTACCAAACGCATAAAACTAGTTGACAATTTACCTGTTAACGTTCTATAAAGCGTGCCCAAAGATCTCGCAACGTTCGCCTAACGACTCGTCAACAACCTGGAAGCGACCTTCTCGCGATCTACAACGTTTACAGCAAAACTTAATTTTCAAAAAATATTTCGTTGTCAAGACCTGAAACACACTCCAAGGACGTTAGACCGTCGTTGGACACACGTTGAGGACGTTAGACCATCGCTAGAATAGTGTGGCTGTGTACGCGTTAGACTTGCGCTCCCCTGTCGTTACACAGTCGTTGCAATTATCGGCGTCCGCGAGATCTCAACGTTTTTAGCAACGACTGCACAGCGCAAGGGAACGCATGCCCAGCGACCTCCTAATGACTCCATAACTAACAATTGGACGCTGGACAGTCGTCGGCGGTTTCGTGCATTCACAAAATTTTCCGACGACCACATCGCACACTAACGTCCTCCAGCGACCACACAACGACAAGCCAGCGACCAAACAACGACCTCAACGTTTTGCGACGTGTTGGCAAATGTACTTGGTCATTACTCGTGCATTGACCAAAAAAGTGAAAGTGTGACAGGGCCATAAAGGCCATTACCTACTAGTGTGTTACTATGAGTACATTGGTATTGATGCCGTGCGAGGGTGCTACGCTTTTCGTTGCTTAGGTGTACGTACATAAAATTATGTCGATGGGTAGAAAGCCCTCTCTCCCGATAAACCATCACCGATCTCATTAAAAAATGCTTTTAATGGAAAAATTACAGGAAATGGTAAACAGTTTACCATGTCTCTCTTCTAGACATAAGCAGTAATAACATAGATTTATACAATTTTCAATGTACTTTTAAGTGAAATAAGTTTATGTTCAAAATGTTAAGATAAAATGTTTGTACTGTCAGGCAAAATATTTATTTTTTTGCTTAAAAAATCATATAAAATTGTGAAAATTAACCACAAGAGCCGGAATGTTCATTCATTAGCTGTTTACATACTCGTCCCTATTCTGTAACTCTCTCTTTCACATTGAGATTCATAAACATCAAGATGATTATATCGGATAATAAACAGAGAAAGGATTCATTCTTTTAAAAACAATTCAACGGAGTAATCCTTCTTATCATTTGTAATGATTTTGGGGTTTTTTTTCCGATATTATATATCTATTATGCTTTGGTTCTGATCACAGGGATTTATCACGCTTCCTGGTTGATAAATGTACTATATAGGTTATAAACCATAGTACATAAAGCAACTGAGAAGCGCGACAAATCCCTTTGATTCTGAAGTTTATCACAAAAAATTATATCCAGTGACCAATTTTTGCCTGTAAATCATAGGGTACACTATATGTCCATTTTTTTCAATTGAAAAAGAAGTGCGTTTTTATTGGTACATACCTTCATTTTAGGGTAACGCGGAAGGAATGTAATATATTTTATTTATCATGAAGAAGGTTTAAAATATTTTGATTATTAGCCAGTTGGTATCTATTATCAATAAATGTTCAAATCTTGTATCCCCCCCCCAAAAAAAAAGAAAAGTGTACGCACATTTCATAAAATATTTGTGAGTAGTAAATCAGAAATAATTTTTTTTATTTTAAGTCAAAATAGATATTTTTGGTTTACAGTTCACAAATATTTTATGCTGACACATACTAAGAGAAATAAATAGGTCCTTCATTTAAAATTCAAAATAAGCAGCCCCCCCCCCCCCGTACCCGGAAATTATACTAAAAATAGGGCAACGGTTAAGCTGCAACATCCGCCTGTCATGTGATTAATGATGTCAAATGAACTTGACCTTCTTTGACCCTTACTCTAACAATCAAGTGAGTCCTTTGTCTGGGTCTACTCAATTTTCATGGTAAGCCTGAAGTTCCTATGCTTTGATATTACCATGCATTACTGATTTCTCTATCATACAAAGAAAGATATTTAGGAAATTCCTATTTCAGACGAATTGGTCACCATATCTTGTTACAGCATGTGTGCATGCAACCACCTCCTCTTCCGCATAATTTCTCAAATGTGCAAAAGGAGGAGATAAAACCCCGTTACATACATAAAAGATCATTTATATTTTACTTATTATAAAGAAGATTTAAAATAGTTTGACCCAAAATAGATTTAAATGATTTTTCTTGAAAAATTTAACCAAAAATCTATTTTTAGCCACAAAATGACCTTGACCCTGACCTTCAAAATCAGTAGGGTTTTCTGTCTTTTTAAAGTCAATGTTCATGGTAAAAGAGACCAAGCTCAAATGACATTGTATCAATCGTGTTTGAAATTCCTATAGTTTTAATAAATAAAAGTGAGTATGACCCCCCCCCCTCTTCCCTTAAATGTACGTATACTTGTAATTTCTCTGTTGATGGAACAAAATATATAGAAAGTCCATTACATATTTGAAAGATCATTAATTTTCCTTTAAGTATGAATAATTCCAAAACACACTGAACCAAAAAGAGAACAACAACAATCATTTCAATGAAATTTTAATCTATTTCTCATAAAAATCTATCTTTAGCCTCAAAATGACTTTGACCTTTCACACACGACCTTGAAAATAAAATTCTCTTACGCTCGTTAAGTTAAATCTACGTGGTAAATATGATAAAGCTTAAACGGTTTTGTCTCTATGTTTTCTAAAAGGTGCAGGACGCACCGGTGCTGCAATACCGATATCCGTACCCCCCCCCCCCCTTCCATAGGATAAAAGACATGCATACAAGAACAGCCATAAAAATCCTAATCTTACCCCGGTTTAGATAATAAAAATAAAATTTTTGCTTGAATTTTGTAACACGATAGAAAAACTATGCTATAACTACTAAAGATTGTAATTTTATTGCAATGATATGATTCTGTGAATTATATAGAAAATATCCAGAAATCCGTGATTTTTGAATGAAAAATACAGTTTTCCCCCAAAAAACTGAAAATACAAATAGTGTGTTTAAAACGTAAGTTATTATGCCAAAGAGCATAAAAGATCAGAATGGAATACATCCTTCAATTATCAAATTCATAAGTGATAAAGATGTTATGATTGATGTATAGAAATAAAATTAATAGAAATTAGTATGCAGATTTTTGTAGAAAAACAGCAGTTTTGACGCTTTTGCATTAAAATAATTCAATATATTTGATATCAATTGGAAGAGGAAAATGTTCAGATTTAATTTTTTGAAGAATGATCAGAATTCATTTAGTGGATCTCAGAGACGGGAAAAAATAAAACAGAATTTTCACAAAGTAATGCAATTTTTTAGCAAAATAAACTTTTTAAACCCAAAAACGCAAATTTTATGAGAAATTTGAATTAAAACTTATCATATTCGAAAAAGTATTAAATATGTTAGTAATTTTCACCTTTCAATCTTTGATGTTACTTTCCACAGAAAAAATATTCATCGATTCCTTTTTCAGTGATTTTTCGGTATTTTCTTTAAAACGGTGATGACGTCATTTCAACGTCATTTTTGAAATCGTTCTACAATGACAATCATTTGACGACATCTTGATTCATGAACCACAGATAAAGAGCTTTCATTTGATACCAATATTTGCCGTGTACTATGCGTGTCGACTAAACTCCTTAAATAAGCCACTTTTGGCGACTTGGTCACCCTACTACAAGTAGTACTTCTTATTTGAACTTTACATAGTAAGATAGATAACTCTTTTATTCTTGTTCTCTGTTTCTTTCTTTTTTATTATTAGTAGCATTACATATCATTAGTTTCATGTTGTTGTCATTTTCTATTAATAGAAATTATCTCATTGCAAAATCATTGTGCAATTCTTTTTTGAGAAAGTCATTGTAAGGAATTAGATAATGATTGAGTATGGAGTTTAAAGCTTTCTTAAACATGAAAGGTATTTATTATTTTTTTTCTTCTATTTTGTTGATAAATAAATAAGAGTCCCAAATTAGACATAAGCTCTTTTGACCCATTTGCTGAAGTTAATATGGTACTAATGCAACTATTCTTTTTTCCATCATCTTTATTCGGATTTTAGCACTTCAGTTCCGAGGAAGGTCTAATAAAGGAGGAATCCGTCTGTTGCTTGCAACAGTAGCCATCTAGTTATTATTATTATTCTTACCCCCACCTCTTCCGAGAACTTTACAAAAAAGTGATGCATCATAGGATAAAATGAAAAAGACAATGTTAAAGAGCATATAAAAATCTCAATTTAAATTTTTTTTCTTGTAGAAAAGTTTACATATGCCCCCGCTAGATGTCATCAAAGGTCAAATCTTTAAACTCTTATAACTCCTTAAGGAACCGTACGATTTGAACGAAATTTGTTTTATATAATTTTATGGAAAAGTTGCAAACTTTTATACGCTTACATGCTCGATAAAATATTTACGGTTTTAGCGCTATTCCGAATTGAAAATGGAACTTTAAATTGGCACAGTGCCAATTTCTACAGTTTTTGAGATTTTGAGTTGAAACTTGGATGGTAGGTTAGATATAGGTAGTCATTTCATGATGACCTAGTTTCAAGGTCAAATGTTTATTCTCAAGGTCACTACAAAGTTTTGCCTATAGAATAAAGACTATTTGACCTTTTGAGTTCAAACTTCATACATGTTATCATTAACACAAGCTCTTTCACCTTGACCTTGACCCAAGGTCAAATTATGATTCTCGAGGTCGCAGTAAACTTTTCCATATAGAACAAAGGCTTTTTGACATTCAGAGTTTAAACTTCATACATATAATTTTTCAGTCAAGCTCTTTCACCTTGACCTTGACCAAAGGTCAAATTCTCATTCTCAAGGTCACGACAATCTTTTGCCTATAGAACAAAGGCTTTTTGACATTCAGAGTTCATACTATATACATATAATGCTTGGGCTCAGCTCTTTCACCTTCACCTTGACCCAAGGTCAAATTCTCATTCTCAAGGTCACAACAAATTTTAGTCTATAAATCAAAGACTGTTTGACCTTAAGAGTTCAAACTTTACACAAATATTCCTTGAATCAAACCCTTTCACCGTGACCTTGTCCCAAGGTCATTTCTTCGATTTCAAGGTCCCAACAGACTTTGGTTGATTAGATATTGAGCTTTGCTCATATTAAGATCAATCGTGATGAGAATAATCACAATACTTATCTGTCATCCATGACATTGGTTCAAGGTCAAATAAGCATTCTCAAGGTCATAACAATCATTTACTCTTGTAGAATTCACACTTTTTGTCCTATAGTATTTATTCTTCACACAGGTAGTCCTTCTTATTTGAACTTAACATAGTGTAAGAAAGATAACTCTTTAATTCTTGTTCTCTGTATCTATTTTTTTTTATTTAGTAGCATTACATATCAGTACTATCATGTTGGTGTCATTTTCTATAAATAGAAATTATCTCATTGCAAAATAATTGTGCAATTCTGTTTTGAGAAAGTAATTTGATGTTGATAGAGCATGGAGTTTAAAGCTTTCGTAAACATGAAAGGTATTTATTTTTATTTTTTCTTCTATTTTGTTGAACAATAAATAAGAGTCCCAAATTAGACATAAGCTCTTTTGACTCATTTGCTGAAGTGAATATGGTACTAAAGCAGCTATTCCTTTTTCCATCTTCTTTATTCGGATTTTAACACTTCAATTCCGAGGGAGGTCTAATAAAGGAGGAATCCGTCTGTCGCTTGCAACAGTAGCCATCTAGTTCTTATTATTAAGGATTCCGACTTCCGTCGGAATCCTTTCTGTTATTGTATTGTCTTTTCTTTATTCTTATTATTATTCTTATTAAGGATTCCGACTATTCCGTCGGAATCCTTTCTGTTATTGTATTGTCTTTTCTTTATTCTTATTATTATTCTTATTATTATTCTTATTATTATTATTCTTACCCCCAGATCGTTCCAGTCACTGTACAAAAAAGTACCACTTCTCATGATAAAACAAAAAGGATCATGTGAAAGAACATAAAAAGATCTTGAGGTTAAAAAAAATTTTTCGTCGAAAAATTCACATATGCCCCCGCTAGAGGTCATCAAAAGTCAAATCTTTAAACTCTTAAAACTCCTAAACTAACCGTACGATTTGAACGAAATTTGTTTTAAAATGTTCTTTGGGAAATTTGTAAACTTTTATACGCTTACATGCTCGATAAAATATTTACGGTTTTCGCGCTATTCCAAGTTGAAAATGGAACTTTAAATTGGCACAGTGCCAATTTCTACAGTTTTTGAGATTTTGAGTTGAAACTTGGATACTATGTTACTTATAGGTAGTCATTTAGTGTTGACCTACTTTCAAGGTCAAATTTTCAAGGTCACAACAAACTTTTACCTGTAGAACAAAGACTATTTGACCTTCAGAGTTCAAACTTCATACATACTATCGTTAAACGAAGCTCTTTCACCTTGACCCTGACCCAAGGTCAAATTTTGATTCTGAAGGTCACAACAAACTTTTGCCTATAGAACAAAGACTATTAGACCTGCAGAGTTCAAACTTCATACATAATATCATTAAACCAACCTCTTTCACCTTGACCTTGACCCAAGGTCAAATTCTGATTCTCAAGGTCACAACAAACTTTTGCCTATAGAGCAAAGACTATTTGACCTTCAGAGTTTAAACTTCA
This sequence comes from Pinctada imbricata, assembly GCA_033119305.1. Taxonomy (NCBI): domain Eukaryota; kingdom Metazoa; phylum Mollusca; class Bivalvia; order Pterioida; family Pteriidae; genus Pinctada; species Pinctada imbricata. The sequence goes on from VSWD01000013.1 coordinate 24,011,756, forward strand.
TACAAATAATTGTTCAGTCATGCTCTTTCACTTTGACCTTGACCCAAGGTCAAATTCTCATTCTCAAGGTCAAAGCAACTTTTCGCTACAAAACAAAGACTATTTGACCTTCAGAGTTCATAATTTTTACATATTACGCTTGGGCCCAGCTCTTTCACCTTGACTATTTATTACACAAGTAGTCCTTCTTATTTGAACTTCACATAGTATAAGAAAGATAACTCTTTTATTCTTGTTCTCTTTCTATTTTTTTTTCTTAGTAGCATTACATATCTGTACTTTCTTGTTGTCATTTTCTATAAATAAAAATTATCTTATTGCAAAATCATGGTGCAATTGTGTTTTGAGAAAGTAATTGTAAAGGATTTGATATTGATAGAGCATGGAGTTTAAAGCTTTCGTAAACATGAAAGGTATTTATTATTTTTTTTCTTCTATTTTGTTGATAAATAAATAAGAGTCCCAAGTTAGACATAAGCTCTTTTGACTCATTTGCTGAAGTGAATAAGGTACTAAAGGTACTATTCTTTTTTCCATCTTCTTTTTTCGGATCTTAACACTTCAATTCCGAGGAAGGTCTAATAAAGGAGGAATCCGTCTGTTGCTTGCAACAGTAGCCATCTAGTTATTATTATTATTCTTACCCCCAAACCGTTCCGGACACTTTACAAAAAAGTACAGCATCATATGAAAAAACGGAAAGTACTTTGTGAAAGAGCATATGAAGATCTTGAATGAAATTTTTTTTCTTGTCAAATGGTTCACATATGCCCCCGCTGGAGGTCATCATAGGTCAAATCTTTAAACTCTTATAACTCCTTAACTAACCGTCGGATTTGAACAAAATTTGTTTTATATTGTTCTTTGGGAAATTTGCAAACTTTTTTTTACGCTTACATGCTCGATTAAATATTTACGGTTTTCGCGCTATTCAGAGTTAAAAATGGAACTTTAAATTGGCACAGTGCCAATTTCTACATTTTTTGAGATTTTGAATTGAAACTTGGATGGTAGGTTACTTATAGGTAGACATTAAATGCTGACCTACTTTCAAGGTTAAATTTTTATTCTCAAGGTCACAACAAATTTTGGCTTATAGAACAAAGACTACTTGACCTTCAGTGTTCAAACTTCATACATACTATCTTTTAGCCAAGCTCTTTCACCTTGACAATGACCCAAGGTCAAATTTTGATTCTCAAGGTCACAACATACTTTTGCCTATAGAAGAAAGACTATTTGACCTTCAGCGTTCAAACTTCATACATACTATCGTTAAGCCAAGCTCTTTCGCCTTGACCTTGACCCAAGGTCAAATTTCGACAAAGTTTTGCCTATAGAATAAAGACTATTTGACCTTCAGAGTTCAAACTTCATACATATTATCGTTAAGCCACGCGCTTTCACCTTGACCTTGACCTAAGGTCAAATTTTGATTCTCAAGGTCACAAAAAACTTTTGCCTATAGAACAAAGACTATTTGACCTTAAGAGTTCAAACTTAACACAAATATTCCTTGCATCAAGCCCTTTTACCTTGACCTTGACCCAAGGTCATTTGTTCGATTTCAAGGTCACAACATGCTTTGGTTGATAAAATATTTAGCTTTGATCAGATTAAGATCAATCTTGAAAAGAATTACCTCAAATACCTATCTTTCTTCCGTGACCTTTATTCACGGTCAAAGGATCATTCTCAGGGTCATAACAAACTTACTCTTGTAAAATAAGTAGTTTTTGTCCTACGCTATTTATTCTTCACACAAGTAGTCTTTCTTATTTAAACATAACATAGTATAAGAAACATAACTCTTTTACTCTTGTTCTCTGCTTTTTTTCTTAGTAGCATTTCTTGGCTGTATTTTGATTCTATTTTCATTTTCTATTAATAGAAATGCTCTCATTGCAAAATCATTGTGCAATTCTGTTTTGAGAAAGTAATTGTAAAGGATTTGATATTGATAGAGCATGGAGTTTAAGGCTTTCATAAACATGAAAGGTATTTATTATTTTTTTCTTCTATTTTGTTGATAAATAAATAAGAGTCCCAAGTTAGACATAAGCTCTTTTGACGCATTTGTTGAAGTGGATAAGATACAAAAGGTACTATTCTTTTTTCCATCCTCCTTTTTCGGATTTTAACACTTCAATTCCGAGGAAGGTCTAATAAAGGAGGAATCCGTCTGTTGCTTGCAACAGTAGCCATCTAGTTATTATTATTATTTTTATTCTTACCCCCCTCATAATTTCCACAGACTTTATTCAAAGGTCTTTTAACACAGAGCAAAAGGGATGGTACCATCAGAAAGAGCATACCAAGATCTTCTTTAACTATTTTTTGTTTGTCGATAAGCTCCCCAATGCCCCTGCTAGAGGTCATCAACGGTCAAATCTTTAAACACTTATAACTCCTAAACTAACCGTACGAACTGAACGAAATTTGTTTTAAAATGTTCTTTGGGAAAATTGTAAACTTTTATACGCTTACATGCTCGATAAAATATTTACGGTTTTCGCGCTATTCCGAGTTGAAAATGGAACTTTAAATTGGCACAGTGCCAATTTCTACAGTTTTTGAGATTTTGAGTTGAAACTGTAAAAGTAGGTTACTTATAGGTAGTCATTTAATGTTGACCTACTGTCAAGGTCAAATTTTCATTCTCAAGGTCACAACAAACTTTTGCCTTTAGAACAAAAACTATTTGACCTTTAGAGTTCAAAATTCATTCATATTATCGTTTAACCAAGCTCTTTCACCTTGACCTTGACCCAAGGTCAAATTCTCATTCTCAAGGTCACAACAAACTTAAGTCTACAAAACAAAGCCTGTTTGACCTGGGGAGTTCAAACTTTACACAGATATTCCTTGTATCAAACCCTTTCACCATGACCTTGACCCAAGGTCATTTGTTCGATTTCAAGGTCATAACAGACTTTGTTTGATTACATATTGAGATTTGCTCAGATTAAAATCAATCGTGATGAGAATAATCACAATACTTTTTTTTCATCCAAGACATTGGTTCAAGGTCAAATAATCATTATCAATGTCATAACAATCATTTACTCTTGTAGAATTAACATTTTTTGTCCTATACTATTTATTCTTCACACAAGTAGTCCTTCTTGGTTGATTTTAAAATAGTATAAGAAAGATAACTCTTTTCTTCTTCTTCTCTGTTTCTTTTTTTTTTTTCTTAGTAGCATTTCATATCTGTACTTTCATGTTGTTGTCATTTTCTATTAATAGAAATTATCTCATTGAAAAATCATTGTGCAATTCTGTTTTGAGAAAGTAATTGTAAAGGATTTGATATTGATAGAGCATGGAGTTAAAAGCTTTCGTAAAAATGAAAGGTATTTAATATTTTTTTTTCTTCTATTTTGTTGATGAAAAAATAAGAGTCCCAAATTAGACATAAGCTCTTTTGACTCATTTGCTGAAGTGAATTAGGTACTAAAGCAATTATTCTTTTTCCATCTTCTATTTTTGGATTTTAACACTTCAGTTCCGAGGAGGGTCTAATAAAGGAGGAATCCGTCTGTTGCTTGCAACAGTAGCCATCTAGTTGTTTCTATCTTTTTTGCCCGATTTTTCTTTTCGTGTGAGATTATGTAAACAATCTGTTCATATCTTTCAAGAATGTACAAGCCTTTGTATTGTTTATTTCTGGATTATGAGTTCGGTGTTTTTATGTAATTTTCGTTTACTAAGCTGTATGATCTCGTGTTCTACAAAATTCCATTTATTTTTACAAGAAAGAAAGAAAGGAATATCCAAATGAGCCGGACGTCAGCAACCACAGCAAAACACCAAATACCCTCAGTAGACAAACACAATAAGGGGAACCAAAGAGATTGGATGATCATATACTAAAACAATGAAAATCCTAAATGTAGACAAGGTGCGAAAACAAAATTTGACGAATTACGGTGCCAACTTCGGACAGATATCTACTCCATTAGTGTCAAATTGAACGTTTATTTGGTTAACAAGTGCATTTCATTCCCACTTTACCGCTCACCAAGCTCAAAGTTCGCACATCGTTGTATGCATACCTTCTGCATAATGAGATGATGACAAACAAGAAGGTAAAACGCAGGGGGCCAAAATCACGAACACATAAGTACCCGTAACGCGTCTATGCTGCAAATTTATCTGTTCTTAAATGATGCTATTGAAATTGAAGACGTTTAACATATAAAATCTAGTGGGTATCTAATATAGAAATGCATACGGAAAATCGTTTACGCTGTGTCGGCAGCAGCAAACTAATCAGTGCAATATAATGAAGAGTCTATAAGGTGTGACAGCTGTATAAGATTTTATGCAGTTTTCAACCAAATTATAAGTGACATTTCTTTCTTATAAAAAAATTGTGGACACTTTCACCTATCTAGTCTTGAAGTCTGATCTTAACTCTTTATTTTAAGTACAAAAAAAGTATACCTTGTGTTTATAAATCGAAAAATAATTACACATAAAGTACACAACCCTCTGTTTACGTACATGCGTGCATGATTACCTCTTAGGACCCCCATGGTCAGAATCGCATCAAATTTGATATAAAGAACGATTTCACATATGTATTATTTTCTGAAATGTCTTCGTCTATTCTCAAAGATTATACTTATATCAAATTCAAGTTTATAATGCTTGTCATTGTCAACATTTCATAGTAAACACGTGGTAGCTCTGACGTCAATTTTCGTGACCTGGGGTGTGTTACAAATTTGATTGGCTTATACAGCCATGTGACCTTAAGATGCTCACCTTTTCTTATCTGAATCATATTCACAATATTATTATATACATCAATACCTACCTTTGTCATGTTCCAAGTTTCAACAAAATATGTTCATCCGTCTCCATGAAATACGGTGCTATCAGAGGTAACCCTATTGTGAAAAAGCTGGCGAAATACACAATTTTCCTTGCTTTTAATTTTCCTCATTTATTCGTTTTTAGAAACACAAATTTGCATCAACTATGTCACATGATCTTCATTTAACTTTCTAATTACTAGATTTATCATTATCAATGCTTTTTGTTCATATTTGAAAATTATATGAGCATAATTCAGGTGTCCGTAAGTAAAAGTTAGAAAACATAGAAAAATGCAATTAAGAATTGAGAAAAAAAAGTGTTTAAATTTTTTTCATAAATTTTGGTTTGTTTTATCTTTAAAACATATATAGAAGACTCACAGCTCATAAGATAATGCATCTAATCAAATAGCAGCTCGTAATTCACAAAACATAACCCCTACCCCCTTAACTGCACGAGTCCATTATCTTAAAGATATGCTTAATATATTCGTTTAACGGAGTTTACAGCCTTATTTTGTAATTGATTTTCAACAAAATTCGATGTTTGATTAGTTACCAAGAAAAATAGAATCATTACGGCGATAAAATACATTACTTTCCATATTAATTAGAGGAATGAAAATGGCGGGAAAGGGGTTGAAGAACACCCCTCCCCCCTTTTCTTTTAATTCCACGTAGTCTTTGTTGTGTGTCACACATGAATTATGATTGAAATTGACCAGACAATATCAAACATTTATAATTGAGTCGAAATTTTGATATATTGACACCACAAGCGTTCGTTTTGCACAAATTTTGCACAAACATTCCAATGCGCGCTTAAGGTGTGACAGCTGTATAAGATTTTATGCAGTTTTCAACCAAATTATAAGTGACATTTCTTTCTTACAAAAGAATTGTGGACACTTTCACCTATGTAGTCTTGAAGTCTGATCCTAACTCTTTATTTTAAGTACAAAAAAGTATACCTTGTGTTTATAAATCGAAAAATAATTACACATAAAGTACACAACCCTCTGTTTACGTACATGCGTGCATGATTACCTCTTAGGACCCCCATGGTCAGAATCGCATCAAATTTGATATAAAGAATGATTTCACATATGTATTATTTTCTGAAATGTCTTCGTCTATTCTCAAAGATTATACTTATATCAAATTCAAGTTTATAATGCTTGTCATTGTCAACATTTCATAGTAAACACGTGGTAGCTCTGACGTCAATTTTCGTGACCTGGGGTGTGTTACAAATTTGATTGGCTTATACAGCCATGTGACCTATAAACGTATCCGTGTGATCTGCGGTTCTATAGCGAAGAACTTCGACATTTTAAATTTACCTCAAGAGTAATTTTCCAGACACTTAGTGCAATGGCGCTTTCTTAATAGACCAATCTTTGTACTAAATTTTGATGAATATTTCATATTTTTGCCTAAGGACAGAATTCTATTTCTACCAATTTTCAAATCGTGAACAAAAAAACTTTGCAAAAACGTAGATTAGACAACCACAAAAAAGGAAAAAAAAGAAGAAGAACAGCAAATGTGACATCAAAACACTAAAACCAAAATCAATGAAAAGTAATCGTTTCCAACAAAGGACGGTCATCCGCCATATTAGTCACAGATGGTGTAGTGATCCTTATTAAGAGCATACACCTCTCCCTTTTGTCATCTGACTTAACCTCAGACAGTGCAATGCATGTATGTTATATATTGTTTTTATTTTCGTGCATGAACATCGACGGCGGGTACGGCTAGCCAACAGGGTATTCTTCTCCCGGGCACCTGGTCCCACCTCTAGCTTGCTAAGGGGGTCCGTCGATGCTCAATTTGGTGCTCTATTGTGAGTGCTGTTGAGATTATAGTCACGATCTTCTTTAACTCATATGTGTCACACTTATGCCCTTTGCCGTGTAGAACTCGTACAAATGTTCCCCGCGAGGGGTTTGACAGTAAGTGTTTTGAATATTTTCCCTGACATGGTCGCCATAGCACTTTCTATATAGATATAGCATCAGACAGTGCAATGCATGTATGTTATATATTGTTTTTATTTTCGTGCATGAACATCGACGGCTGGTGCGGCTAGCCAACAGGGGATGCTTCTCCCGGGCACCTGGTCCCACCTCTAGCTTGCTAAGGGTCCGTCGGTGCTAAATTTGGTGTTCTATTGTGAATGTTGTTGAGATTATAGTAACTCATCAGTGGTCTCTAAGAACGCACACTTGATGTGTACTGCAATGCAAAACAAAGGATGAGAACCTCAGCAGTCGTCACAAAGGAATACGAATAGAAAAAAGCTGACAAACAATCAAAGACAATACCATATAGCGCCAACTAAACACGAAGGCCAAAACTATCTTATGAAAATTACCATAGAACTTTTTAAGCACCGAATTCATTGTTTTATAAATACCGTTTGAATAGAAACATCATGTGAGATTGTTTTCATCATATAAAATAAAATGCAATTGGTCAAAGTTTCGCAAAGGTGTAACAAGTTCGCTCTAATTTCCCGTGAATAACGCGTCATCATAACCATTTCTGTTGTGACGTCATAAATCATTATGAGCTATTCATTCAATGACAATGCATTCAAAATTTAAGTTATGTAATGTGTAATAACAAACAATCATGAAATTACTTTTATTATGTACATGTAACTGGTTTCTTCAACGCATTCGAACATTTCTAAAACGTGGGTCCTGTGGAATTATATCCAACTCATTCTGCCAGGTCTTTCGGTACCTTTTTGGACATATTAACTGTCACACTCTTTGGCAATAATAATTGCACTGTTTAGATTGAGGATCACTGACGAAGGTTAAGTTCCCAAAACGCGCATGTCTGGTCCATGCTGCCAATTAATCCCTACGTAAATCATGGTAAATGATGCTATTGAATTTGAAGACGTTTAACATTGTAAATGAAAGTCAAACACACAAATACCTAAATCAGATTTCACAAATTACAACTAAAAGGCTCACAAATTCTTGAAAACATATACTCACTAGAAACGAAAGTAGGACAATCAGACGGACACACTACACGTTCCAACAAACACACAAAAGACAATGACTTGGGACATCGTAATAATTTCCAGAGTCAAGTGCAAATAAGGGATTTATTGTAAGTGGCGATCTAAATGTGGTGTCGTATTTAATTATATATATATCATGCTACACATGTGATGCAAGTTATAGCATGTGATTATCATTAATATGCTTTATTTCAGTATAAGTGCAGAGTCATTAAATGTATTCAAGGAAAATTTTTCTTCAATGGGAAGTGTGTACCTCTCCTCCAGAATACCACAAGGCTTGGATACCATGCAGAAATGATTGCAACTGTAATGAATCCTGAAATGGATGGAACAAAATCTACTAAAAATATTGTACTCAGGCTGCTGCATAACTTCAGAGAAACTTTGTTTAAAAGTACTAATTTCATATTAGCGGTAAGCAAAATTACTGTAATGGCACCTGCACCTTGTAATTCTTCGTGGATAGGTATTATGAATACTGAAAAAATGAATGATATTCTTCTTGATATACAAATAGAAACGATGTACAAGGAAATTGTACATCGACAACAGCTGGATGAATTACTCTTGGAAACAATGTCAAAAGCAATTAACATAAATGTATATGGTATAGAATTTCAAGTACGAATACCTAATTATAGTAGTTCCCATGGAAATTGGCTCAAGCGTAATCAAGTAAAAAACTGCTTTACATCATGGGGATCGCGAATTTTAAAGCAGACCGCACATTATTTTGAAATAGATAAATTTCTAGTTTGTTCACAAATTGCCTTAGACAAAGGAAAATATCAACTTGTAAACTCGAGGGTGTTGCTAGTCCAAAGACTTGGACATCGAATCAAAATGCAATTTACTCTAGGAAGTGATGATGAGGTCTTAGTATGTATTTCAGACTATCTTGCAAGCTTCTCCGTCGCCACTCCACTTAAAACAGCTCTTGTTTCTTCAACAATGATTTTGTCAATATTGTTTTCATTTTTCCCATGATATATTAAAGAATTGACATATACTTGTAAGAACGCTTTTTTTTAATTTGTCGCTAGCGAAAATGCTCCTTTTTAAAAAAGTTTGTTGACTTAAGTTATTCAATGGGTAATGAAAGAAACTGCCAAAAACATTAACATTAGGTGTATTCATCATTCAATACTAATTTTCTGTAAGGACCAAAACGTTTCCGTAGGACCGTGGCACGGCTTGTCACCGATCTTAAAGAATTTTGGTAAAGAACATAGGTATGACCCACTATGATGAAAATTGGCTTCATCTTTTAAATTTAAGTATCCGTTGCCATGGTAACCATGTCTTAATCATTCAGAATTTTGAAAATATTGAAAACAAAGCATTTTGAAAAGATTCGTTTCCATGGAAACGGGTATAGCAGTCAACTGTATCTATACTCTTCATATAAGTGGTCTAGGAGAGGGGTTTTTTACTTGAAAAGTGATTATTTTTGCCTGAATTTGATTACTTTACAGCATGTAATATTCGATCAACAGGCTTACCTTGAGATTGGGTGCATTTTATCTAAAAGGTATCACCCTTGGATAAGAGTGGGGAAATTTCTCATTTTAACAGAAAAGAACATCAAAAATTGTTACTATGGCAACATTTCGTTCTATATTACTATACATGGAGTATGTTTTTGCTCCATTTCTAATTGTTTTTAATTAATCATGCGTAAAAAAAAAATAATGAGTGTGTCAATAATAGACATTTCAATAAGAATTGACCATGAATACATTTCAAGGTAATTCGACTTTTGTCAAGGTCACTGTTTTGTAAATGACTCAAGTTTACAAAAATAATGTGATTTTTATTAGAATATTTCAGATTTCAGATAAAATCATATCAAAATTGTTTCATTCGATATAATATTTGATATATCTCTTATGCATAAGTATAAGATGGCCAGAAACGTTGTATCTCTGAAACACTCAATTCCAAGCATACATTAGAAGGAAGTAGGTGTAAAATATATCAATTTCTTACTTTTTGATCAATTATATTTTCCTATAAGTAAACCGACAGTAATATAAATTGTACGTGTTTCTCTCTTATAATTTTAAACTTTTTAAACATTTACACCAAATATCATTACCGTAAAAACGCAAATGGAAAATTGATACAAGAAATTGGAAAATTGCAGATTTCAGTAAACTTTTAACATTGACCTTGAAAAAATCTAAGGGTTTAAGAACAAAGCAGAGTATCTCTGCTGCCAATTCATAGAAATTCACTATTGTAATCATAGGATTATCAAGTACAGACCCCTATAAAAGAGTAATATGGGTGAGAGTTCACATCAAAAGTTGCCATAGTAACCATCTTTAATGGCAAATTTGAGGAATGGTAAATTTTGAGGAAAATGGTTAATTTCCTTATTTTGCTAATCATATTATATTTATTTCATTTCAACAAACCAAAAAAATATTAAGCCTGCCTCCAGAGTTATTTGTTATTAAAAATGCCCAAAATTGCACTGAAAACGGCGAAAAATTTGCTTTGTTTCTATGCCTGTTTTTGATTGTTTTTGATCTGCTGTTGTATGTGTTATAGAGGAAATATCTTTAAAATGAATACATTTTCATAGAATAGAAGTTTTGAAGAGTCACATATGTAAAAGTTGTTAAGCTAGTAAAGTGGTTTCCATGGCAACACATTGTCCAAATATAGCTTACTCCACAGTCTTGTGAAGGCTAAAATAGACTGACCTCGTTTCCATGGCAACCGTCAATTACATTGGCCGAAAATTGTCCTCGTCAATGTACCAAAGGTACCATTTGTAGATGAAATCAGCAAAATCCATGACATACCATGACCAGCCAATTTTGGTCCTTACAGAGAATTGGTATTACATGTAATATCTTTCTGTATCATATGATTTTCAAAACTTTATACTATCCCAGTTGATATTGAAAAAAGAAATATTGTGAATGGGGTCATGTTAAGGAGTTATCTCCACTTGAAAAAATATGGAAAAAAATAATTGGGGAAAAAATTAGTGAATAATACATATTTTTTTTAGAATTTTTTTAGCAATCGATATTTGATGCCCCATCATTCTGTTGATTTATTTTAGAAAAAAAAAACAACACTTTTTCCATAGAGCTCAATGTAAACTCTAAGGGCGCATAACTCTTTATGTAACCTATTTTGTCAATATTCAATTAGTTTTTACATTGATTTTAGGTGTCATGATTCCACAAATGGGTGGCCCAATTATTTCCCATTACCCATGGAATACCTTAATTAAGGTTATTAAAGTACAATTCAATATGGTCGTCCACAATCTTATTTATAATTGTACTATTAGAAATATTACCCACTGTACAACTATGTTACATGTATGTTTTATTGTCGTTTCTCACCTATCTAAACGCAAATTTACATCGTTCATTAGAAAAAAAGCCAAAATTGAATTACACAGATTCAGACCTTGTATATTCATGGATATTCTTTTACATACCTCAAAAGACACTTTGATTTATGTTTTAAGAAGGACATTAATTTCACCACCACAAACATCCCCTTTTTGTGCAGCAACATTCCCTATTCGCCTTCCTATGGCAAGCTATGAAAGGAATGTTCTAAGTACGAAATTTCATGTTGAGGGCTAAGAGGCTCGCCAGTAAGCTTCTTGTTAGGTTATCTAGGAGAATGGCTTAAGATGTCACTGAAGAAGTTGTAAGGTCGCTACAAGGAAACGTATTCAATCTTTGGCTCCTAATAAATGATTGGTATTTCTTCTTTCAAATTGGTATACGTCGAATTTATTGTTCTTGTGAATAAATGTGAGGATGCTTTCAAAAACAAGTTTGCACTGTCAGCATTGTAAACATTTTTATACTCCTTTTACGAGAATTTATTAATTCTGTAGAGTGGGACTTAATACCAGATTTCTTTACTTATTTCATTCATGTAAGAATCTGATTTGCGAGTTCGGTTTTTCTCCCTCTTGAAATCTGAATGATGTTTTGAAAGTATTTCCCATGTTCATTAACCGAATGGTTAACAATTAACATTTTCGTCATCTCCTCTGCAACCACAGCACATAATTTTGAGAAACCTTACATGAAGCAAGTACTCGAGGTCCTCCACCAAGCTTTTTTTTTTGTGACAATCAGTCAACAAATATGGCCGCCGAGGGCTCAGATTGGCTGTTTTAATTTTTACTTCTTCTCTCCAACCGCTTCACAGAATTTCACGAAACCTTAGTTGAAGCAAGTACTCATAGTCCTTTATAAAGTTTGTGTTTTTCGTGCCGATCGGTCAACAAATATTGCGACCGAAGGCTCTTATTGGCTGACCCGTTTTCGACTTTTCCTCTGCAGCTGCTGCAAAGAATTTCACGATACGTTACAGGAAGCCAGTATTCGGGGTCCTCCATCAAGCTTGTGTTTTTTCGTGACAATCAGTCAACAAATATGGCCGCCGATGGCTCTGATTGGCTGATTTATCTGCAATCGCTGCACAGAATTGCCCGAAACCTTATACATGTAGGAAGCAAGTACACAGAATTTCACGAAACCTTACAAGAAGGAAGTACTCAAGATCCTCTAACAATGTTTTATTTTCATGTCGATCGGTGAACAAATATTGCCGCAGAGATCTCTGATTGGCTGAAACAAACCACTGACCTACAAATAGCATGTACTTAAGGTCCTCTTAAAAGTTTGTGTTCTTTTTAAAGGCCCTGTCACACAGCACTAGCACATGAATTACGCCTAAACTACGTCAAACATTTTCGGCAAACGAGGAGATACAATGATATACATAATCTATGCGCAAATATACGTAACTCATAAGTTTTAGATAAATTTCAAGCGACTTTTATTCGCATTTCAATCGTCGCTACGAGTCCGGGACGAGTATACGTGGACATACGCGAAAACGGTTTCGAGCTTTTTCTAACTCATGGATTACACGATATATGCGTCATGGATGTAATTTGTACGCAGTTCTTTCGCAATTCATCCGCTATACTTACGCGTATATGTGAAATGAATGCGGGATTCTTAGGCAAAGTTGACGATTTTTACGTCCGTTCCACGTATGTCTGCGTATATTTAACGAACCTCTCACTTATAAAACACGCATATATTGCGAATGCATCACTCATATATTGCGTATACCGCTAAGAATTACACACAAAATTTGCTTTTCCATAGATTTACGTTTTCTTTGCGCAATTTATTCGTGTTTCATGCGTAGTTTATGCACATTTTCTGTCAAACTTTCACGCCTTACAACCAACTTTTTCAATGTATTCACGCGTATAAATCCAGATTTTTAAACATTATTCGTGAATTATTCGTAAATGGCTAGTGTGACAGAGCCTTTATACGCCCGTCTTTAGACGGGCCGTATTATGGTACAGCGATATCTGTCCGTCCGGCCGTATTATGGTACAGCGATATCTGTCCGTCCGACCCTTGTAAAGAAGATAGAACCAAAATCAGTTGAGCTAGGAACTTCAAATTTACCATATGGATTTAATTTTCAAGGTCATAGGTCAAGAGTCAAGGTAATTTTGGGGCTAGAAATACATTTTTTGTTGAAGATATTTTTTTAAAAATTCATTAAAAATCAATTTTTGGTCAAAATGTTGTGAAATGTCATATGCTTCAAGGAAAAAAAACTCTTTCGTATATGTAACGAATTTTTATATCTGATATGATAAAACTTGAGAAATTATGATTAAGGGGAAAAGGGGGTTGGGTGCAATATATATATATATGCGTACAAGTGAGTACTTTGTAAACGAGATAGAACTCAAACCAGTTGAGCCTAGGAAACTTCAAATTACCATGTAGATTGAGTATGATAATATAAAGAACCCTATTGATTTTCAAAGGTCACAGGCCAAAGGTAAAGGTCATTTTGGGTTCAAAATAGATATTTTGGTGACAATATTTCTGAAATTCATTAAATGGGTCTATTCTTCTCAAAATATTTTGAAATGTCATATGCTTCAAGAAGAAAGTGTACTTTATTATTTTACATATGTAACGGGTTTGTATATCTTTTTTCAGAAAATTGAGAAATTATGTGCAAGTGGGATCAATATACATGTACATGATATATTATATAATATGTATTCTTATACATTGTAAACAACATAGAGCTCAAACAAAATGAGCCAGGAACTGTACATTATCCATGTGGATTAATATTAATAAGAAATAATTAAAACCTATTGATTTTCAAGAAAGGAGGGGATCTCCAACAACACTAGGTTGCAGCACTCACAGCAAAACCCCAAAACACTCAATGCAAAAAAAAAAACCCCGCAGAACAGACACCCACAGAAAGAGACGCAAAAGGTACAAGGAACACCAACTCACACCATAGAAACATTGAACATAAAAGACCACATATAAACCAACGAGACCAACGGCCAACCGGTGCCGACTTAGGACGGTCATCTGCCACGTAAATAGCAGACGGTGTGGTTATCCTGGATTACGTGCGCACAACCATCCCACTATTCCGATTTCCCAGAGGTCTCGAAGAATGCACAATCATGGTGTAAAACAATCTCCTCAAGGTCACAGATCAAAGATAAAGGTCATTTTGAGGCTAAAAGTAGATATTTTGGTGAAGATATTTTAAAAAAGATCATTAAAGATCTATTTCTGGCCAAAATGTTTTGAATATTCATATTCTTCCAGAAGAAAGTATATTCTCTCCCATACGTTACGGGGTTTTATGTCTTTTGTCAGAAAATTGAGAATTTATGCGTAGGGGAGTGGGGTCAATATGTGCATATATGTAGTCTCCCTTGTAACAATGTAGAGTCCAAACCCGTTGAGCTAGGAACATCAAATTTACTATGTGGATTAAGTAAATAATGACAAAGATGCCTATTGATTTTCAAGGTCAGAGGTCAAGGTTATTTTGGGACTTTTCATGATAATTGTAATTCATGATAAGAATGTTGGTGGGGACGCCAATTATCAAATTTCAGGATAACCTATTGACATAACAGAGTTATGGAACTTTACAATATTTTAAGTGAACTGAATAATGACTAATAAATCCTGACGGGCGTATCTTGCTGCGTTAGCGTAGACTTTATTCCTCTTCAAGTGAATCGGAATTGTTCATGTTTGTTTATTGACTTATAATTTTTATATATTGTTGTTTGTAAGTTTCGTATTTTGGGTTTGTGTTGTTTATCCTTGCTTTTCATGTGGATCGTACTCACAATTTAAGTGTTTTCATGTGATATATTTCTGAATGTATTGTTGATGTAACATGTGTTATATACGTTTACATTTATACCACTTGGTGAGTGTCACTGCTGGTGGACCAGGAGTCCCCAAGGGCACATGTAGCCAAGTTCGATCAATTTCGGTTGATCGTTTCTTCAACGCATTCTAAATTTCTGTTATCAAAATTTCATGAAATTTCTAAAAAGTGGGTCCTGTAGCATCATATCCCACCCATCCTGCTACGTCTTTCGGTACACTTTTTCGACATAGTAACTTTCATACTTTTTTGGCATATTACATTGTTTAGATTTAGGATCACTGATGAGGGTTATGTACCCGAAACGTGCATGTCTGGTCCACGTTGCCAATTTGTCTGTTCTTAAATGATGCTATTCAATTTGAAGACGTTTACATATAAGGTTTTGTCCCGTCGATCGCGGATGATGTCCTTTGCCGTGTTCCCCGCGAGGGGTTTGACAGTAAGTGTTTTGAATTTACTTCCCTGACATTGTCGCCATAGCACTTTCTATATAGACATAAAGTCAGACAGTGCATGAATTTTATATTTTTTTCATTTCCATGCTTCATAAACATCGACGGCGGGTGCGGCTAGCCAACAGGGGATGCTTACTCCTCCAGGGCGCCTGGTCCCACCTCTAGCTTGCTAGGGGTCCGTCGATGTTTAACGTTGCTCTCTATTGTGAGAGCTGTTGAGATTATCGTCAGGATCCTCTTTAACTCATTTGTGAGCATTCTGTTGACATTGTTTGTTATGCCTATGTGTGTTCATGCTATATGATGTTGTGAGTGTGTTATTGATGCTATTTTCATGTTATATTTATGTCTATGCTAGCACCAGCATGCAAAGTATGCAGCGTACATTGTACTATACCAATTGTGTTTCATATTATAGAATATTGAGAGTGAATTGTAGATGTAGCATGTTTTAAATTTAGTGTTGTCATATTCTCACAAGTTATTTCGTGAAGACATTGCATCTTAAACGTCTTCAAATTCAATAGCATCATTTAAGAACAGATAAATTTGCAGGATGGACCAGACTTGCACATTTCGGGTACTTAACCCTCGTCAGTAATCCTCAATCTAAACAATGTTACATAGCCAAAGAGTGTGAAAATATCCATAAATGTATCAGAAAACGTACCAGAATGAGTTGGAATGATGCTACAGGACCCACGTTTTAGAAATTTCAAGATTTTTTTATAACAGAAATTTTCGAATGCATTAAAGAGACAGACGATCAACCGAAGACGATCGAACTTGGCTACATGTGTCCTCGGGGACCCATGGTCCACCAGCAGTGACACTCACTAAATGGTTCAAATGTTAAACGTCTTCAAATTCAATAGCATCATTTAAAAAACAGATCAATTTGCAGCATGGACCAGACATTCACGTTTCGGGTACTTAACCCCCATCAGTGATCCTCAATCTAAACAATGTACTATAGTCAAAGAGAGCGAAAAATATATGTATTATGTCTAAAAATGTACCGTAAAACGTAGCAGGATGGGTGGGATATGTTTTATGTCATTTATGTTTTATTCTTTATGTTTTATGTCATTTCATGCATGACAGTGTTCTCTGGATGGTATGAATAAATTACATGTATATTCTTGATGTAATGTTGTGACCGTGCTGTTGAGTGTGTATGTTTTTATTATTGTGTTGATATTGCGATATATTTTTGCATATATCTTTGCACTATTTTTAAAGCTTGACTGAGCGAAGCTCAAGTTAGCTTTTGTCATAGTTTTCGGTGCGTCCATCGTTGTCGTAGTCACTAATATGCGTTGGTAACATTTGAACACAAGAACACCATGAGGGAGCTCAGGCTAAGGGGATCAGGATCGATACGAATAAGGATAGATTCAAGGGGGGATTTAAAAAAAAAAACGTTATGGTAAAATGCAGGTACAAATATAAAACTGTGGTCCCAGCTCAGTTTTATATGTGTACTTCATACTGCAAACATCGTTTACTTACTATTATACAATATTTGCTTAAAACTGAAATATTTTATTTATTATAATGACTTATTCCAAGCCATTAATCTAAACCGTTATTAATCATGTGAAATACAGGCAAAAGCTGTAGATGAGTAATTACTCGTCACTAGTTTGCCAACATCAGAAATCCTCAATTAATACTTCAATACACGACAAAAGTAGGGATTCCAACTCAATGATTACTAATTCCTGTTTTCTGAGTAAGAATTTTCCTTATAGTCTACAACCTTGAGAACGTGGCGACCATTCGATGAGCTACTCAGCTTAGCGTCAAAAGTAAGGTTCCACAAAAATCATTATGTGTTACAGGCTTTGATATCTGGCTGTGGAAGTGTGACTTTAAAGTATATATCTTTTAGCCCATACCATTAATTGAACACTTCTGACGGATTACAGGGATGCAGCAAAGTGACTGTTAAGAAAGTAATATTTTGGGGTTTTTTTTAACAGAGATGTCCATGGAGATTCATCAGTTACACATTTTGCAGATGTTTAAGTATAGGGAAACCAAGTGTGCTTTTGAAATTATTGAATATGTGAAAAGCGATATTACGAACATGACTTATATTTTGTACTAATTTTTTAAAATAGGCATTTAAGAAATATCTATGTTGTCAAGGTGACATTCTTTCTTAGGTTATGTAGAGTATGGAGCATGTTACTTTTAAAATTTTTAGCTTGCCAGGCAGAGGTTATTACTTTTATTGTGTCGCATGCGAAGCACAGCGACACTTAGGGATCACATTGTCCGTTGTCCATCTGTCCGTCTGTCTGTCACACTTGGATGTCACACCCTATAGAAGTGATTCCTGAGTGTCGCTATGTTTCGCAGGTGACTCATGCATTCCTTAGAATAATTTTTTTATCACAGAGAGATACTCAGTTAAATAATTCTGCAGAGTAATTTTCAATAGAGATCAGAATATACTTTTTAAGTTTTCATATGCATTAAGAAGTTTTGTTACATCATAATAGTAATTGGTTATATGTACATGTATGTATAAATTTTATATATCTTGAATTTGCGCAGTTTGATTCATGTTCGTGGCACCAACCTGATGATGATGAATCTCGCAACTATATTTTATATATAGACATTATTTACATAAATTCTGAAGTTCTGCATGTTTTGATGATGCGATGTTGTTTCAATTACCGAGTCCAAACGGAGATACCATCTTTATATCGCAAACGCCTTAAGTATCATTTGAATTGTACATATCTCTCTTTCATGTATGGTCCATCATGAGAAAACATCGGAATTCATCTTTTATAGTTTTCATAAGAATGATGTGATGTACCAAGTTCTGTATGAAAATAATTATAGCTTTTCCCCATTGCAAATAATCTTTGTAATCATTCATTGTAATATCTATGTGCATTTTTGTATATAAATCATTTTGTGCCGCTTTAATCTTCATAGTTAGTTTCTTTTCATTGTGAAATGGCTGGATGGAAGTGATTCATGCGTCTATGATAGATATAACAAAGAAGATGATCTCCAAAAAGCAAAACACAGCAAAACATCGACAAATCTCTATTTGAAAAAAAAATAATGATCGCTGAGGGATATAAGTTCCCTACCGGCAAAAATTTATGTCCTGCATCTCTATTCATCAGTTCATTATCTGCAATAACAGCCAAGCAAAGTCCGGAAAACTGATTTTAATGATATTTGCTACGTCCAAATGTTAAAACTCTTGCGAAAATATGGTCAATCGAAATTAAAGTTTGATCTATACCACACTATAGTGTATTCACATACTAAAAGTCAACTCATTATCTGCAAAAGAAGCCAAGAAATGTCTGGAAACTGACAAATTTATGAAATATGTCAATCGAAATTAAACTCGAACTTGATCTGTATCACACTATTATGTATTCACATACTAAAAAACAGTTTATTATATGCAGTCACAGTTAAGAGAAGTCCGGAAAACTGAGAATTTCAAGAAATTTGCTATGTCTAAGGGCAATAATTCTTGTAAAAATAAGTCAATGGTAAACCAAAATCAAAGTCGGTCTGTATTACACTAAGATGTTCTCATTTACCAAAAATCGGTTTATTACCTGCTGTAGAACCGAAGAACAATCCGGAAAACTGAGATTTTCATGAAATTTCAATTGAAAGTCCAAGGGCAATAACTCTTGTAAAAATAGGTCAATCAAAACCAAACTCAAACTTGATCTGTATCACATTATGATATATCCACATACTAAAAATGACTTCAATATATATGCAACAACAGCGAAAAAAAAAAGACCGGAAAACTGAAAAATCAAAGAAATTAGCAATGTCTAAGGGCCATAACTCTTGTAAAATAGGTCGAAGAAAAGCAAAATCATATTTGGTCTGTATTACACTAAGATGTATTTTGTTCTGAGAGCTAAGCGTCTTTCAGAAAGGCTTCTCAGTCAGGGATATGTTTGTGACCGACTAACATCGTCACTGAGGAAATTCTACGGTCGATATGGGGAACTCGTCAGTCATACACTATGATGTCCCACTCTCCAGAATGGTGGATGATATTCTGTCATAGACCATTTGAATCATCCAACCAAAGATTGTACTCTATGTCTTCCGAAATGGAAGTAACCGTGACAGTTCTACCGAATTGAAGCGGCGGGTGTTGCATGCAAGCAGGAGATGCTTAATCTTCCTGGGCACCTGGTCTCACTCCCATGTCGGTGTTTCGCTTCTTTTCATGTGGTGGAGGTTTTTGGTTTTTTGCTTTGGTTCCTGTTTTGTCCTTGTTTCGTACATTTATAACTTCGGTTTCTGATTTTCTGCATTGTTGATTTCTGATTTTCTTCATTGTCGATTTTGTGTTGTGTACGGAGATATGGTCATTATCCATATTTATCATATACCAAAAATCAGTTCATTACCTGCAGTAGAATCGAAGAAAAATCCGGAAAACTGAGATTTTCATGAAATCTGCTAATTCCAAGGTCCATAACTCTTGTAAAAATGAATCAATCGAAACAAAACTCAAGCTTGATCTGTATTACATTGAGATATATCTACATACCAAAAATGAGTTCAGTATATGCAGCAACAGCGAAATAAGGTCCGGAAAACTGAAAATGTGACAGACGGTCTGACAGACGGACGGACGGACGGACGAACTGACGGACTGACAGACCGAGAGGAAACTAAGAGTCCCCTTAGGCGTTGCCGGTAGGGGATTAACAAAGAAGAGAGACACCAGAAGAGACACATAGGGACTAGGAACACAAAGCACGATATCCAAACATCATACACGAAACAACATAAACCAACGAGAACTATGGGCGATCTCATGCATGCAATCAGCCGAGTAGCCCGACTGAATTTCAAAGAGGACAGATTGTCAGGACCCTTTCTTTTCTAGCGTGTTTTAGACAAGGTCCGTCTCACTACTATACTCTAATGCGCGTATTGATAAGAACAGATAAAAAGTAGGGGGTACCCAACAAGAATCGGCTATAGCAGCCGCTGCAAATCATCAGAACACCGAAAGTGAAAATGTATTTTTAAAGAAGACATTCATAGCAATAATATGGAAGTGTTCCTAAAATGAGCATTTCTAACAAAGTTCAAAAGGGCACCAAAAACGCGTTGCACATGCGAAAGGAGATCTCCAACAACACTCAGTTGCAGCATCCATAGCAAAACCCCAAAACACCCAATGCAAAGCATCATATCCATGATGTAATTTCTCATACAGTTTCAATGGTAATTCCGCCTTTTACCCTTCCAATCGTATAAACAATGTCACAATAAAATGCAGGTTTTGAAAGAAAGGGGGGGATATCCAACAACATTCAGTTGCAGCAACCACAGCAAAACTCTAAAACATCCAGTGAAAAAAAGACATACACTGAAAAGACGTAAAAGGGACAAGGAACACCAACTCACACCATAGAAACATGAATCAAAAACAATACCACACATAAACCCACGAGACCAATGGGCAACCGGTGCCGCCTTTGGACGGTTATCTGCCACACAAGGAGCAGACGGTGTGGTTATCCTGGATTATGTGCGCAAAACAATTATGTGTGTAAAACAACCTTCTACACTAAAGAAACGTGTACTTCGGTTCTGAAATTTATAAAATGAGCGGTACCCCTGAAACCTTACTTTTATTCGGTCATGTATAGGATTAAGCTCCTTGCGCCTACCCTCCGAGGATTTTTGGCCATATTTTTTACTTAGATACGCTTCTGAATAAAGCCTACACAAAATTTGGAGCCGCTCATTTTGACAAAAGGAAATTAAAGCTCTGTGTTGTAGATGGCGCCAGGAAAAATTACTTCGTCTTAATTTAAACTTTTTGACATGAAGCACTACTGACGGGGATTAAAGGATCCGAAACACGTGTCTATAATACAACAAAATTGGTACTATAGAACATATATTTCAATATTGATAATTTTGCCTGCGGTAGCGTGAACTCACACTGGATAAGGACGAAAATCTAAAAACAATTGTAAAATGAAAGGAAGGGATGTCCAACAAGACTTGGTTGAAGCACCCACACCAGAACACTCTTAGTGAAAGCACTGAGAATACAAAGGTGACAAGAAACACCAAATACGACATCAAAACATTAAACACAAAAGACAACACATAAACCAATGAGACCAATAACAACCTATGCCGACTTAGTACGGCCAACTGTCACACAAGTAGCACATGGTGTGGTTATCCAAATTACGTGTCTACGACCCTTGCACTTTTCCGATCACACAGAGGTCTCGAACAAAGCACAATTGTAGTGTTAAATAACCTCCCCTTTGCAAGATGACCACACTAACGAGACAGCAAAATACTTGGGCATAATGAACACAGATGAATATGTTAATGAGTATAAACATATAAATATGTAAATGAGTATAAAATAATGAACACAGATGAATATGTAAATGAATATAAACATATAAATATGTAAATGAGTATAAAATAATGAACACAGATGAATATGTAAATGGGTATAAACATAAAAATATGTAAATGAGTATAAAATAATGAACACAGATGAATATGTAAATGAGTATGAAAAGGGGGACGTATGAACTACTGTCCGTGTTCTGCCGGCTGCAACGAGCTCATACATGTAAATCACATGAGGATTCCTGCCGACATTCAAAGAGGAATGGTGATCTGAGCCCTGCCTTCTCTAAAGCTGTTTGGATAGGGCCTGTCATTGAGTCCAGTCATCACATTCAGAGTGCAAGTCGTAAGAATGCGCTGGTACAAGGTTGTAGATTGGTCAAGTTCCATGCTGAGTGTCGGTATAGTGACAGTAGGATAATTAGGTCTTCCGACTTCCGTCGGAAGACCTATTGTTTTCGTAACCGTGGAAAATTGGATCAGCGATTTCTCAAGAACCCTGTAAGCTAGGACAATGAAAGTTCTCCAACGTTACGTTTGGAGTAAAAGCTAGATTGGTCTTTTTTATTTTTGGTCTCTGTTATTTTTTTCATCATGTTTTTTAGTAGATTCAAATATTTGACGGGAGCGTCGAATTACTCAAAAGGACCGAAAATTTCATGTTTTGCTATTTGTAAGCTTAAATATCTCGTATTTTGCTATCTACAATTTCCATTCTTTTTGAAAGTCGACAACCATGCAAGATATGAAATGCTAGATGCACACTGTAACGATTTATTACGATGACGTCCTTCACCGTCCTTCATATTTCCAAATTCAGAAGTTCATAGGAGGAAGACACTTTTTTGCTTATAATAGTAAACAAAAATTAAGCTTATGAAGTTTCCTAAAAATTTCAATATTATAATTTTTTATCCATATATCTGTCTTATTTAGTCTTTCTGATTTTTCCTATCTCTTACTGTTGAAAAGATATGAGCATCGAAATTTTGAGTTGGGTATTTCGATACACCTTCACGCCAACAGATCGGGCGCACACTAAAATTGGTAGTCCGAGTCCGACTCGAGAAAAGCAGTGTTGAGATTTTCAAATTCCGATTTCACGGCAATGATGAATATGCATTTCATAAATACATTTCGATATACACAATTTGATTTTAAAACAGTTGATTAATTTAGAAGAGATCAGCTACAAACCAGAATTTACACACAAAAAGTGGTAGTTTGATTCCGATTTCTAACCTACAAACCTGTTTCTAAACTTCAATAACTATATTTTGAACATCAAGTTTAATTTCTAATTCTAGCAAACGTTCGAACATAATTTTCGGTTGGTTTATTTACAAATTGATGAACAATTTCTCCAACATTCTTCCCTCTCCTCGTTTTTCGAAAACAGTTCTGTTTATATTGAACGATGTCGCCATGATGGAAATTCAAAATAAACTTTGAAAAAAGGGAAGGGGGGGGGTCCAAATTTGAACATGCACAGCGAGAACCTCATGGTATTTATATATATATATTGAACGTAACTTGTTATTACCATTTCTCTTCTCAAGAAAATTGGTTCTGCAGCTACGAGCTCGCCTTTTTTATGGGGGAAAGGGGGCAGGAAGAATTTGCAAAAAAAAAAAATCCCGGCTCTGAAAAATGCTGAAAAAATATTCCGGCCCAAAGGGCCGGCAATTTTTTTTTCCCGGACCATGCAAAAGTAAGGATACATTGCATGATATGGAAATTTTTGCTGGCCCTTTGTGCCAACAATTTAAAGTCAAAAAATTAATTAATATGAATACAAACTGTTCACATAGCTGTATCTACCAGAGACCTAATACGCATAGGCACAAAAATCTAGAAAAGGTTCTATTTAAACATCATACAATCTGTCTGAAATTCGCTAATTGCAAAGAGACATCTGAAGGAACGGTTATTAACTCATACTCTGTAACAGCGGGGAGTTTAACTTACACAGACATTCACAACATTTGACAATTTGTTTAAATCCGGCCCGAAGAACCGGCGAAAAATTTTCTCCGACTCTGGTAATGGCTGAAAAAAATGGCCTGCTCAGAAAATTGCTGAAAAAATTTTACCGGCTGGCAATAGAATTCCTAAACCCCCCCCCCCCCCCCCCAAATCAAATGGTTGCTCACCAACAATTATCGGTTTGAAAATTTAATGTTACTGCTATTTGAAAACTTAAATATATAATATAAATACATGTAATGTGACGTCCTTCATATTTCCAAACCAAAAATTGTATAGGAGGAAGACACTCTTGTTGCAACCGCAACAAGAAACCTTTCTAGTATCAACGGTATTTTGGCGTTTGATGAATCTAATTAATGCATTTTACATGGATATGTTGTCTACCTTTGATCCGTCTTATTTTGTTTATAATGTCACCATATAAGGCAGGTTGTGAAATACCTTAAGTAATTTATTGCACCTCGGACTCTTTTCTTTCAATAGGATTGCGTATATCACTTGATTACCTCCTATGAGGTCATAGCACCAGTTAACATAAGCATGTTTTAAAAAAATGTAAAAAATATTTCAGTAAATGTATAGAAACGTGATTTTTGTATGGTTCCAGAAATATCGATAAAATATTTTTGGAAACATTTTATTTTGTTCAGCACTCTTAAATGTTGTGAAAACGTTTTAAAAACATTCTATACAACTGCACCGTCTTTTAAAAATGTTTTGATATGTTCTGGCAAAAATGTTTCAACTAAAAACTTTTTGGAAACCAATCGAAAATATTTCGAAAATGTTTTGCGTTTCCAACAGTATATCCAACATACACCTGTGCATGTTTATCCCCTAAGTGATGCAACATATCATGTTTTGATTGAAATACCGACTTCATGGCTCTACTCCTTTAATGCGCATTCGCATTAGATTTAATGCGCATTAGACTTTGTCGTGTTAACGCAAAGCGAATCTTATTCGCATTAAATGTAGCGCATGCGTATATGATGTACTTAAGTTCCATAATATGTATAGACTATAACTTGACAATTTCAACCGCCCTTTGACCTCGAATCATAGAATAAGAGGCCAAAATACTGTCTAGTTCATTATGCAGTGAAACACATCTTTTGGCCTACGTAAAGTAAAGCTGTACTGTATCGTCATTTTATCTTATTATTATAATTAGATTTAATGCGCATTCATGTGAACAAGGCATAAATAAATAAAGTCGCAAGAAATCTTTTTTTTTTTATTCCGCATCGATTTTTAATTTTATCACGCTTATTGCGCATTAACGAAAGCAAATTTTAACGTACTATCTAAAATCTGTTTTATTAGCCTAAAGTATTTAATGTTAGCTGACGTTTTATTTATATCACGTGTTTCTAAAACGTTGATGACCCTTTTCCGCTCAAATGACCATCTTCAATTACGTCAGATCAAACCGACAAGCGTGACACTCATCATGATAAACATAAAGACAACCTTAGAGTTTATTTTCATCTTATCGTACTTGTTCATTGAGTGAATTAAAGTAAGTCTGATAAAAGCATGCTCTGACTTGTGACATGAAACGTCACAATATTCCATCGGACAAAGGCAATTTGATATTTGCGGGTATTTGTACGTGAAACTAGGCGCTATTTTCTTTGTAAGTAAATGAAGAGCCAGTGCGTAGATCATAATTTTTTTTTTCAAATTACGTATCTTTTTACTACATGTCTAAGATCTTAAAATTTTCTGGATAGTTCAGTACAATTTAATTATCAGGATAATACCGAAATCATCATTATTCAAGAGGGTTTAGACTATATTTCATTTCGATATATAGCTATTTAATTAAATACACAAAGCGCTTGACATGCTGAAAGAGGAACTTTCATCATTAAAATACGCGGTCTTTTTATCAGTTCTACATATATGTGTATTACAAATGAATATTATCAATACACCTTGTCTGTTTGAGACAGGTTATAATCATGATAAGAACCATTTCTGTCTAGTTATAATGCGGTGCAGGTGGTATACATATATACATGTACATGTAATACACTCACAATAGCATGTTTATATATAGGATCTCAAATGAATTTTCATTTCGTACGATGTATTATGAAACGAGTTGTGTGTTTCATATCCCCGAGCCTTGGCGAGGGGATATAAAACGCACAACGAGTTTCATAATACATCGTATGAAATGAAAATTCATTTGAGATTCTTTTTATCACATGATATTGCCTAAAAATGTGTATTTCTAACGTGAAATCAACGTTTCCGAGAACTATAAAGGCGAATCACGCCGTGATCTAGGGTCGTCTGCTACGCCATGAGATGTAGTGTCCCAATCGTATTTGATATTCTGTGCGTAAGAAAAAGTATTTCAATTTTCAATAGTATTTTAATGCAAGAATTATTTAACAACAACAATTTTAATCATTGATATTGACTCTGGGTCTGAATTTAACAGTTGACCGATATTTGAAAGGTCACATTTGTCAAGGTTTATGTGATGAGGTTCCAACCTTGACCAATCGCATTAAAGCAGAGCGATATGTAACGTGTTATCATATCATATATTTATGAAATGGCTTTATGAAACTGCATAACGGGTGTATCATGTGATAAATATATATATATAATTCTTCATTTGTAACAAGGTAACTGGACAGTCACGTATATTTTCTTGGTAAACGTCAGGCTAGATTTTTTTAAAGTTATCATTTCAAGGTTCTTTACGACGTCTGACGATGGATAGGGATACTTATTAATAAAAATCTCAAGCTACCGGCTTTCATTTTGGCCATGGAAAAAGCGTTATGTTTAGAAGCATTTTCCCCGAAAATGGCAAGCGAAATCTTCAATTTTCGATCTCACTCAAACCGCATTTTCAACCAGTAAGAACATGAAAATCTTCAATGTTTCATAAATTTAGAATAAGCCCTCTATAAGGGTATAAATCTAATATGAGTGTGATTTTTTTATATCCTTGTACCCTGATACTATATTCTCACTTTAAGGTGTTGTATGCAATCAGGAGACGCTTACTCCTCCCGGGCACCTGGTCTCACTTCGGAACGTTATTCATCGTTCCGATGGAAATTCTAATAATTTTGCTCGACTTTGAGACTGAATTTTATTAAATCATCTCGCAAAAGTGTAGCTATTGTTAGGGGCTATTCTTAGGGGGTCAAAGGATATTCATGTTTTCTTTATTTCTCCAGTGGCATTATCTATACCTATTCTTTCTTTATAATCTATACTGCCGTTGAATATTGAGATGTTTATGTGTTTTCGGTTGGACCGAACAGACCAACTCGTATTTCATGTAATCGCTATCAAGTACACTAAATACATTTTCTGAAATTAAAATTCTTAAGTAGTTTCATTTTCTGAAATTTTTGTTGTTTTTTTCTGTTTCGATTCTAGCTTATTGACTTATTTTTACTTTCGGTTTCAGAAATAGAAATTTTAATTTATTGACAAGGAAAGAATTTGGTGGGTTTATTGGTCTAAGACTTAGTTTGATTTATTGTACAAATGTTTCGACATCAAATAAACAAAATACATTTTTTTCCACTCTTTGGTTCAATAGCTATCTTGAAGCTAATTTAGCAATGAATGTACGTCTGTGTTATAAAAGCGTGAGGAAATTTGAAGGGCAATAAAAATATTTCTCGTCAGTAATATCATGAGGTCATGTTCTTCTATGCGTATACAATGTACAACATGTACGTACGTATAATTTGGAATACATGAATTGTTCTTTTGCACTGATTTTAAAGGTTAGTCCATTTCTCAGATTAAAGATACATGTATGACCGTTCCTAATCTTGATTTTATACACACAGACACCTGACATCACATCATTTGGCAAAATTTTTCATTGTGACGTCACATCTGATCCACCTTGATTTGTTGTCATGCCTTTTATTTTGACGTCACAATAAAGATATCGCTAAATCTTGTGATGTCTGTTGTTTGAATGTCTCACGAGTTTATTGGAAAATCATCTTCTGAAAGGTAAATGCCTCTCATATCGGTAAGTCAATGAGACATTGATGCACGTATTCTTTTCTAAATCAGTTTCTTTATTTTTAGTGTATAGAGCGAGGAACCATATTTCGCCGGTGACCATATTTCGCCGTTTCATAGTTAATTGCTTCTCACTGGTTATCGGAAATGTTCGTCAAGTTTATTTTTCTATATCCTTTCAAATATGACCGTAGTAGTCATGTTTTGATTAGATTGTGATATATCCTGCACTCAGTTTTGACAAAAATACCATAAAATGGGGAAAATTTAACGAAAACACCAAATTTTAGATTTAACATCGGAATTTTTTTTACAAAAACCAAAAAAGAAAACATTTTACTTGAAGTAGTGGTAACGAAACATTTCCTGAAAATGAAATCACAATTTTTGTCCGTTTGTGTGTAAGTAAGATACATATCAACAAAAACGGCGAAATATGGTCACCCCCGAAAACATGGAAACGAAATATTTTGACGTTTTATAAGGAAACAAGGAATTGCTTAAAATAGATTCTTTTTGTAGTTTTTCAATCGAGAATGGGGTTAGCAAAAGCAATTATTGAATTGGCCTCCAAGTTTTGAGATTTTCAAAGAAATGTACGAAAAATACGGCGAAATATGGTTACTTGCTCTACTCCGCTTTGCAGAATAAATGTTCTGCTTAAGGTATCCGTTGTACAAATAAATTTCAAGTGTATTATATAGTTAGAATTATTGAATATTTTTACCAAAATATACCCTACACAACATAAAAAATTGTGTCTATCATCAAAGGTCGACATGCCGACCTTCATTCAATCCTCGGAATCTATCGAGACCCTGCCGAAGATACAATTTTAACACTGTTTAAATGGACGAGACGTCCGCGAGATCTCCATTTGTACAATGGATACGTTAAATACCTTGGTTCATGGGTATATATAATTTCCAAATATGCTTGTTTACACGAATCTGCGCATTTTGATTGGTCCAAAATACACGTTCATACCCCAATGAAATACCGGATGAGCTGGAATTACTTTTATCAAAATCATTAAATGTTGTTCTTGAATGATAAAATGCAAAATAAAAAAAAAAAAAAAAAAAAAAAGATATAAATACGATATCAGAATTAATGAAAATTGTGTGACAATTTCGATGATGTACCGGTGTACGCGGCTTTGACAGTGTTTTCGGTTGCTATGCGCCTGTTTTTGAAGCTCCTTATACCATTCCCTATCCTTAAATTTCGATGATAGACAGAAAATACAGTAAAATCACGAGAGAAACAGAATCTCCAATTTGGGTCGAGCATCCCACATTTGAAATTTTCCAATGGCTGACGACTCTCAACGTGCAAAATTAAGTTTTGTTTTTCGATCAACTCTTGTTAGCTGACACAGTTTCGACTTCTCAACTACTGCACGTGGACCTCTTATCGTTTCTTTTTGTTTTGGTAAGGGGGGGGGGGGTGGATCCGCCAAGATTTTCCCTACATTGGAGCATAATTGAAAAAATTAAATGCATATAATAGAAGATAAGTGTATAATGAATACAATAAAGAAAATAATCGATTTTCTGCTATGTTATACAAGCCGACAGACCTGATTTTTTTTTCAAATGAGGGTACTAAAATCTCTCACTGTCTGTCTGTCTATCTCCAATTTCTAGTCGAGCCATACAAAAGGAAATGGATGGCAATCTCAGCACTCCCCCCCTTTCCAATGATGATTATTTCATTCTTTTCATTTTTTTTCAATCGTGAAAGGGCCCGGGTATGAACTGATTCTCTCAGCGTAGATCTACATGGATCCACTCCGGCATTATATTCATAATACAATTTTACTGAAATGAATCACGTTTTGAAGAGACAAAATTGGAGGTCCGTCCGTTTTTCTCAAACACAAATCGATGTCAAGCGAAACTACAAGATGGAAAACCTACCTCAACACAAACGCCATAAGAAAATTTTGGTCCCCCGCTTTTGGGTGTTTTTTTTTAAGATATGCTCACATAACCTCTCCCCCCCCCCCCTTTATTCTTAATTTTTCATAATATTTCATGTATCATCAAAATTCTAAACTCCAAGTAAAGGTCAAAACTTTTTGTTTTGTTACCAAGCTTGTGAAAAGGAATGTACATAAAAAATATGGAAGTCCTTTCATTTAAATTGCCATCCAAAAGTTATGGCCGAGGTTGAAGATTTTAAATATGGGTCAACCTCCAAGGACGAGGTCACAAGGTCAGAATGTTGTTACCAACAGAAAGGTCTTGACACAAGGTCAAATACACATATGAAGAGGTCACAAGGACATATGTTGTTATCAACAGAAAGGTCTTGACACAAGGTCAAATACTAATATGAAAGCCATTTCACTTACCATTCAAAAATTATGGTCATGCTTAAATTTTTCGAAGAGATGGTCGGACTCCAAGGTCAATGTCAAAATTTTGGTATCCATGAAAAGTTATCGTCACAAGGAATAAACATATGTAATATGAAAGCTCTATCACTTTCCATTGAAAAAATATGGTCAATGTAAAAGTTTTTGAAAAGTAGGTCAACCTCCAAGGTCAAGGTCACAAAGTCAAAAATTGTGGTATTCATGGAAAGGAATACACATGTGAAATATGAAAGCCCTTTCACTTTCCATTAAAAAGTTATGGTCAAGATTAAAATTTTTGAATAGAAGGTCGAGGTCACAAGGTCAAAACGTTTGGTACCCATGGAAAGGTCTTGTCACAAGGAATACACATGTATAATATGAAAGTCCTATCACTTTCCATTCTAAAGTTATGATCAAGGTTTAAAATTTTGATAAGTAGGTCAAACTCCAAGGTCAAGGTCACAAGATCAAAACTTTTCGTATCCATGGAAAGATCTTGTCACGAGGAATACACATGTGAAATATCAAAGCCCTATCACATTCAAAGGATGTGGTCAAGGTTAAAGGTTTTTGTGACTGACGGACAGACGAACCGGTTTTAATGTCCCCGCGCTTTCGCGATCAAACCTTCAACCTTAATTCTGAATATGTCTGATCCACTTATACCCAAAATCGTACATTCCAAACAATTAAGAACGGAAGAACGGTTGAGAGTGAAAATCCAGAAGTGCTATACACACTGCATGCTGCAGTCAGTCCTTGAACTTCGTCTGGCATGGTGTGTCATTGACTACGTCATATTGTATATCTCTGTCACTCGCACAACACTGCACCCATGTACTAGGCCTATACATGTAAGTGCACACGCGCAACTACAAGGAGCAATGGGGAACGGCCCAAGACATAGAACTTAGAAAAATTGGTAATCAAATTGATATTATTTTTTATTCCTTGGTAGATCTACTGATGGTTGGCGGGGGAGAGAACGATTTATGAGAGAGTGGAACATTATTTTGCCGGCTCTTTTATATTGTTGTACAACTCTTTTTCTCTCACTTGAGACTGACTCGCGAAATTAGGTGTCAGAAAAAAAGTTTTCTTTTCAGTTTTGCTCGTACCCTGTAAGACAGCCTATGTGTTACACATACGTTGTCTCAAAGGCTCCAATTGACCAATGATAATATAAGACTCTTTCATGGTCTTCTGTGAAAGATACATCGGTTCCACCCGAGGGGTCTCAAAATCATGTAAAACCCGAGGCTTGCCCAGGGTTTTGCAAAATTTTGAGACACCGAGGGTGGAAACGATGTATCTTTCATAGAAGAACATGAAAGAGTATTTTTCTCTCATATCTAAGGGTCAAAAACAAATCATTTAATTTCCATTGAAACGACGATTCTGATTGGCCGAAAATTTCTGTTGATACCTGTATCAACACAAAACGGAAGTACGCGCTTAGCAACGTTATAAGCAACGTCGTTAGCAACACGATTTCAAAGCTGCAAATAAACGTTAAAAAGCGATGAAATGAAATGATAAGTAATCAATGTAATATTTTTTTGGTTGATTGAGGTATCAACACCAAAAATTGAGAGAAAACTTATGCATCTCGCGCTACGCGCGCGATGCAGTTTTCTCAAATTTTTGGTGTTGATACCTCGATCAACCAAAAAAATATTACAATGATTCCTTAAAACTGAAAGAAAAGGGACGAAATTTGAAAAATGTCAAATAGATCTATTCGCGAAAATTTTGCGATATTCGAATTCAGCACCCCCAAAAATGGTTTATTCTATAAGAATAAACTACGAATATTAGGCTTTTCAAAAGAAAACGCAAGAGTACATTAAAATCGATGTTTTATTGCGACGTCACCGCAAGCTTGTTTGTTTTGCGGGCTGAAATCATGACGTCACAATAGCTTAAACAATTGCGTCTCGTGATATGTGATACAGAAGTAGCCTACTCTGGAACACATACGCGGGTATCGTCTTCCACCGCAACGTCATAGGTTCCTTCCACTACTTTCCACTTTTAATATGACCTTGCCTTCACCCCTTAGGTCCCATGTATTTTTCAAATTAATTAAAAAGGAAATTACATAAATTCAGATTGAAGATAGGGATAAAGTTAGAATAACTGTTCTAAATTATGGCGCCAAAAATTAAAAGTAATCGCATTTGTTGTTATCCGACGTCATTAAACTACAATGACGTGACGTCATAATAGGGCCGCCGACAGAAATCCTGTCGAAACTGGGGACCCCTGAATCCAAGGGTACTTTGCGATGAAGCGTCTGGCGGAATGCGATGAAACCCTTGGTGCACCAAGATTACGCGGGTATGAGAAAAAAGAGAATCTTATTGTGACGTCTGAGTAACGTCGGCAGAAAACAAGGCGTTAGATGGCATGAAACGCGTCTTGCATCACAACGTCATAGGTTCACACTGTTCTAAATATGACCTTGCCCGAAGGGTTATTTTTGGAACTAACAATCTTTTTCCTCCATCTCGAGATCACTGCGGTAAATTCAGAGAGTATCTGAATGTTGACGTTAATTATACCTACGCAGCTGCTTTTGGTTGCTATGTAAACAAATATGGCCGACAAACCGCCAACAAAATGCATAGCAACGATAACGTCGTTCGAATTCCGACCTCAGTATTGAGCTGCAATCTGCTCATCTTTGAATGTTAGATATGGTTCCAACGCCTGTCTGGCCATCTCAGTGGTATTCATCTCACGTTTACAATACCGGAAGCATTGACCGAAAAAGAAAAGAGTACTTACCAAATTCTGACTAAAATTTTGACAGCAGGAATCCTTGACTTTACGATCTCTGAGTAGATATTGTTCCATTTGAGATGTACAAATAAAAAGAAATGATGACAACTAGCCTACAAGACATAAGAACCGTTTTACGCGAATCGTGAAAAACATGGCACCCCCTTTCCCCATGGCTACATTGTAATGAAGCGCCTAGCGGAATGAGATGCGCCTTGGAGACCAAGATGGCATGAAACGTTGTCGGATTTCCCTTTTTTCTCATATTTCATGGGAGAAGAAATAGATTCTTTCACTTCCCACTGAGTGAGACATGAAAATTTACATTCGTGACGGAAAATTTTCATCTTTTCTAAATTTCCGTCACTCGTGTACATTTTCATGTCTCACTCAGTAGATCGTGATAGAACCTATTATTCTCCCATTTGCCCCCATGTGGGATAGAGTTTGCCCATAGCGACGCTCATTTAGGGTCACTGTATCCCACATGTACCTCGCGTGACTTTTGACGTCGGTCATATAGGCCGTATCCATATTGTGACGTCGTTGTTATCCATTGTGACGTCATGATTTTTGCACCTAAAGCGGCGACCTCTCAACAAAAACGTCGTTTTAAAACTCTTTTTTTACATTGTAATTCTTACGAAACCGATTAAGACTAAGGACTACGGTTTATTCTTTTAGAATAAACCATTTTTGATGGCGCTGAAAACGAATATTCCTTTATTTTTCGATTTCGATAAAGTTGACGATTTCATGATTTCAAGGAATTTCAAGAAAGAATAAACCGGAGTCTTTAGCCTTAATCGGTTTAATAATAATTAGAATGTAGAAAAGGGAGTTTTAAAAGTTTAAAACGACGTTTTTGTTGAAAGATCGCCGCTTTAGGTGCGAAAATCATGAAAATATCACAATGCGAAATATCACAATGGATGATAACGACGTCACAATATGGATACGACCTATACGGCCGACGTCAAAAGTCACGCGAGCTGCATGTGGGATACAGTTACCCTACATGACGCGTCGCTATGGGCAAACTCTATCCCACATGGGGGCAAATGGGAGCAAAGCTCATTCCGGAAGTGCTTTTTACTGTAACGTCATTGTGACGTCATACATAATTGCTGCATCAGCCGGTCAAAATATTAAAAAGAATTCATAAAAACCCAGTTTTTTTGGTCTTATAGACAGTGAGAGAAAATGAATTAATCCCCAGATGTTATCAGGGACACGGAATTTCAACCCTCGTGTCCAGGATTTGCTTTTGTCCACGACTCGGTAAGCCTCGTCGTGGTACAAGAAAATTCTTGACACTCGTATTAGATTTCCTTGTCCCTGATCACATATGGGGATAGATTCTATTATTCTCCCACTTGAGACTGAGAACCCTCAAATTTCCCTGGGGTGAGATTATAAGACTCTTTCATGGTATTCTATGAAAGATACATCGGTTCCACCCGAGGGGTCTCAAAATCATGTAAAACCCGAGGCTTGCCGAGGGTTTTGCAAAATTTTGAGACCCCGAGGGTGGAACCGATGAATCTTTCATAGAATACCATGAAAGAGTATTTTTCTCTCATATCTAAGGACCAAAATCAAAATTGAAAGAAAAGGGACGAAATTTGAAAAATGTCAAGTTGATCTAATCGTAAAAATTTTGCGATATTCGAATTCAGCGCCCCCGAAAATGGTTTATTCTATAAGAATAAACTACGAATATTGGGCTTTTCTAAATATGACGCAAGAGTACAATGAAAAACGATATTAAAATCGATGTTTTATCACGACGTCGCCGCTAGCTTGTTTGTTTTGCGGGCTGAAATCATGACGTCACAATAACGTAAACAATCGAAACAATAGCGTCACGCGATATGTGATACAGCTGTCACGTGATATGTGATACAGAAGTAGCTCACGTAGCTGTATCTCATGGGCCTTCTCTGTAACACATACGCGGGTATGAGAGAAAAATCGATCTCACCCTCTGACGTCATCGATCTTACCCTCTGACGTCATCGCTACCAAAGCGACGTTATGGAAGCAAGGCAAACTGGTGATTATAACAGACACCCTAGATAGTCGATCACGTGGGAGAAAAACAATCAAACACCACCACGAGGGAGGGATGGCTAATTCTCAACCCTCGTGTAAAAATTTTGCTTGTCCATGACTCGGCAAGCCTCGTCATGGACTTGCAAAATTTATACACTCGGATTGAGAAATCGCCATCCCTCCCTCGTGGTGGTGTAAGATTATATTAATCTCAGAACATTGATTGAAAACATTATTATGATTATATATTTTATTTCAGGTTGGATTTATTATCAACGTTCATATTTCATTTCATTTTTCTTCTTGAAGACAGGGTTGGAGTGGGCGGGGTGGTTGGGGGGATCAGGATCCAGCAAAGTACTTCATCAGCCTTTTGGCAGTCTGGATATTTTTTCTACTTTAGTTAGAAATTTCAAGCCAGTCAATTTTCATTTTTTGTTTGTTTGTTTGTTTGGTTTTTTTTTTTGCCCTTTAGAACTATTTTCATCTTGACTTATTGATAGGACAACACTTTCTGGTTTAATGAAAAGATCTTTAACCTTTTCATTCATTCATTCATTCATTCATTCATTCATTCATTCATTCATTCATTCATTCATTCATTCATTCATTCATTCATTCATTCATTCATTCATTCGCATTAATTGATTTAATAATTCATTCATTCATTTATTTATGTATTTACTTATTCATTCATTCATTCATTCATTCATTCATTCATTCATTCATTCATTCATTATATCCCCGCAAAGAAAGTCTGGGGGTATAAAGGAATCACTCTGTCCGTCTGTCCGCCTGTTTGTCCATCACACCTTGTCCGGGGCATAACTCCTCCCCCTGTGGATGGATTTCAGTAATAAATCACAGAAATCTTCCTTAGGATCTAAAGGTGTGTCATGACATTGAACCTAGGTCATAGGTCAAAGGTCAAGGTCACAATAGACATCCTAAGTAAAACCTTGTCTGGGGCATAATAACACATCCCCCTGTTGATGGATTTCAATAATATTTCACAGAAATGGTACTTAAGACCTAAGGGTCTGTCATGATTTTGAAACAAGGTCATAGGTCAAAGGTCAAGGTCACAATAGAAATCATTAGTAAAACCTTGTCCGGAGCATAAATCCTCCCGCCTGTAGATGGATTTCAATAATGTTTCACTGTCATGACCTTGAACCAAGGTCATAGGTCAAAGGTCAATATCACATTAGACATCATTAGTAAAACCTTATCCGGAACTAACTCCACCCCATGTGGATGGATTTCAATCATATTTCACAGAAATGTTCCTTCGAACATAAGGGTGTTCATGACCTTGAACCAAGGTCATAGGTCAAAGGTCAAGGTTGAAATAGACATCATTAGTAAAACCTTGTCCGGGGCATAACTACTCCTCCTATTGATGGATTTCCATAATATTTCACAATAATCTTCCTTAGGACCTAAGGGTGTGTCATGACCTTAAACCAAGGTCATAGGTCAAAGGTCAGGCCACAAGAGACATCATTAGTAAAACCTTGTCTGAAATATACCTCCTCCCCCTATGGATGGATTTCAATCATATTTAACAGAAATGTTCCTTAGGACATAAGGATGTGTCATGACTTTGAAGAAAGGTCAAAGGTCAAGGTCACAATTGACGCTTGACTTTGATCCCAAGATCACTTTTCAAAACAAAATATTGCTGCGGGGGTATTTTCGTCCCGTTAGGGGCAATTTTTCATTCATTCTTTCATTCATTAAGTTATGTTTTTTTTTCGAATTACATGCGGTTTTGACTGTGACATGAATAAATAATTCAATGATTTAAGGAATCATTGTAATATTTTTTTGGTTGATCGAGGTATCAACACCAAAATTGAGGGAAAACTGTATCGTGCTCTTAGCGCAAGATGCAAAAGTTTTCCCTCAATTTTTGGTGTTGATACCTCGATCAACCAAAAAAATATTACATTGATTACTTATCATTTCATTACGTCGCTTTTCAACGTTTATTTGCAGCTTTGAAATCGTGTTGCTAACGACGTTGCTTATGACGTTGCTAAGCGCGTACTTCCGTTTTGTGTTGATACAGGTATCAACAAAATTTCTCGGCCAATCAGAATCGTCGTTTCTTAATAATAACAATAGAAATTAAATGATTAATGTAATCAACAGTCAATCAGTTTTGGATATATCAGTGTACAGTAAACAGTCGAGCAAAAGAAGAAAAGAAAAAAGAAAAGCCATGTGTTTGTGAAACACGAATGCCCCCGTTGGCATCTTTGTCAGTAAACAGCTGAAAAGTAGTTCACATTTTGAGGTCAAGGTCACAATGTCAAATTTGGTATTCATGGAAAGGTCTTGTGACAAGGAATACACATGTGGAATATGCCCTATCAATTACCATTCAAAAATTATGGCCAAGGTTAAAGTGTTTTAAAAGTATGTCAAACTCCAAGGTCAAGTTTACAAGGTCAAAAATAATGGTATCCATGGAAAGGTCTTGTTACAAGAAATACACATATGAAATATTAAAGCCCTATCATTTACCATTCAAAAGTTATGATCAAGGTTAAAGTTTTTGCGGATAAACAGACAAACAGACAGACGAACGGACAGACCAAAAACCATATGCCTCCGAATCTTCGATTACGGGCATAAAAAATATTATTTCACTCTGGCTGACTCACCTGCGAGAAATGCACTAAAATATAAATAGTTAAAAGGGTGAGAAATCCTCGGACCTCCTATCTCTCATGAAATCTGATTTTTTTTTTTTAGAATTTCAAAACTTGAGCATTTAGGAAAATTATACAAATACATGTACATACAGGAAGCTGAAAATATTTATATTTAAGTCATTGATACATCGGAAGACAATAAGTAAAAACAATAAATAAATTAAATGTAAACTCTAAGCATGAGTACAATGTATCTTCTTTTCAGTGCACTGAATCGATCAAGTTGTGAAAAATTAAAATCGATAATAATGGAAATAGGAAGACTTTTGACGATCGATTATCGTGGTTACAATTGGTTCATCACTAGACATTTTTTGGGCGAGCGAAACGAGCTGTGTATACACAAAATAAAATGGCAATAATTATATTAATATTCACTGTATTATAAAGGCAAACAAATGAAGTTTTAATTCAGTTTCCTTCAAGTTTTCAGTTTCAGAGCTTTCATATTTGTCATTTCAAATGAACGATATCGTCCTACCTTTAAATTAGCACTTTTGTCTGTCTTTATTTTGTATTTTACGAAATCACCGCGTGGCATCGAAACGTATGGTGTTGTGCTTCCTTACATAGTTTTTTGGTATTTTCTCACTTTCTAAATTAAACTTTACAAAACTGAACAGCGGTTGCAGTAGGGCAACACCTAATAAATCAATCCATATCGTCCAGGTTTATGGAAAGTTCATAGTTTTCGCAAACACTTCAATAGTTAGTCGACGACAGAAAATAATTCCTTCTGACGAACTCTGTTGCAAAAACTACAGACTTTTCAGATATATAAACAATATGGACTTACTTATTAGACATTGCTCTACTGCAACGTCTCATTAGTTTTGTGCAGTATCACTTAAATGATGAGAAAAGATCAAATTCTTCGTAAAGAATCACAACATCATACGTTTCGATCCCACGCGGTGGAAATGCTACTTATATGACGATAGAACAGGTATACACTGCCTGCTCAGTAGCTTCCTTCTTGTCGATTCAGTAATCATAGTTATATAACAGATCAGGATTTTTAAAGATTTATTGTCAGTCTTTGGATTATATAATAGATCACGAGATTTTTGTCAGTCTTCGGATCAAACCATGTCTCCGTTTACGATTTGAGATAATAACTTTATATTGTTATGTCTTTTTTGCTGTTTGTGGTTTTGTCAGATTTCATTTTCTTATGGGTTTGTTTCGCTGGGTGAGTGCAGGTTGGTCATGCTGGAGATCATTCCATTTCCTAACATTTTGACACCATCAAAGTCTTATAGATATAGAAAAGTTAAAGCACAACAAAAAAGGCGATGTTATATGACTCAGGCACGGTCCATTTGATATTCAGAGGGGGGGGGGGGGGGCTTACGGTTTTTTCGAATAAATAATTTTGCTCTGAATTTTGATGAAAAAAATTAATCTGCTTATGGTGTGACAGAAAAAAATAATCTTGCTCTTACAAGTAATCTGAATTTGAAAAATAACCATAAAATTGGCTTAAAATTCCTCGCCGCAGTTTTACCTTTCTATGAAAAATTTTGGCTCGCTTCGTTCGCCATAGTTTACTTCTGTAATGGCAAGTTGATATTTGAATATATCAAAAGTATGCATGTGATTGAAACAAGGGGCTTCCTTAAATGCTTAATTACATTTTCAATATAATTTATTACTATTATAAGGTACATGTATCACCATAGTATCTAATTTGGAAGGAGAATTTAATTAAGTTTTTCATACGTTTTCATTTCTACATGTAAAATCTTGTCTAGAAGACTCTCACTTCAGGCCCTCTTGCATGTTACATGACCTACAGTCATGTTCACTAATTCCAGAGAACCCTGTTTTCCCGGTTTTCTCTAAAATATGAATATATTCCAAAAAGATATCACTTTTATAGTACTCCTCCTTTAGTCGTAACAGAAACTACCATTGTTTTGGCAGTGCGTCAGTTAAGTTAGAAATAGGACGGAAAATAAAAAGTCTACGGGGATTTTCTATAGTAAAGTCGCTGAAAATGTGTGACGTCGGAGGCTTTGACGTCACTGTTTACTATTGTTGACACGGAGATCATTTAATTTCCTTTGTTATTATTAAGAAACGACGATTCTGATTGGCCGAGAAATTTTGTTGATTTAAGGAATCATTGTGCGCGATCAACCAAAAAAATATTACATTGATTACCTAATCATTTCATTTCGTCACTTTTCAACGTTAGTTTGCTGCTTTGAATACGCGCACGATGCAGTTTTCCCTCAATTTTTGGTGTTGATACCTCGATCAACCAAAAAAATATTACAATGATGCCTTAAATCAAGAAGACGCCGGCTTGAAATTAACATGGGAATTTCCCGTAGACATTTTATTTTTCATATTGCGGTTAGAAGGCAGCTGATAGGGTAAGTTGAAGTTAATTTCCAGTTACGACTAAAGGAGGTCAATGCTCGGAAACAATAATTTTAGCAAAATTCTTCAGACGACAGAATAAATCGCCAAAACATGGTGCTCTAGATTTAGTGAACAGGACAGTAATATATAAATATTGTTCACTGAAAATTTAATATATAGCATATTGCAAAAATCTTTTATCTCTCTCAGTTTAGAAGTGAATACAAGTTTTACATGAAAATAAAGTAACTGTAATGTTCAGAGTAATTTAAGTAAAAATAAAGAATTTCTATTGAAAAAAACACAAACTACATTCTTAATATTCACATCAATTGATGTAAAAAAATGTCCTTGCTCCAACTTTAAAGAAAAAAATAATTTTGCCCCGGCAAGTGGCGAAGAAAAGAATCTTGCTCCGACAAAAAACCCAAGCCCCCCCCCCCCCCCCCCCCCCCCGCCAGAATATCAAATGGACCATGCTTCACATTTTATTATGACACGTGTTACGGCTAGTTTTTTTTTTACCTCTTTAGATTATGATAATGTAACATGTGTAGTAACATTGTATGTCACACGTTTTTTGATATAGATGACTTAAAGAAGATTAAAGAGAAACATTAGAAAGATTAAAGAGAAACATTAGTAAAAATAAGACGACACACATTCTTTTTTTTTACTTCTTGTAGTTTACTTTTATCTCTAAAAAAAAACCAAAAAACAAAACAAAACAAAAACAAACAAACAAACAAACACGTCCATCTGCACCTATAGATATGCAATACAAGCAATGGTTAATACATTGATAATAATAGTAATGCGTTACTAAGATAATTTTCCACTCCTTGCTGAAAATATGCTTACCTATCAATTCCATCTAAAGGATTGCAGATTGCAATTGATTCATTTCTTATCGTGGACCTACAAAATTAGGCCTGCGAATATGATAATTTAGTTATCTTTGCCCATATATTGCCCATATGTATGGGACCTACATACACCGGATATAGGATGACAAATGTGAATAATGAACATATCACAACACATGGTACAAAACCGATAATTCAGCAAATCATAAACCAAACGCATACAAAATCGGGATATTTGAAACAAAAGCAAACTAACAAATATCACCTCTACTACATGAAATGAAGGTAACTCTGAATATGGGAGAGAGACCAGGTACACAGGAAGAGTAAGCATTTCCTGCTTGCATGCAAAACCCTTCGCTTTAACTTGGCAGAAATGTCATATCCGGTTACTTCCATTTCAGAAGTTTCAAGTATATCCTGTGGTTGGATGGTTCAAATGGTCAAAGACAGAATATTATCCACCATTCTGGACAATTTGATGTCATAGTGTATGACAAGTTCCCCGTATTGACCGTAGAACTTCCTGAGTGACGAGGTTAGTCAGTCACAAACGTATCCCTGACTGAGAAGTTTATCTAAAAGGCGCCTAGCTCTCAGAACTAAATCAGTATATTTGGCACTTGCTCTCAGACTGACATAAAGTATCAATTGAGATATGAACACGCCATATGCAGACGATGAAGGGATATTACTACTAAGAAAAGGAAAGTTTGTGATGCTGAAATTGAAGTCGTCAAGTTTGTCATAGAGTGAGGTGACCATGTGACCTTCAGTGGTGTAGTCCTGACAGCATTATGTTCAAATAGGACGCTGAATATTTTGTCCCTGACAGGTACTTCCTTTGACCCATATGTTACCGATAAAAGATCCATATACATGTATGACCGATATGGGTACGCCTACATGGGGCCCTTTTACTTCGATGTTGCAAATCCAAGCTCACCTCGTATGGGCTGCCCAAATTGAACCCATATTTAATCCTATATTTGGTCCATTTTATTTTGCTTGCTGGGAAAATCGTTTGCATTATCTAATCCGAACATTCAAGATCAGATACAATATTTTATATCCATGTCATTGGAATTATAATGTAATTGCCTAACCAATATTAATATTTTACACAGATTAAAAGATAATGGATCGCGCCAAAGAAAACCAAAAGAAATGGGATAAATTCCTGTCTACAATAAAGACAGAAAAGAAAGAGCAGCACACACAACCGATAACAATCACAGTTAGAAAGGCTGGGATACAATGCTTAGCATACAACTTCTCACGTCAGCTTCTTGACGATTCCGATTTAACAGTAACGGTGACTGGACGCACAGAAGATATATCAACAATTGCAGATCGTACGGACGTATCAGAGACATTTGTACCTATCAAAAAGTCAAAATCCTTCCCGGAACACAAAGGTACGCCAGTGGTAACAACAGGTTCGGGTGAAAAAAGAAAGTCTAGTGAGATGGAGACTAGTAAAGATAAGACAGCAGATGGCATGATCAGAGACGTGGACTTAATGCGGAAGGATACTATGCAAGAGGATAATTTTGAAAAACAAGTCAAGGATACTCGGACTGTGGAAGACGCAAATGGGCTGCCTAAAGCTATTCCAGACAATTATGAAGAAGAAAATGGTACAGCAAAGGTTACTCCAGCCATACATGTCAATGACACCAGAGGTCTTGACATGAATATGTCTAAAACAAGACATAACACAGACTTGGGATACAAAAAGTCAAGTGGAGACAGCAGAAGTTTGGAAACGAAGGAGGAAGAAGAGATGACGGAAAATGTCCCTCATTCGACGTTTAAAATGTCTGGACAATTAGTCGGAAGTATTAAAAGCGACCACGCGATACAGAGGACCAGGGAAAGAAACGAACCATCTCCAAAAAAGGTAAAAAAGGATATCGACACTCCCTGCAGCAAATGGAAAATGGATTTGTTTTCAAAACATTTCGACTTTGATTCCACAGTATCACCATTGTCGATCCAAGCGATTTCATCGCCACAGATAGATGCAATCGGAGTACAAATAAAAGAAGAGGTCATGAAAAGATGCAAAATAATGATTGACAAAATCTCAGAAGAAGCGACCAATGATTTTTTCAAGGGCATGCGCTCAAATGAAACCACAGTCAGAATCCTCCTCGATGCCATCTTTCTAACCCTTTGTTCTAGCCTAGGATACAATATAGAGGTCGCAAAAAATATCAAAAGCACCATCCTAGTCCCTTGTGTATTTGACTATAGGATTCTTCATAAGGGCAATGTAATAGGCAGCATTGAGGCCAAAAGCTCTGAAGGTCTAAAAAAGGAATCTATTATCCAGGCTGTTCTTCAGTTGACAATTCTACAGGCAGAGATCATCCAAAGAGGCGCGGAGAGTCCTCCACCATTATTCAACATAGTTACAGATGGAGTCCGATTCATTTTCATTCAGTTAAAGGGAGAAAAACTAGGCTTTGAACACAACCATTTAAGCAAACTTCATATCAACCGTGTGGAAAGTATCACAGATTTGGAAAAGTTATTGCCAAAACTTGTAGCTCTTGTACAAATGTCTAAAAGCTGTACAAGTGCTTAAGCATTCGACAACGACGAAGTTCTGGATCCCACTTAGTTTTAAAATCTGCAAAGAATGATACATGCACTAGTATAGATTTGTGTATTTTCCTCTAATACTTAAAGAATTAATTCAAAAAATAAAATTTATATCTATCTTTTTATGATTTGTTGAATGAATTTTATCATGAAAATTAGTAGTTTACATTCCACAGGCCTGTAAATATAGTTTCCTCTACGCTGATATTGGACATTATATCAAAGAATATTTCTATACATAATTGTAGAGATAACCGTTGTTGTACTAGTTCATGAATTGAAAATCACTAGTATTGATCATGTTGATGTAAATACGAATGTTAATATCGCTATCATTATTACGAGTATTGTTAAATTGTATTAGTTTGTTAAAATTATTATTAAATATAATTTACCAAATTTGATATTCTATATAGATCCTTGTCTCATAATTTTACCCCTTGTCTTTTACAATTGCTATCTAAAACGACAAATTCAGTATATTATTGTTGAACAATTGTAACATAATTTGACCGAAAAAAAAAATGCCAGCCCCCCCCCCCCCCCCCCCCCCAGAATCAAATGGTCGTCCCCTTATATATAGAGGACCATGAGTATTCATTCGAGCCAAAGATCATCGAAATCACTTCAGTGGTTCTGGTGAAGAACTCGTGAATGTAAAAAGGTTTATGACGAACGACAGAAAGCGGACAGCACGCTATGACAATAGCTCACTTCGCTCAAGTGAGCTTAAGTGTAATGCACAATCTTGAGCCAATTTTTGTACATGCATGAGGTATTGGATTAATCAAACGATATCTCTGAGCGTCCGGTGGTTTCTGTTCAATTCATTGACCAAGCGAACATGGAAAACTTTGGTTTCAATAGTATTTATTTTGAAAGCATATTTTAAATTACAAG
Organism: Pinctada imbricata; assembly: GCA_033119305.1. Classification (NCBI taxonomy): domain Eukaryota; kingdom Metazoa; phylum Mollusca; class Bivalvia; order Pterioida; family Pteriidae; genus Pinctada; species Pinctada imbricata. The sequence continues at coordinate 24,056,436 of VSWD01000013.1, forward strand.
ATACAGCAAAAATATTACACTTATACTAATGACAAGTATGGATAATGGTCATATCCCTGTATACAGCGCTAGCACAAAATAAATAATTCAGAAAATCAGAAACCGAAGGCATACAAAATCGGGATAAAACAGAAACCAAAGCAAACAAACAAAAACCTCCACCACATGAAAAGAAACGGACTCTTTCATTGTAAGGAATATAATGAGAGTCTATCATCTTTTAAAATTCGTAAAAAGAAAAGGGAAAGATTTCCAGCATGACCACCCTGCACTCACACAGCGAAACAAATCCACAAGAAATTGACACATAAATGACATTGATCAGACAAAACTACACATCGCAAAAAGACACAATATTCACTAGGACACCATAAAAGCAATCAAAACAGGCGTACAAAAACATCAAACATTAATATATGCACAGCCACTGTAATTGCCTGAGATAAAGCTTTCAGGACGATTGTCATTGATTTCCGTATAAATGACAGTGTGACGTCATAACGACCGACATAGCGGATGAATTAGAATTGAATATCAACAAGTTTAAAATCCTTTCCTATGCAATGTAGAAAGAAGGAATAACATTATATAAAAAGACGAATTCAATACTAAAATCATGCCCACTAAGTCCTTACCTCTTTCAGCAACTGTATCTTGACGATTACAGAAAACGACATCAACAACAAGCGACAGAGGCAGGCGCAGCTACAATAGCTCTCTGTCGACTGATGTCACATCCAACATGCACTCAACAGAATATTTCGAGTGAAGATTTCTTGTCACATTCAGCGTTGTTCGTGATAATTTCAAAATAGACCACACATAAACAGTACACAGTATAAGAAAAATCCATAAACTAACGCCGCGCCGCGCTGTCAACATTTCATGATACTGACTCAAACGGATAACAAAAATGGGAATACATTCCGCAAACAAAATTAGTTCCAAACAGTCAACATCTAGAGAGTAATAAATACATGTAACTTGTTTGGTCAAATTTGGTCATTATTCCATTGTTAAATTTCTAATTTGTAATACTTGATATATCACAATTCATTAATTTATGACATTTCAGTCATACTGAATAAGCGTGACGTTGCCATGGGGACACTCCCGCTGTTCCTTTCTAAAATTAACTCCCCTCCACATTGGTGGACGGATTCGCTTTAAAAATAGAATTGGGAGCTTTCTTTGTTCTATTTTTGGCTTTGAAAGCTCATATATATAGAATAAGTGTCTAATTTTGTGTGTTTACTAGTATGCAGAAATAAATTACAATGGCTGATGCATTTATTTGATAAAATGCGCTAACGCGCATTATATCAAGATAAATGCATCAGCCATTGTAATTTATTTCTGCATAAACACACAAAATATGACACTTATTATGTAAATGAAAACACATAAAAAGAAGGATAACAATGTGCGTAGGGGGCTAACTTTGGATGGCCTTTAGCTATTAGCAAATGGTGTGGTTATCCGGAATACGTGCGCACAACCCTCCTACCTATCCGGATACACAGAGGTCTCCATAGACGCACAATTATTGTATAAACATAAAACTTCCCACTGTAAGGTGACATCACAACCAAGATAATTAAACGCAGCGGTCTCTTGTAAGACAGATTCTACGTAAATTGATCTAAAAAATTATATGACATGCGTATAACAGTCTGTGCTATTCTGGCTAAAGCGAGCTCAAAATCAATCACTCGAGAAGTCTGAAGGACCCAGTCTCCTCTGACAAAATTTGAGCAAGGCCCATCATAGAGTCACGTCTTCACGGTTGGCCAATGTGCAACGTTAGAAAAGACATAGGTACAAAACTGAAGATTGGTCCAGTACCATGCCTAGTGTCTTTGTGATGACGTTAGGATCATATCCTCGGTAAAGCAGGCGACCAACTATTTTCTCACATTTGTGGTTGAAGTTGATCTGTTTATCACGTCACCGTAAAATAAAGGCAAGGAAATTCCCAGTCATACATACTCTGATGCTTGAGTCGTCCACAATTTTGAAAGAAGTTCAGAATAGTTATTGTAAAATTTCCAATACGATTTTACGAGATTATGATATCTAAATCCTTGACCGGTAAGTTTGTTTGTAATTTGTTTATTGTTATCATGGAAGTCCTAAACATGGGAGATAGCACTGGCGTATCTGATGAGATGAGAGATGTAATTGCCGTACGATTGCAATATTGAACATCGCCATCAAGCCAAGGAAAATTAACTACATTGTATGTTGAAATCTTTGTCTGAATTGTTTTTGTTATCAAGATCCAAAAATTTTGTAGCAATATCATCCGTGTTTGCATTATTCAATGTTAAGTCGGGTGGAAAAAGGAGCTGTAACGATACTTTAAAAGACGTAAAATCTGCCCTGAAAAGTGGAAATTTCAGAATGGGAAAGGAGTAGGTGCGGTAACCTGTCATTTCGGCCCTATTTTCAAAATTCTTCATATATCCATAATATTCTACGTGCAGTTTATGTTAAACGTCTTCAAATTCAAGAGCATCATTTTAAAGCAGATAGATTTGCAGCATTGACCAGACATGCACGTTTCGGGTACTTAACCCTCGCCAGTGAAATTATAAAATGTTATAAAATGTCAAATGTATGGTGAATCGAAATCAAGAAAGCCCTTTTTGATTTCACAGTCATATACTGAATAATACGTCGTTCAAAACGTCTACAAACGTTGAAATCATCATAATGAGCGATATTTCGATACAAAACTATGAAAACAAGTAGCACTCCAGGCCTTGCTCTTGAATATTTTGGAATCGATCGATGGATTTCTGATCGGCCTTTTTATTAACATAAAAGAATTCGAGGGCGAGGCCTGTCCAGAGTGTGGATGAATTTTGAAGTTTTGTGTGTAAAATACGAGGATTTTCCTTAGTTTTGCGTCATTCGGGAGAAATAACGTCAAAACATGACGTCATACATAACGCACGTGACGTTACGAGGGCTCAAAATTATGACGCGTTATTTTCTCAAACATTCAACATTGCAAAAAGTGATAATTCGTTTATTTAAAGCATTTTTCGTCAAAATTATAGGGCCAATATGAGGGGTTAGCGCACCTAATCCTTTGAAGAAATTTTTCAGTGGAAATATCAATTAACTAACATTTATGCATACTGTATACATAGGATCATTCGCTGTGTATTAACCTTCGCTACTTTCGCGGTCATTTTCGTACCGCGAAAGTTTGTCTCAGTAGAGCTTTACCAATAAGAAGTATGTCCGAACGAAACACGACGAAACTCACCAAACATACGGGGTCGTGTATAAAAACATGATATATCTTTCAAAACCTTAAATAAAACTCTATTAAGACGAATACATTTATTCATGTATTATTTTTTATTACTGACTGCAGTACTTATAGAGTTTTGTTTAAATTTTTAAAAGATATATCATGTTTTTATACACGACCCAAAAGCTCTACTTAATCAAATACCAAAAAACACCATTCAAATACAGTTTATGATCATAACACGTTGTCATGATTAAGTGTAATAAATGTACATATTCTTTGTCAAAAACATATAGCACTAGATGAGTTAAAGAAGATCCTGACGATAATCTCAACAGCACTCACAATAGAGCACAAAATTAAGCATCGACGGACCCCTAGATAACACGATGGCATTTTCTTTCGCAGTTTACGTGTACAAACGTTATGTTCATCGGTAAAAAATAAATACGATATTTCTCTGACTCGTAATGAGTGTGTCGTATTATCTTGCTATGCTGACAATAATCAGATTGTTTGTTTAATAATTAAATATAACCTGTATTGTAATTATTAAACAACCTCCATCAGGGGAGTGGTATTCTAAATCAAGTTTGTACATAATTATGGTACGATGTACACAACATGTATAAAAAGTTACGGTATGTACAAACGACCGTGAGTTTTGATACTAGCAAGTCCGTTTGATATATATACTCATCAAAAAAAGTATAACGCATAGTATTTGTTCATGTACATAATGGTATTTTCAGACCCTAAGCTTTCAAGAAGAACTTCTTTAGTGTTTTAAAATGTTACTTAAAATGACTAAAAAACAATATGCTATCGATGTTCTTTTAGAGGCCAAATTGTGTTTTTTTTTTCGGAGATCCATGTGCGCTTGTTTTCAATATCATTTGAAAATATTTTGATTCGATTGACAACGGATACACGATACTAAACAGCAACAATCTCATAATGGCGGCATTACTACGCATGATGAAATTTTATTCTTTGACGTCATCCAAAGTTCGCCGCATTCCATGAATTTGGGAATCAGTTTTATCGAGAGAAATTTGTTTCATAAGGAGAGAAATCCTCTAATTTTGACTTTTTGATCCTTGAACTTTACAGAGTATTACTCACTTACAAAGGGGATTCATTCAATCATGTCGCAATGTTCAAACGCATGGCATCGGACATTGTAAGCGCGCATTGCGATAAAGCGGAAGTGACCCGAAGAAGTTAAAGTCCAAATTTTTTTATGGACATCAATGAACTTTGATTAGGGCAAAATTAGAATTCCTCATAAACATGGAAAATGCATAAAAACATAAAAAGTAGAAAATTTCAAAATTTCATATTTTTACCTAAAAAGAGATTTTATGATAATCAAAAAATCTTACTTCAGCCCTAAACTGTTTTTCCTCTCTTTGTATCATCATTAATGCAAACAAATAAGGTCATATAATCAATAGCTTGTGCATTTGAATAATAATAATACGTTATAATATTGGTATATGCGTTTCTTCCTTTGAAGAGTATATATACGTAAAAATGTTATTGCCGTAACATGGTTAAAATATTTTGACATTATTGCTATTTTTTACACCACAATTGTACGAGAACTTTGGGTTATTGGAGAAGTGAGAGAGTTGTGCGCACGTAATCCAGGATAACCACTTGCGTGGATAATGACCGTCAAAAGTCGGCACCGGTTGCCCATTAGTCTCGTCGATTTATGTGTGGTCTTTTGTGTTTGATGTTTACATGTCGTATATCTCTTTTCCGTCTCATACTATGCTCGTTTTTGGGTTTTTGCATAGGGTGTTTTAGTGTTTTGCTGTTGGTGCTGCAACAGGGTCTTGTTGGAGATCCCCTCCCTTCTTTTCTTTATATTTAGATCCGTTGAGATCTTCTTTCCCGGTCGACGGACTAGTGTAAATAGCGTTGAATATCACACAACGTACGTATCTACTTACTAGTATATATTTCCGTGCGATTGTAAAGTTCTAGACCATTCAAAAATATTGAAATTTCAAACAAAAGAATTGTCCGTGAAAACCCTCGTTCTTTTCAACAGACCGGCGCGGAGAGTTAAGAAGGACCAATAGTCGGATGACGTCATCAATTTTCCATGACTATAATATGGATTGGGTGATTGGATAAAATTGATTGATTTTCAAGGTCAAATGCTGAAGCTTAAGCTCAGAGATTAAAATAAAAAAAAAACTTGTGGAAAAATTCTTAAACATCTCAGAATGAAGACACTATGATAAGTTAAAGGTTTTTATTACTAGGCAAGAGAATGCTATGCTTCGTGTCGTCTTGTACATGAATCTCAGAATGCCTTGAGTTTTTTAATATACACGTAAAAGAGTTATCAAGCTCAATGATCAAGGTCATTACAATGAAATTGCCTGACAATGTTTACATAAAAAATTATTCATATTTTTTATTGATATTAAGGTAGCAAACCTATATCAGTGAAAAGCTATAGGTTGCAATATATATTTTCTTCGAGAAAAAATGGGGGGGGGGTGATGAATATCATTGTATATTTACTATTTATATGGATACATATAAAATAGTCTTTACAAATCAATTGATCTTATAGATTAGAATATATCAACAACCATTTTTGCATGGTTTTACCTTGATTTTATTGGTTTATGCGTGATTTATATGGTTCTGTTAAGTATTTTTACGTCATTATTTATTGGGTACATGGAGGCAAAATGGCGAATATTTTCTGAAGCTTGTCTATACTGATGAAGTTTTTGCTCTAAATGAATTAAGATATTCAGTATAAAGTGAAAACTCGCATGTCATTTGTGTAAATATCAAGAGAATATTCAAAAGCTTCGAATTTTGATTTTTTTATTGCATAAATCGTTAGAAATGTAACGTCCGCTTATTGCTGTTTTTGGACCATTATGCTTATCAGACCATTGAATATATAAAAACCTGGATTGAGATGAACTCTTGTTGTATATTTTGAGGATACATTGATAAATTAAAGCAGTTTTAAATAGCTTTTGACCTTGGATCCCTTAAGTTTTCGTCATTCTTAAGTGTAGGAATAATGCAATTTCACGCACCTCCATTTCTAGCGATTATTACAACTACAGCCCTTCGCATCGTATCAAATGGGAAAAAAACGTATTGTTGGTTGTTTAAAAATGTACATTGATGAGGGGCGGATCCGCGAATCATTGTCCACGCGAAATGGTTTACTCTTCTAAAACCGCGAAAGAAAGTACCAGTGAATGATTCTTCTTAAACAGTATCTAAATCTAATGTCTGATTTAATAAATAACCAATAGCAATACCGATAATTGGGTTATAATGAACGGTTTTTCTATAGAAATCAATGGAAAACGGAAGAGTGTTCCTCCCCGTGTTACAAAATGCCACTTTTACCAAAGGTGTATATTATCAATACCAATTTTTTTAAACAAGTGTGGTTCTGTAACTCGGGGTGGAACAATGTACCACAGACGTAAAAAGGGGGATGGGCTATTTTTTAAGAATCTGACTTAAAAGTGGTTAAACAGATAAAACTTGCCCATTTCTTCTTGTTATACAATGGAACAATCTATTCTCAGTGAATTCCGATGAAATATACAACATACACGAATGAAACAAACAATGTAAAGATGTCAATTTCTACACAGCGTGTGTTTCGTGCCTGAAAGCTTACAATGCGCTGTTTAGTACAAAATATAACTGTTTTCAGTCTCTGGATTGCGTATTATACCGATTACATTGACACACTGGTTTCGATGTTATTTCTTTTTCATTTTTAAAATAAGAGGGGATAAAAACATAAAACACTTAAATTTTTTGTATATTTGCGTTCGCTATTTGACGTTTTCAGACATTGTTACCTCTAACTATTTAAGCCGTAATCATAAAATCTTACATCAATTTTTAAAATTAAAATACTTATGAGAAATCTTCTACCATATAATATTTTTCTCCTGAATAACCTTTTCCTTCAAAGGGCTGAAAGCGCACGAGAAATAATCGAATGAGTTAAGGGCTAAATCAAGCCCTTATCCTTACAGCTCCTTTGATTTTTGCAATGGTCAAAATGTGGGTTTACGTATCAATATTCGAAATATAATCAAGATACCTAAAGTGCCTTTGAAACATAATAAGTCGTCAGATTTCTTAATTTTTGCAGATTTTGCATGGAGTCTTTTTTCGTATGTGTATTAAAAACAAATCTGCAACCAGAGGCGCACAATTACTACCAATAGGAATTCCAATAACTTGCATGTATAGAGTGTCACCAAATCTTACAAAAATGTTGTCTAAAAGAAATGACAAGGCCTTGCACAACTCAGATCGAGTCCATAATTTGTACGATTTGTATTGTACTGAGGAAAAGAATCCTTTAGTGTCAGAAGTGCATATAAATATTTTACCCTCTCGATCAAAACATCATTTCATAAATTTTGATAAGCGATCTTTTATCTCCTCTAGAGGGAGGGTGGTATACATTTTAAAGAAGTCGTAGGATGAGATAGACTTAGCTTTAAATTTAAATGATTTGAATTTGTCGATCACATCACCAGAATTCTTTATTGACCAAATGAATAAAAAATGATATTGTTGTCGGTATTATTGAATGCAATTTCACAATATTTTGATACATTATCTATAACTGCTCTTAACGCTGATGTCAAATTCCTAAATAACGCTGTAGTAGTACAATTGCTCGAGTTAGCAATAAATCGAAATTTGTAAGAGGATTTGTGAAATTTGGACAGACAGTAAGTAGTAGATACGTCTGATTTCGAAATAGAGAATTGAAATGAAGAAATTTCATCCTGGTGCTTTAGTAAAATGAAAGGAGTAGTTTCATTGATTTTATATACATTTTGTAACTGTTGGTGGTAGAGAGTTCCGAAAGTAATACTGATATGTAATAGCGCTTTCAAATGATTATAGTGTTGTTTGCTGCCTTGCCGGAGCAAAGACATACTTATTGTGCAAGTCCTGAAATTTAAATGTATAAAAAATATTAGCCGATCGCGAGGGCGCTTCCGAATAAAGATGAGGATATTTTTTGAAAATTGTCAATTCGGATATCAAAATCAAACGTTTAAGTTGTAGACCCTGTAATCGTCAAAAAATGATAAAATTTAGATTGTAAAATATAAACTGTATGTTTCTAGCATTACCAAAGTTATTTTAAAATTTCCGTTAATTACAACATTTCAGCACCAAAACCTTCCACGATATCAAAATATAAAGATAATTATTGTACATATTTCTGGCTCACAATATTTACAACGAAAATGGAAAACCCCGAAGTTACGCATGCGCATTACCATGCTTACAAATTTGAAATAATAACGACATATAATTGGGTAATAAGATTTTCACAGATTATTTAGTAGGTAGTTAATACAATTTCGTAATCCAGGATAACCACACCATTTGCTACTTGCGTGACAAATGGCCGTCCAAAGTCGACACCGGTTGCCCATTGGTCTCGTCGGTTTACGTGTAGTCTTTTGTGTTTGATGTTTACATGTCGTGTGTCTCTTTTCCGTCTCGTGCTGTACTCGTCTTTTGTGTTTTTGCATCGGATGTTTTGCTGTTGATGCTGCAACGGGGTCTTGTTGGAGATCTCCTCCCTTCTTTCAAACCTTTCCAGATTGATGACTAGAAAGCTTCGTGAGATAAAGCTCACCTTTTACGACACAAGTTTATTTATAAATATTGTGTTTGTAAACATTGTATTTGATGGCTAACACAGAGTGCTGATACAACTAACGGTCCTATATACACGGGAAGGAAAATAAGTTTTCCACGCATAAACGCTTTGATTTCCACATCTCCATCGCGTCCATTATGTACATCACAGCCCGAGACGGATGCTGTTGGTGTCCCGGGCACTGTTAGTTTTTTTCAGGCTTCTTTAGCGTTTTCAAAAAGGTGACATAAATTGCTTCGCAAAATGTACATTCTGTTCACAAAGCTGACATCGGGCGCGCGGGTTCTTGTCCCCTCGTCCGGTCCACTGACACTGTAACTTTTTGTGTCCTTCACCTGAACAGATATGACACTGGATCATGTTCCTTCCGCCTCCCAGGTGTTGTTGCTCGTGTCGCCTCCCTGTACCAGTTTCTAATTTTGAAAGTCTGTCGGAAATATCCTTCATCATACTGAACATCTGGTTTTCCGTGCTGGAGGGTACCTGTTGATGTCGTACGGCAGCTGTCGTCTCAGTTGCTGTACGGTAGCCGTATGCCTCTCCAAGTTTTGCCTGTTTAGTGCCTCCTTAAACGATTGTACTGATGCAGCGCGGACGAAAAATGCCAACTGCGTTGGTAATTCGTTAATAAATGTAATCATGTCCCTCTCTGGCTTCTGTAACTTCATTCCTTTCTCCATAATTTCACTATGAAATTGTTCTAAAGGTTGACAACTGTTTAATTTAAGGCTTTCGAAAAGTGCACTTTCTGCGACCATACAGGGGTCAAACATATCCTGTCTTGCATATTGATGAGTAAAAGCCTGCTTTAAACTTGTCCATCTAATTTTATATGTTTGCGATAGTGCATTAAACCATACAAGAGCTGGTCCCTTCAAATGTAAATGGAAAGCTGTTATTTTTCGTCCATCATCACTTAAGTTTTGAAAAGTGCAAAATAATTCGAATTCTCTTAGAAAATTTTGTCCATTTTCGGTGCTAAATCCAGAGAATTTGTCTATTGAAATTTTTTCGGAGATGGCACTTGGCTGCCTTTGATATGTAAGTCCTTGTCTTCGGATAAACATAGGAGATTCGTCCATGTTAATAACAGTTGCTGGGGTTACAGTTAAAGTGTCATCTTTTTTTTTTTAAATTGAGATTCCCCACCATGTAATGTTTATGAAGTTTATAAAGTTTCTCCACCAAAGTTCATTATTCTGCACTGCATCAATTAATTAAAAAGTCATAATATAAATTTCCATATTTTATTAAACTCCAAACATTAATTTCATAATTATATAATTTTGTCTAAATCCTAAAAATAGTAAACATACAATTTGGAAGATGGTCTAAAAACTAAAGAATTCTCACTAACTTTTATACATCTAACATCAAACTCCACCCACTCTCATGACAAGAACCAATCAGAATACATTAAATACGTTTCACATAATTATAACTTACAATGTTATAGAGTGACAGTAAGTTCTACATTCCAAAGATAAAAGCACCGAGTTATGGTCAACAGATGTGCATGGTCGTCGAGAATGCTGTATGAAAAATGATACCCATGAGACCAGGGATCTCAGACACTTAGTAATTAATATCAATTCTCTGTAAGGACCAAAATATTTTGGAAATAGCATGTCATGGATTTTTATGATTTTCTCTATAAATGGTATGTATAATATCCTGAATACAAAAATAACAATTTTTTGAAAATAAATATTCCGGTTGCCATGGAAACGAGGGCTGTCCTTTTATAGCACCAAAAAATGGTCAAATAAGTCATCTTTGGTTATTATGTTGCCATGGAAACCATTGTCAGAGTTTATTGGTATTAACGTCTTATCATCTTTAAAACCTCTATTTTTAGAAAAATTAACATTTTTTTTGAAATTTCTTTCAATTAGCCGAAACCTATCAAATCAAAATCAGCCAAAAACAACCATAAAATAAGGTCAAAATTAAGGCCTATTTTTGTCCAATTTTTACCATTTTTAAGCAAAAATAACAAAATGTCAGGCTGATAACACCATCACTGTTTTCAGAACAAAATAGATTTCATGAGATAAATATAATCACTGAAAAAAATAAGTGGGACCTTGTTTTGTTTTCCTACATTTTGAGGTAAAAAATGGTTGCCATGACAACTTTTCATTTGACACATGATGACTATATCTTTTCAAATTGAGTTTTCGCTTGGTTTTAATAACTTAAATTGCTTAAGCTTTATGTAGGGACTACAGAAGAAATTATTCTTTATTTGAGCACTTCCAAAATTTGTCAAGATCATTGACTCTAAGTTCAAGGTCAAGTCAAAATATAGGTTCCAATTTCAATAAAATCTGCATTTTTGTTGTTATTTATAGTTACTAAATTTAGGCTTGACTATCATATATTTGTATCAAAAATACTTCTTTCTGAAATTAGGACTGATAGATGGAAAAACATTACAATTGTTAGTTCAGAACATTTCTCCTAAAAAAATAAGCCCCAGACAAAAATTATGATAATCTCACATTTTTTTATATATATGTATGAAATACTAGCTACAAATCGAGGATGTCACAGATTTTGAGATTTTTGCAACTTTGGTCAATGAATAGGGGATATATCCAAAATCACTATGTAATGTGTTTGGTTTACTCAATACCACATGATTTTTGAGTAACTGCCTCTCATATTTTTGAAAAATCACAGAATTTTGTCAAATTATGTGAATTGCATTCAAGGTGACCTTGACATTTGGTCCTGTGACCTTGAAAATTTTTAAGGTGATTTTTTAATCAATAATGCTCTTTTATATGCATTGAAAAAAAAATGCTTAAAAATATATAACGGAAAGCTAAAAATTTACCAGTAAATTACTCTATGTGTAATAGCACTGAACAGAATGTCACCATGGTCACCATTTCCTATACCCTTTTGAATAAAATTGTGAAGAGTCCTGTGACCTTGAAAATTTTTAAGGTGATTTTTTAATCAATAATGCTCTTTTATATGCATTGAAAAAAAATCCTTTAATAATATAAAACGGAAAGCTAAAAAATTACCAGTAAATTATTCTATGTGTAATAGCACTGAACAGAATGTCACCATGGTTACCATTTTCTATACCCTTTTGAATAAAATTGTGAAGAGGTCCCACTCAAATTTTAACATTTTCTTAAAGATCGAGGATTAAACTTTAAAGATAAATGGCAGCAGAAATCAAGTTAGCCTGATATTTCAGATTCTTTGCCCTTAAAATTGAGCAAAATCATGTTGAATTAGGAGCTTTTTCGGTATTAAAAAGGGCCTCTTCAAAACAGGTTTTTGCCTACGTTTTGAGCATATTGACTAAAAGAATAGCGGGCAGAAGCATACTTCTTTTGTAGTATTTATACTAGGAAAGATATAAAGAGAAAAATTAAGGAAATTTCCGTTGACGATAATAGCTGTTACCATGGAAACGAGCCTTGTGAAAATGACATGTTACAAGTATTCTACTGATGCGTAAAATTTCAAACATGGTTTCCATGGCAACGAAAACTTACTTTGTAAAAAGGAAGATTTTTTGTCTCAGTTCATCATATACACCTTCCATACCAAAAATCTCCAAAATTGGAGATATGCTATTTCCCAGTGCTATCGAAATTATTTTGGTCCTTACAGAGAATGGCTATTAAATCGTAGAAACAAGATCGTAAACTTAAGCGTATCAGCCTTAAAATGATAAATAATCGTCTTAATTAAAACCATGAAGTCAAAGATAGAATGAAGGATGAACGAATAAAGACTATAGATTTTCAGAAAACCCGTATAACATACATGTACATGACAATCTCTGGCCTTATAAACAGAGGAAATGATGCAAAAACAAACAACACAGGTAAAATATTATGCAAAAGCGTATTGTCAAGCAGAATAACTACTTTCATTTTCGACATGACCAATATTCGAACTTGACCTGTATTTCTTGATGTAAAATTTAAAGCTATATCCGAGAAATCAGTTGATTATCTGTCACAATTGTCTTTAAAATGTCCGGAAACCACGTATTATTGAATTTTTCCAACTTAAAGGGGCAAAACTCTGCACGTAAATACGTGATATTACCCATATTCGAACAAGTTTTCCTTTAAGTTTAAATGTACGGAAACCAAATGTAGAAAGGACGCATACACACATCTTTGTGCATCATATATACCCCCGCCAATTTTTGGCGGGGGTATAATTATGTAAATAAGTATATAAAGGACATACGTGTAAGAAAAACAATCCGTACTGTAATCACCCGAGGAGTCCAACCGACATTCAGAGGTGCTCAGGGCCATGTCTTCTCTAACATGGTTCGGACAGGGCCCGTCATCACAGTCAGGAAAGTGCAATTCTCAAAATAAGCTGGTACAAAGCTGCAAATTGACCAAGTACTGTGCCATGCCCTGTATTAATCTGGTGACAGCAGGATCATATCTAATGTATAAATGGCTATTGGTAGAGTTCCACATTGACACAGCTAAGTCACTCGAGCATCAAATATGGTCAGATCCAGCATCTGTGTACTACCTAGTAAGAATCATTCTGATATATTACCTACACCTGTTTCTTCTGTCAGCTGTGAAAGTAGGTTTCAAAATTTTCATAACCTGATCATCCGAGTATGAACTATAGGTCAGATCCAGTATACATGTCAAGCATTGCACTAAGCGTCTTAATTGACACACATATGGTTGATGTAGGCCTTAGGCCATACAAAATTAATGTTTAGTTTGACGGGCACTTTTTTAGAAAAAAAAGTGAGGGAGGCAGGTTTTTTTTTTTTTTTTTTTTTTTTTTTTTTTTGCAAACGTGAAATATGATGAATGTACATATTTTGTAATTTATCTTTAACCAAATTTCTAATTTAAGTGTTTTGATGCTGAAAATACATTAAAACTTAAGTATAGTATGAAGTGGTAATGTTTAGTACATTGATTAACAAGATAACCCATAACAAGATAACCCAACGTCTTCCTGTAATATACTTATTGCATTTCCAAACCTGAAGTTTGCTAGATATTCTGTGATTTGGTCACACTTATTATATGTATCATATGACAGACGATGTCCTATGGCAGACCAGTATGAAGATGTAGACTAAATACATGTATGGTGTACATCTTATTTATGCTAAAAAGGATCACCAATCTCTAACCGTTGCCCTGTGTAAGGTTAAAACTTCAAATGACGTTAACATTTTGTGAACTACTTTCAGGTGCAACTAAGTGAGTGAAACTCGTAATTGTTGCTCAGTGCTTAGACCGAAAATTTGACCCTTGTCGTCGGCAAAAGAGTAGGGAAAATACAAAGAAACATGTCCAGGGATTGGGATGGCCCATTCTGATAGAAAATGGCCCATAAAATCGGCAACTCGCTGCGCCCTGGTGCCATTATTCTACGGCGTCCATTTTTTGTTTTTTAAATCTATTAAAAGTTCTGTTCTCGTATCTACGTTGTAACGTAGATCTACACCAGGAGCAGTAATACAGAGATCACAGCTTTCTGTACATGGCCAGTCAGAACTCTAAGGCACAAAATTCTTCTGTTCACTGACAATTGAAAGGTCCTTTGCTATTTTGATACAATATTGATTTTTCTCCGACATCTGCGCCTGAGATTTAAATCTCCAACGTCCACTTACGTATCTTATCTACGTTAAGGTACTTGTGTATGCGTTCGTCCGTAAAATTATCATGTCATTTTTTAAAAGTGGTCAGTCAATGGGTACAAATTGATGTAATAAAATTTGTACAAAATGTCTTCCCTAATATCAACAAAGCTGAAAATGAAGCTGCCCATCCGTGGACACAAAAAATTCAGGAAAGGTGGCTGAAAGTTTGGTCTTGGCTGTTCTGTGATCCATGCAAAAAATGTACTGTAAATTATTCATTGGAAATGGTCAAATTGGGAATCTCGCGACAAAAAAAATGTGCTAACGTCTGATGCATAATGCATGCATATGCATAGCTTTTCGAAAATTGATCATTTTTGGAATGGCCCTTTCGTGAGGAAAGATGGCCCATTGTTTTTGAGAATGGCCCATTAAAGTCCAAGTGGAAGGGACCGTCGTCCCATTGAGCAAGTTTGCCTTCCCGATCACAGCATGTCTGACAATTTAGTTTGAATTTTAACAACGATTACACAAGGGTATCCTGATCGATTCGTCATCCCTTTTCACTGTCGGACTTGAGCAAGTTGTTTGCAAATTTGAATTTCTATCCCTCGGAAATTTTGAAGTATCTGCGATGTGCTTAGGGTTTAGTTGACTAGTTTATCCGAATCGAAATTAGGATCGTTTAGTATTTCTGCCCCTCCCCTCGATCCCGTCACCGGCGTTCCCGGCTGATCAATCTGACGTAAACTGTGAGTTCTAAACAAAAACGTTTTCAAATTTCTAATAAATTAGATAATTTAATAAAGAATAATGCTCTTGCAGATTATCACAACAGAGTCAAGTATCATTTTACGTTACGTTACCTCGTCCGTGATATGGAATATACGCGTGGTCGCGATTACCGTACAAACAACAATTGAATACGGCAGCTCGGGTAAATAATACTATTTTATGTAAACAAGTATTGAGTTACAGCTTTACAATTTATATATTTAGTGAAGTAAAGAATATGTAAACAAACAATTTGTATTAGCACGACGATGTTCAATTGACTACTTTAAAATTATGGTAAAACATGCGATAGAAATTAGAAATGCGGCGGGTTTTTAGGCAATGCGGCGGTGCCCGTCAAACGAAATCTTAATTTTTTTTGGCCTTAAAGCTAGCTTGATTTTATAGTGTCCAGATTCATTTACAAGAGTACAGATGTCAATACATGTATCACTGTCTATGCCAGCATATTGCAATATAACAGACCATCCTCCTGTTTCCGTGCTTCTTTTTCAGTCTTATGTTAAGAAATACAAACATTAAGGTATAATATTACTTATGCCATTTTTTGACAAAATCTCCCATGAGTTTCTTTCTAAAGGTACATATATATGCATTAATGAAAACATATTAGTAAAGTTTCAAATATTTATTGACTAATAATAGAAATAATCAAAACAGTGTGACCTGTTTCAAACATACACAGTACATGTAGAAGTCAAAAGGCCTGTCCTTTGTTTATTCCAGATAAATTGACATTAGACTAATCAACTTGCACAAACAACATTTATCAATTTCAATACTACCTTATGTGACTCTCAAATAATATAAGAAAAATTCTTTATTGAAATCCTTTTTAACTTTTTTAAAAGGTGCAGAGAAAAGTCTCATATAATTATTCCTTACAGATAAAAATGTCTAAAACCTAATAATTAACAGAAATCGTAAGAGATGAAACAGAATTCTGATTCATGTAGTCCAAACCAAGATGATTAATGTCAAAAGACAGAAAGTGTGAACGACAAGTTGGTGAAAAGCTATCTTAAGCTACAACTTCTTTCTAGAATTCCTTTATAATATTGATACACTAGATACAAACGTTTCACATTTTGATACATTTTCAAGTAGTGCAGGTGTAGAAAAAAGACTGAGTTTAACTTTCAGTAAGATGGAAAAGTACTACCGTATAACCAGAAATTTTCGTGAGTATCAAATTTCGCGATTTCATGGTAAAATAGAGGTCGTCATTTTCACGAGTACAATTTTTCGCAATTCCTAAATTACCAACAAATATGTACATACATGTATGATGTTATTGTTTTGAACCTTTCATTATTGAAGTTTTAGTTATTACTATCACGAGAACACACTCAATCGACTAATTTTTACGTCTAATCAGGAAAAATAAAGAATGACACATGTACAATATGAACAAATGTAACGGATATACCAATTTTTGATAAACCTCATCAAACTCATTTTTCCCCCAAGAATAATTTTTTGCGATTCCAAAACGCTTGTGAATATGGCGAAAATTAGTATCTTGGGAAAATTTCTGCTTATGCGGTATATGTTGTTACGCAGTAAATTAGCCCCATGTGAGAATTGCAGTTATCAGTTGATTCATGCATGAAATTATCACACCGATTCAGTTTTTACTGGAATATAACTGCTTTAAACATTTCACATGATTATTCACTATAAACTTCATACATCAAAATTTTCATACTGTTGCTTTGAATGGCACACACAATCACGCTGATACTCCGTTCTCGATAGCAAGAACGGAGTTAGTTTTGTTGAAACTTATTTTATTGCATAATAGCAAAAGGAGTGAGAACGTGTTCCCAATCCTTTTGCTATTATGCAATAGAATAAGTTTAAACTAAACTAACTCTGTTCTGGCTATATCCAGATGTGTGTACTGCTACAATGTTTTGATAGTGCCAGTCTAAAATTTGCTGTCCATATCACAAACTTGGTGATCATTTAGTACATTACAATATATTATTTAAATCGTAAAGTTTAAGCAAGATGTAAGTTTGTGCATGTATGTAAGCCAGCTACCATTGCTATCAAATCACTAAGCGGTACTCTGAGCGAAAAATTACAATGAGAAGGAGAATTCATACAGACCAAGTGAAGACCATATAAAGATGTACATCTGTTCACACTTTCTGTCTTTTCACAGTGAATGATTATCACACAATTTATCTCTATTGATAGCACTAAAAACCTAGATCAAAACATGTTTTCATGCAGCCATTTTATTTCTTGGCAAAGACAGTTGTGCATTAAATATCAATTTAAATAGAACTAAAAACAGAAATCATTCAATATACAATGTAGTAACTCACAGTGGGTAATCTGGCAATGCAGAACAATTGATTTACTATATTTTTGGGCAAAATGAATAATTTATTGCAAAAAGGGGAATATGAGGCAGTGAAATAATGCCTTAACTATGCGTTACATACAAAACAAGGTGTATATCAGCATTTTATCTTCTTTCACTTTCTCCTTCACAAGTCATGCCGATCATTTTTCAGCATTATAAAAATATATTACTTTTCTTATTTTGGATAAAACTCATGGCTAATGCATCCTTACACTGCATCACAATCCCCTTTCTGTGATAAATAATTTGTATTACACAAAATTTTAGATAAACTGAATGATCTGCATGCGAGATTACCCATCGTATTACTGATTCTTACTCTGTTATTGTTAAAGCCAAGGTATCCTACAACAGCCTAGGTACTTTTTATTGTTCTTAGACTTGTGTTATATCAGGTTAGTTAATTCACTACATCTATGAACATGGTTAAGTAGCATGTGAAACTCACCTTCAATTAGATTTTATTCATCAACCTTAAGATGTTAAACATGTTAAAAGTATCTGTTCATTTTTTTAAAGGGGCAATTTTTTTGCAATTTCTGTGAAGATTTTGAGTAATTAAGCATACAATCCCTTTCAGTACTACTGTATATCATTCCATTTAATAAGTCATATTTGAGCTTTCTACATTAAGCCTGAAGTGTTCAAAAGAGTTGTAGGAAAAAAGTAAATATACAAGATTTTCTTTGTTAAAGGAAAAAGGGTGGGCAGGAAGACAATTTTATGTCAAAATATTAGCTCTGAACAGACAATTATCTGATAAAGTTATATAGATGCACTCTTGTTATAGTATAAATGTAACAATACAGTAATATAAAGAAAATTCTATACAAAGATATGGATTTTTAACCCATAGTTAACAAATATATACTATAATCATATAACAATCGAAAGGCAAAAGCCAGAGAAAATTACATATACAGCCATAAAGATTAATATAATGATACAAACTTTGAGATATATTTTTCTTCATATACTTACAATGCTAGAGTACATTTTTGTTGATAACAACAAAAATTCCTGACCTTTTACAAATGCACTTGGAAAATTAATAAACCGGGTAGAACCATATCATAATGCCTCATTATGCTAAAAAAAATTATAAAATTTAAAGATAAATTTAAATTGGCAGTTTTGCTTAGAATTTGATCTTTTTCGCACAACAGCTTTTACAGAATTCCTATAAAACTCAAAATTAATATAATTTTTTCCATGACTAAGAGATGCATTGGTATACAATTATCATATACAGATCTTGACAAAAAATTGTTTAATAGTATAAGTTCATTCATAAAAGGACACAAAACTGCAAAATGAAATTAGTCGACTAATCGCAGCATGATTCCATGTCCAACATATCTTCACATCTTTATGTAAACATTTCATGTCATGTTTTATTGTAAAGAATGACCAACATAATTTAATAGCACTTTAATGATGCACATTCATAAAGCCTTAATTTAGACCTATCTTCAATTTTTCATTCAAAATTGAAGTGAGAGATGTGGGTGTTTTTTTGCCATTGTTTTCATTGCACATTGCACATATACAGTATCATACATATTCTCTGTTTATCATGTTTATCACTAACAGATATTTTGAAATGGACTATCTTCAAATATGTCTTTTTAAAGAGAAAATATTGAAAGATGCCTGCATCTGAAAATTCTTTTAGTTTTAACTTTGAAAATCTTAATCTTACAGTGACATAATCTAAGTGTAATGGGACACATTGAGAGTGTCAAAAATATGAAAAGTGACAGATGACAATAGAGTCAAAAGATTATCATAAGGTCCATCATCTTAGAACATCTAGACTAAGTATATAAAAAATCAAGAAATACAATTTTAAAACCTTCTGTCTTATTCTAGTGTAAATGAACACTTGCCATGATATGTTTTGCAACTAAATCAACAAAATTAGGAGAAAATGAGCTGAAAATTTAATAATTAAAAATGTTGAAATGTGCAAAAGAAAATGAAAGTTTTTTATTAGTCATTTCTTTCGAAGGCCATTCCCCTACAATGTTATTGATATGAAATTTCTTTACCTTATACTACAACTGCCATGCTATATTTTGTGCGTGGGAATGAGCGAACGTTATCAACCAAAATATAAACATCAGTAGCTTCTCGAAAAAAAATCTTTATAATGACTTGGTGGATTTGAGCTTTAGTACACCTTCAGCAGTATTTCGTAAACAATACTATATATGTACTTATACCGAATCTTCAATACTTCCTACATTACAATGGAGGTTACTCTATGTATTATATATTCCAGGGCGTTCTATTAATTGTAAAAGCATGTAAATTTGATGTTGTACAGAGGAAAATGGCCAAATATAACTTTCTGATTAGTTTAACAAACACTGAATCCTTATTAAGATGTTTTTGTCATCTAAATTTTTAATAAAACCTTGATTTCAGTATGTGCACTTAATGTTAAATTTAAAAGGAATAAATGTAGGGCATTCTAATCTGATACAGTACATACAAAGTATTATTTCATACTAGAAATTTTCGTAATAATGTACATAAATGGTAGATTATATACTCTCAATTCTTATTATGAGATCATTCATTATAATACATCTATATATGTTGTTCTACAACTGACTTAATTTTCATATTTTTCAATTTCAGAGATTCATAGAAATTTACATGTACAAGTATTCAATAATAATATGACAGCAACTCTAACATAAATGTCAACCATACTAGGATCAAATACAGGTATGAACATACACACGTACTGTACATGTGTAATACAACACTTATTCTTATATATATTTCTTTATACATTAAAGGTCACAGACCACAACATGAAGTTACCAAACAACAATGACGAATAGCAACTTCTGGAAAAAGTGACAATTGGCCTTTTCACCATGGTTTGGAGCATTTCACTAATTTTACAAAAGCAAAAAGCAATTGATGAAAAAAATCTATACTTTGTGCTGTGTAAATTCCATGTTGCAGACTAAATTATCCTCAAATTCAGAATACTTCAAATGAGTTTTTATTTCATATAATATATTCTACCAGTTCTGCAATTTTAAATGATTTAAACAAGAATTCCTCAGATTTACTGCCATATCAAATAATTCATAAAATCATTTTAAGGCAGATTTTTTTAAGGTGCTGGCAGAGACTGTATCAAATGTTAAGAGGGGATACTGATTTTCTTCTTTATAAGTTAAGAGAACGGTGTAGTGAATATCAAAGTACAGTATTATGTCATTATTTGGATGGGGGAGGGGTGACTTTTCTAGAATCATTGGCAAAACATTTGAGATCATAATTTCATACTTGGTGGAATAAAAGATTAAAACTAATGCTCCAAACCATAAGAAAGG
The DNA here is from genome assembly GCA_033119305.1 of Pinctada imbricata. Lineage (NCBI taxonomy): Eukaryota > Metazoa > Mollusca > Bivalvia > Pterioida > Pteriidae > Pinctada > Pinctada imbricata. The sequence continues at coordinate 24,077,559 of VSWD01000013.1, forward strand.
TACAGTATACATTGTATATACATTTAATATGGAATATCAACTTTTTATAATACATGTATTTGAAATTCATATACATGTACATGTAATATTAGGTACTTTGCAATATAATGTATTATGAAATATAAAATGTACGTACATGTTATAAGCTCAAATAACACACTGGAGGCATGAATTAAGTCAGAGTAATTTATAATAATACTCTTTTTCAGAAAGTCTTATCTATACAGATCAAAGAAGTGACAGTACTTGAAGAGAGACATGCTAAAAAATGGCTCTCAATTTGGAGACAAAATTTTCTCACTCCATGCAAAACAAGAACGTTACTGACTTTACTTTGTTTTGAGACAAGAAATTTAGATTTTGTTAGTGTAAAAAATTCTGGATGGCAACAATATCACTTAAAACAATTATTCATTTCAGATAGATAGACAAAATGCTTCTTCACTTTATTTTCTCTATAGGGTTAAGTATAAGAATATCAGATGTCAAAGTTGGCCAAATTGAACCAAAATGGATGCACAGTTTTGTCATCCTAATGAACTTTAACATTGGCATTCTGACGTCATACTGACTTTCTTTACATATTGTAAAGTTATGAAAAATACAATGGAATGTGGCTGAAAAGCTAAATGTAACGATACTGAAATGATACAAAGGCTTAAGCGATCAGGTGGAGCAGGGCGAGAAATGTATGTATGTGAAAGTCACGGCCATGGTCGGACGTCACGGAGTAGCTGTTTGAACAAAATATTAAAACACCAATGATATGAGTCTTCTTTTTCTTGATGTGTAAATGCCTGCAAAAAAAAAAAATAATAATAATAAAAAGAATCAAGAGTCAATGATACTTGTGTGTGTATAATAATTTGATGGCACAAAATTATAATGTGATCTTTAAAAATCTTTCTAAATCAGTAGGACATCAATAAAAAGGCTTAGCATTTCATTTCTCATGCACATCTCATAAGAAATTGACTTTCAACAAACTCAAGGTGACCTCTAAATTCTAACATCAAATGCTATTGGTCAGTGTTTTTACTGCATTATTGAGTAGAAAATATACACACACGAGGAGAACAAAGAACCTACTTGTGCTGAGATTTCTCCATTATTCTGTTATGTCTGTTTCTGTTTGAGCTCTCGAGTTTCCTCAAATATAAGTTCCTTAAGTCGTTCTTTGGGCAAGTCATCTAACTCTGTCTCGAAGGTAAAGGGCTCCTCTGCTACAGGCTAATTGATAAAAGAAACATAAATCTCACTATTCAGAGCTACATGTAATAGAGTAAACCATCAGGGCATCATTGTTTTATAGTTAATGTGGTCAGAAATCAGATTAAGTTTTCCCAACCTATGGCTTCAGTTCATTTGAACACATCTGCATCTTAGCACAAATAAAGGTCTTAACTGTGGCTCCACCATACAAATAAGAACAGTATAATGTACATTTACAATTCAATTGGTATAATATGACAACCTTTTGTAAAGAATTAGTCTCCTTAATACAATCTACATGTAATAAATCTGTGCAAGATTTTGTTTTTCATTCATCCTGATGTATAAAATATGTGTTGCTACATTTTTCATGTTATACAATATCAGATATTAAGTACCTCATCCTGGGGTTCATAATATTGCTCCAAGTAAGGGTGCGCCAACAGCTGTTCTACCCGTACTCGTTTATGAGGATTAAACGTTAACATTTTGTCCAAAAGATCCAATGCTGTAAATATACAAATATCACATGTAATATGAATCAAGGCAAAGCCTTTTTGTGCGAGCGGAGAGAAAATAAATATGATTTTAGACTATGACGGTTTATCCTATCTTACAAAACTTTCTGTTTGGTGACTGCCAAAAAAAAGGCAGTATAAGGCGAGTGGAAACACAGAGGCATTTGTAAAATTGGTCTAGACCAGCAGATGAGTATTTTAAGGGGGGGGGGGGGGGGGGGGGGGCTTAAAATATGGTTCTATGTACGTTCCTGTTTTGGCCTTGACCGGCAAATATTAGATTAGGTTGAAGAGGGGGGGATTCCAGTCAAATTTACTGAAAAATACGAGCAAACACAAAAGTCGTATGATTTTGAAACTTTATATCAACGATCTAGTTAAAGAGCTCAGCTAGAACTGGTCAGACCAAGGATTTATAAACAGTCCTGGTTATATTTCCTACATGTGATTTTTTTATTTCAAGCCATTTTAATTTTGTTATAAAACGGTTAAATGAAAATAAATAACTCATTGCATATCGCCCAAAAGAAAATAATCCATCTCGCCGATGTCAGATACAATCGTCCAAAGCCTGTTTCATAACATTTCAATTAAGAAAACCACTTTAATATCAGACATCAAAATTATATAATTTTGGAGAAATGTTCGGATGCCTCCAAATATCATCGTAAAATCCGAGAAGTGTTCTGGATTGAAAAACTTAATAACGTGAAGCAAGGACTTATAAACAGAAGGACGTGAAGCCATCCGGATTGAACACACAAAATCGCCCATGGGAATACTTTGGCCGGTTTATTGACCTTTTTAGAAGTGTTTACGACAAGCAAAATACGTCCATTAAAGGAAAATCTTACAACGTCAAAGTGACATTAAGAATTTGGCGCGATGACGTCAATGACGTCATAGAAGCACAGTAAACAAAATACTCAAACGAAGATGTCGGCTTTCCTAAAAAGATTCCGCGGTTACGCCGAGTCGTCGATGCTATTTCGTAATCTGCTTTACGAAAAATTATGTCAATAAATTTAACTTGTAAACAAAAATTGAGTATAACATATACGTATACTCGGAGTCGAGAAAAAAATTAAATGGCAATATTCAGCATCTCCGCAGTAACTCTGTCTGCGAGGGGACGAAAGTTTTTGAAAGCATAGTAGTACATTCTCATTCTTTGATTCAGCATATTTTCTCACTAAGGTAAGTGTATACGCGTTACCATAAGGGCGAGCTTTGCTCGCTATTATAATAGAAAAACAATGCACAGATTTAACATACAGGAATACTTGTTAAAATAAAAATAATTCTCGTATCAAAATTAAGTTTGCACAATCTTGAAAATATATTCAAATTAAAAAAAAAAGATACATGTATATCCAATTAAAACAGATGATGTACTGCACAAGTTCACACTATTTTGTCCTACCACTTTACACTTTTGCCCTCTGTACACTGATATAAAAAATAGTTATTTGCTGGCCACAGTATCATAGAAATAGTCAGAAATTGTCCCTCTGTATAAAAAATAACCAAATGAAGAAACTGTTACTCTCAGACTTCCATCTCAGTAATAATTTGTAAATTTCCAAATTTCACCGTAAAAGATTTCTTCAGTTACGCTGTAAAATAATCTGAATGTTCCAATAGTGACTATGACAAATATTAAGATTTTTTGTCTACTTTGGTACGAGCTGAAATTTATGCATCCCAAGCACTATAAACACTCGTTTTTCGTGGACTCTAAAGTTCGTGAATACAAGTGATATAAATATCTTGCAACATTATATGTCCGCGAGATTGTTATGTTCCAGATAAAAATTATTAGAAACAATATCTCCCAAACTTCAATCTAATAGTCAAATTTGCCGAATTGATTAATTGCTTGTTTATTCAGTTGCTTTATTTACACATGTGAGGCTTTGTACATGTGTATAGTAGAACCTTATCCAAACATACCAATTATATACGGTAAACGAGACTGTATTAAGGTGTTTTGATTGATTCATATTATCCTGCAAAGTATACCATGGAAGAATTTTCCATAAATATATTGTATAAGTTACATGAGCATCTGAATCTGAATTGTCACAAAGACGTTAAGACTCGCATCAGACCGCATAATATAATTATTACTTTTATTTCGAAAACTTTTTTGATATGCAATAATTTCTCATATAATACTACAGACATGATCAACAGGTCTGTAAGGACGACAAATTAATTTACACGATATAAAGCTAACACAACTTTAAAGGTTTTATGTAAACCATGAACTAAAGGGAACGCATGATACGAAAGTGAATAATGCGTACAATGGACGCAGTGATCAGGTATCAATTGGTCATGGGCAATTTTTATGCATCAGAGACGCAGGACACAGAGGTAGATTAATCCCTGATAACAGTTTTTTTAACTTATTGATGCTCTGAGCACTTACCCTTGGGATCTGCTTTAACAAATAGCCTGGCCCATGGAACTTTGGGTTTGTAAGGTAGGGACTGAATATAACCTCTTGCCTGTTAGGTAAGAAATGTACATGGATTATCATATTAATAATCTACAACTAGATTTTATAAGACCTGTTCACCCATTTCCGTAAGAAATGTGGACAAACTGTAAAGGTTAACACCTCTACAGATGTTGAATAAAAAAAAAATTAATAATAATATCATAATCATCAATATAGACCCTTTTACATTATCTGCAGTGCTTAATTTGAAGATCAACTCTGGGTGAAAACAATAGATTGCTCACATACCAGTGATGCTACTGTATAAGTAGAATCATGCACAGTTTTTTCTTTCACGGTTTTATAAGAGTAGACCATAATTTCACATGGACAATGATTTGCAGATTCTACCTCTTGATATTTGGTTATGCATTTGTGATTAAACTTTACCGAGTCAAACTTTTGCAGTACTAAGTAGCAAAGGTAAGTACACAGTGAATGATTCAACATGTTTTTGCAGAACAAACAAAATGCCACTTTGCACAAAAACGTCTTGTAAAAATTAAATGATGGCACTGGTGCATGTACAATGCACAAGAACTGATCTTCAAATTTAATATGGCGAATAATGTAAAATGCTCTAGTGACCTTAAATTTTTACATTTGAAAAGAAACCTATGCCCAGTTGTAATTCAAACATTTAAAAAAGATTGATGTTCTTTTGAAATGTCTTTCAAAATTTTACTCATTGCAATTCATCAAGCTAAAAATAAAGAGCTACTAAAATGACCAACATAATGTTATAGTCAACATTGAAACCTACTTTTTCATTTAATATACAGTCTAAATCTTCCTGGCATGGAGAGCCCAGAATACCTAAGATGTGATTAAGTTGGTCAAGATCTGTGTTAGTTAAGTCTCATAACTTATTTGGATTTCTCACAATATCAGTGATGAAAACATACACTGTCAGGTGTTCTAGACTGGCAAAATATGCTTGATTTTCACACAGACATTTAAAATTTATGATATATAAAAAGATAATTAAGGCCATGCAAAAAAAATTTTCTGGTTCTCAGATAATTGATCTAAAAAATATGGGTAGGTAGGTAGGGTTTTTATTTTTTGTTTTTATTTTCCGAAAACTACTTAAGCACAATTTTTTATTCAGATATTATAGAGACTGTGATCTATAGTGACTATATTTGTTGTAAATGTTCACCACCCTTACGAAAAAAATCTATACAAAACTATATGTCTCCTATATGTAAACTATATTTCTCCTATAGGTTTCCAGCTTTTGTGTCTAGGTTGGTTATAGGTATAGGTAACATATAGGTAAAATTGAATTTAACCTATAGGTGATATATATGTTAAAAATAGGGGAAATGCATACAGCATACCATGTCTGCTGGAGCTATAGGGAGGTTATAGTGCAACTATATGAATACTGAACTTAGTCTAATTTAGCTTCTCTTTAGACTTAGAAAATTGTACTGCTCTGCATCTTTGAGGAAAAATTTATAAGTCCAGAACCATGACAATTTCTTTAAAAATTGTGTTTAAACTTATATGACATGAAATACAAGGCAATATGGGTATCAAAATGTGTATTTTTCCGGGATCTGTTAGAAAAGAAAAGCAATCTGGAATTTAACAGTATTTCACATTTTACTGTTTTCACATTGTACCTTAATTATCAGTTAATCTGTTTGTAATTGGTTTTAGTTAGGGGGTGAGGTGGGGTGGCGGTTGTTTACAGCCATGGAATTGAAGTGGGTCCAGCCTAATAAAAAGAATATGACAAATCAGAAAAGCAAAGAATGTTTATTAATCCAAGTCCCTCCCCCCTTTTCCTGCTCTGAATATATGAAAAGAAAAAGGCTCATAGACCATGAAATACAAAATAATGAAAAAGTCCAACTTTGCCAGGATTCGAACCCTGGACCCCTAAATCAGAAGTCCGACGCTCACCCAGCCACGACACTCACGTATTAACGACACGGTATATCTTAAGAAGCATCTTAGTTTGAAATGTTTGTGTACGACACGTCCATGATTAAAAGTCAGCCAATCAAAACGACGGATTTTAAAAGGTCCGGGCGGAAAAGTTGAAGTTTGGATCGTAATTTCGTCTGCATTTATGTGATACACTAAAGACAAGTGAATAAATCAAAGTAAACGACCATGAAGCCAAGTGAAAATTCCCACGGTCAACTGAGCACGTCGGTATACTAAGCAACTCAGTCGATGGGACATTTACATCAAATCTTTGTTTACTTTCTGTGAAAAGATGCAGTAGAACTAGAAGAGCTGAGAAATTTTGATGTTAGACCGACAAGAAGGTAAGCTATGTTTTCCTTGTGTATTAGAAATACATGTAATTGATTCGGTAGTTGTAAATTAACAGCTGAACAGAGGTAATTGGAGCTAAATCTTAACAAAAGGGCGGAGAAAATACACTTTTATGTCTTATCTCTACTGCATCATGGGACTGAAAAATTCGAATACAGTGGAAACATCCAATGTCATGACTTTAAATCCGGGGAAGGGCCAGGAAGTGAGAGGAATGGAGGGATCATGGAAGAGGACAGAATGGGGAAGGAATGGGGGTTGGAGGGAGAAGGGAATAGTGGGCAAATGTGCACCTACATGTATATGAAGAGTGTCACTGTGTGTCACTGTTTCATGCATTTGCAGTGTGCGTAGATGTATAAAAGAACACAGCATGAATGGTATTTCACTGGTTTTAAACATCATTTTTAAAACTTTGATGGTTCCGATAATTACCGGTACAGAATCAATAGCTAGCCTCCGATAGTGTCCAGATAATCAATAGTAAAATTTGTCCAATTGTTCATCACTATTTCTCCTGAATCTAGTATCATAAATTTTGCTCGTTTTTTGACTTTCAGACTACGGGGTACTGTACAATTGTACAAGTAGAGGGAGAACCAACGTGGCAGAATAGTCATGCAGCTAGATGACAGAGGCCACTGACTGTTAGAAGTAGAAGTAGAGGTAGAACCAGGCCAAATTAAGGACAGAAAAATGTGTAGACACTGTACCAAAACGCTTTGACAATCTTCTTTACATATTGTGAAACATCATAATCATTCTCTGTGTAATTCTCGTGGATATTATAAGATCATCCAGTGTAATACAGAACCGTACAGAAATTTGTACTTCCCAAAGACCATTACTGATTGGAACCTACTTGAAGACACAATCATGCTTGTGAAAAGTTCAGGGGCCTTTCGATCGGCCATCCAGCAGCGAAACTAACATCACTTGTGCTCTTTCCTCCATCGCATATGCTGTAAAACGCCAGGCGACATAACTATCCAGATCCAGACCAGAAAAACTATGGCTATGTTACATTTTAAAATTGATTTGAACTTCAACTGCTTTGTTGTGTTAATGTGAGATAAAAAGTTAATTCAATTTTATGTCTTGGTAGTTATTTTTACCATCAATAATTGGGAATATTTGTCATATGTTGATATGTCTGTACAGCATGTAATGTTCAATACTTGGTAAAGAACCAATCAGAATGCTTAAAATTCCCATATATTTGCCCTATATGGGAAGTATAGGCGAGCTTCTGAATGGGACCTATGTATCTACCTATCTATGTATAGGTAGAGTTTAGGGGGAATACAGGTACCTCTGAAAGTGACCTACATGCATGTATAGTTCAAGTATAGGAGGAGTATAAAGGACATAACGGTGAAAGACATATAGACGAACTATAGGTGATATAGGTAGAAGCTGCCAGCAAGTATAGGTTGAAGCTCATTTGCATCTAATTTGCATTTAAAATCCCTATATGTCACATATATGTAAAGACTATAAGAGAACTATATGTAACGGTTAACCAATAGCAGATCCCTATATGTCACATATAAAATTTTTTCGTAAGGGCATACTCAACTCTTCTCATTTTTACAGTGCCAAGAATGCTTCAGCCCAGTCTGCAATTTTAAAATTCACCTTCAAGCTGACAATCACTCGTTCCTCCCCCCCCCCCCCCCCCCCCCCCCGGTCGCCATTTTGCATCTTGTGTACAATAACAAAGTACAGTACCGTAATCGTCCGAAAAAAAGACCGCAAGAGTAGATATCACGAAGGCAAAAAATTGCGCTGAAAATCGTGGAAAAAATTCTAATCTAGTAAATAATACGCATTAAAAAAATCGAAATTTCGCCGATGTTTTCTCCCAAATTAAAAATATCAAAGAAACGGCCCGCTCGGTAATTTTTATTGTAATGACTTGAATTAGATACCGATTACAAAATAATCCATAGTACGATTGAAAGATTTAGGATTGACAGCCGTATTATGTATCAATCAACTGAACTGACCATTGAAATTTATCGTTAGAATAAACCTATTCGAGAAGATTTTACTTCCCCCTTCACCTGTCAAAAGTGACAGATCAATTTCATGCTTGACCGCAACGCTACCGGTGAAGGATATTTGTCTCCGTTCAACACCCCTCGGGGTAGACAGGTGTTTACACATATACAGGTATTTAACGTACATGCGCTTGTACGATCTGACCTTAGATGACCAGGTACCGTAAATACTTGGACAAATGTTATTGTAACGCGATTGTTTACTTACGCACGAACTGGTAGCGTGAATTAAAGTCAAATATACTTACAAAATTGATCTATTGACGAATTATCTGTTCAGAAAATTAATAGAAAATTATATTTATCAGCATGAGAAATCTGGCGGGCGGCGGCTATTTTTTTCCCTTCCTACGATAAAAACGTCTCCTCGGGAGGAATTTTGAGCGCGCGGCGGTGTCTGAGAACCAGGGTATTTTTTTTATATGGCCTAAATGCCCTTATATTTGATACATATATGTATAACTTATGAAACATGGAGAAATCAAATGGAATTCAGTAGCATTTTAGGGTATCTTATTTTGGGTTTTGTGTCTTGGAAATTTCACTAAATATACATATTCTGTCAAATTGGGGATAGTGACCTTACACATGTAGTATAAGGAACTTAATACAAAAAAAAAATCATTCCAAGGAATGCATGTGTCGCCTATGAAACATAGCGACACTTAGGATTCACTTTTATATAGGGTGTGACACTAAAAGTGCGACAGACAGACGGATGGACGGACAACAAAGTGATCCCTAAGTGTTGCTATGCTTCACAGGCGACACAATAAAATAAATTATATATAAATTGTAAGATATATATTTCCTCATTTAAGAGAATCATGAAATAGTTTAAAGAATTCAAAATGGGATATTTCCTAAAGATCAAACCTACAAGATTTTTGCATGGGCAAACTTGCAGTAATAGACTCTGACAGAATTATTGGGAAATTTTGCAACTGAATAACAATGAGACTTTAAATGTAACAAGTAAAAATACTGAGACATCAAAAAGCCCACCAAAAACTGCTGAAATATCAAGTAGATTCTTTATAAACATCGAGATATATGATAAACCAAATACCAAACACAGAAACAATGAACAGAACAAGTTAAAGCATTTAGATACCAAGAAGGCAACTAAAAACACTGAGATCTCAAATTAACCATTAGACATGCAATAAACCAAATAAGGAGCTGTTATATTCAGACATTCAACAGATAAAACTAAGGGAAACTGTGAGAAGAGATACTGCTGAAACAAATTCTATAGACCAACTGAAAAACACTGAGACATGCAATAAACTAAATAAATCTGTGAGACATTCATCAGGCCAAATTAAAGACACTGAGACAGATAATACAGACCAACTGTGAGACACCTTGACAGTCACATACAGTGTATTTACAACATTGGGACCTACTTTTTCATTTAAAATACAGTCCAAGTCCTCTTGGCTGGGGGAACCTAACACACCCAAGATGTAGTTCAGCTGGTCCAGATCTGCTCAGGTTAAGTCTATATAAAACAACTACGTCTAATACTACACATGTGAAGACACACAACAATATTAACGCTACCGGTGTAAGACCAAAATAAATCAACAGTAAATACAGATAAAAAGACAACAAATATACAATAAAGATTCATTTCACCTCGGAACAGATAAACATATAAGAAAATCATGATTTATTGCATCCAGAACTTAATAGTCTAGCATCCCCAAAGCCTTACATTATTCCTTAGATTTCCTTCTTTGCCCAACCTGCCAAAGCAAGTGCCTTCTCAACCCCATATAGGGAGCATAGTTTGGCCTTAATGGGGCATAGTTTGGCCTTAGAGTTTACATTCACAAAATATTAACAAATATACAATAAAGATTCATTTCACCTCGGAACAGATAAACATATAAGAAAATCATGATTTATTGCATCCAGAACTTAATAGTCTAGCATCCCCAAAGTCTTACATTATTCCTTAAATTACCTCCCTTGACCAACCTGCCAAAGCAAGTGTATTCTCAACCCCATATAGGGAGCATAATTTGGCCTTAGAGTTAACATTCACAAAATATTAGCTTGCCTTGCAGGCAAAGTACCCTGAATACTCTTGGATGGGGAGAGTGCAATGCAAAATAACATTGAAATTTTACAGACTTAAGTTGAAATGAAATGAACTGGAATTTTGTATGAGGCAAAAGTGAGATTTGAACTCACAATCTGTGGATATAAAAAGCAAATTGAAATACAGTGCTTTCCAATGAATTTCCTAGAACATACAGTATATTAACATGTTAAATAGAGCATGTAATAACGTAAGGATACAGTGTTTTCCTGGAAATAATGGTCTATTTGCCAGCATCTCTGCTAGAATACATCCCACTGACCATACATCAACTGAAAAACTTGTCAAGGATCTAATCAATATCATACAAAGATAAATTCAAAACAATATTTACTAATGGTTTAAATATGATGGTTTAAATAACGTGTAAAAAGAACTTATCTCTCTGTTTTCATTACTTTGAAATTTCAATGCTTTACATCTTTTAAAAGTTTGTTTGTTTGAAAATGAACTAAATATTTTAAGTTATCCGATGTACAATAGGGCATTTTTCTATGCCTGGTAAGATACTATAAACTATATATTTTCTGAAAGGTTATAATGCCCACTGCTCAGAAATAATAATTTTGGGACCAGAAAAATGAAAGGGAATAACTGGTGAAGCATTTAAATTGTCTATTTTCTGTATCTGTGTTTATAACCTATGCAAAATGACAAAGTTGTGCAAAAGTTTTTCCCCTTTGATTTTTAAGATCCGGGAGTCTTATATCCATACTCAGGGCATCATTAACTTTCAGAAAATATATAGTTTATAGTACCTTACCAGGCATAAAATTTACCATACTTTACAATGGAGATTATTAAAACGCTATGTAAAATGACTCTATTGTACAACGGATACCTTAAAATGGACGATCATTTTGATGCTATAATTAGTGTAAAACATACTGTTGCATATGCAAGTTTTAAAATGCTGAATTTCGCACCTCACAGATAATCTTTTCTGCAATGATTGAAAATGAAATAAGAATGGGCAGAATTCCATCGTCTACAGATAGATTTACTTCAAATCTGAGACCTCATCGGACATATAGGTATTATGAAGTAATGGAATTTTCACTGGTTTCACTGGCATTAAAATTGATATGGAAATTGATGATTTTACAAAAAATATTTCAGATACAGCCCATTATGGGAAGAAGCTCTGTATATAACAAAGACTAAATACAAGTAATATTACTTCAAAAGGATACTAGATTTGGTGTAGCCTTTGGAGTTAAGCATGATTTCAGGTGCCCTATACCATCGTGTGGCCACATATTCTGTCAGGAAACCCGTATGGTCATGATTAGGATCTGCAACTCTCGCTAAACCGAAATCACAAATCTAAAAAAGATCAAGTAAATAAGGGATCAGTACAAGTCATGAGAGAAAAACTAATACACATATGAAATTCAGACAAATATTACTCTTTAATTTGTATGTTATCAGAACGACCAGAGAGCTAAATCCCACAGATCCAAATGTCATTATAGTCCTCAACTCACCTGATTAATTAACTTTCATTAGCAACTGGCTAAATCATAAATCACTTGCTGTACCATTTCATCCATTATACTTATTTCTAATGGACATGAATTTTTCTCATTCTTTAACCAATCAGCTTTTCTGAATGCTCTCTTACCTGATACCAACAATCCTTAACACAGATCACATGGTAACTTAATTTTGTCTTCTTTTGTGGTAAGTTGCAAGTAATGACCATTTAAAATTGGAATCATCAAGAGCATGGTATCACTTTCACAGCTAAAAACTGGGGAAACTCAATCATTCTTTAGAGAATTCTTTTTTTCTTTCAATAATAGTTCCTAAACAATCTACAAATTTTGCAAGATTTAATCCAAAGGCCATGAAGGCAAGTGCATGTACCCTATTCAGAATGTTGATTTATCATATCAGATTTCTGCCACCACAATGTAAATAGATGCCAAAATCTGTTTGTGAAACCCTTTGCCCCCATTAAGAGATATCTGTTGTATGCAGGTAAAGTCAAATCCCTAAAATGTCAAGGTCAAATATTATGATGTTTACTTAGGAGCCAAAATGAAGTTTTCCTCATAAGGAATATGCACAGGAACTTTGACAGCCTAAACACTCACTTTTCAAAATATATGCCAACGAGAGGATATCATGTTTACATTCAAATGATTTTCACCCATACATTCTTGGATTTTATGTTCACTTATTCCAATTTTACCTCTCCGCTGCACAGACGCCCCACCATAAAATTGGTGCGGCTACACAATCATACAATTTATGCTCGATATCATTCAACAAAAACAATGTTATTCCTATTCTAATTTCCAAGTCACTCTGTTTCTAGATAGTCATTTAAAGCAGATTCATGACACTATTACAAGAGAAACATTATCAATTTCATGTCACAAAATGATTACAGTCAGCCAGTTAAAATACAAACTACTATAAATGAAGTAAATAGGTCACTTGTCAAAATTCATAATGGCTGACAAAATGACGAAAAATGTTGGGAGATAAGCAATTTTTGCGCACTTTTTCAGTGTTATGTCTAAATAGAATTGCTTCTTTTAACAGTGAAGTCATAATGTAAAATGACCCCAAAAGGTGTTGACTCGGACATTTTGTGCTTTCTAGCCAGATCGGAAAATGGTCTATTAGAAACAAAGATTTAGAGAGACAGACAGACCGTAGATGAACAAACTTTGATCTCAGGTACAAATATCATACTGAAAACTTGCTACACACAGAATACTGCACTACCTTCAGATCACAGTTATGATTGATGAGGATGTTACTGGGCTTCAGATCTCTATGCAAGACATTGGCAGAGTGGACGTACTTGAGTCCGCGCAGTAATTGGTATAAGAAGTAACAAATATGATCATTACTGAGCTGCTGTGACTTAAGGAGTTTGTGTAGGTCAGTATCCATACAATCCTGGACAATGTATCTAAGGCATGCAGTTAAAGAAAATCATACCAGAACCAAAATCCATTCTCAAATCATAGTCTACCATACTAAAACAAAGCATAGCTATGTGGATCTAATTAAAACTCCGAATTTGCATTTTGCTATTTTTGACATGTTTTTTCTAATTAATCAGTGTTTTTTTTTCAGTTATTCATTAGAATGGTTATTATACATTTGTTTTGGGGAAAAAATGAAATCTATTTCATATCAAGATTGAAAGTTGACAGAGAAATACATATATGCTGAGTTGATTTTTTTTAAACTTGTTTCTCTTTATTTTTCTTGATATATGGTTATGTTATAATTGGTTAACATTGCCAAAATAACAACTTGGTCATTGAAACCTATTAAAACTGTTTAAAACATAGCTTATTTCTTTTCATTTTAATTGAACTCTTTTTTTCAATTCTATAAACATGATACATAAAATATTTTCACCTGAAAGTCTACATTTCATGAAGTTTGAATTCAAATCCACTTAAGAATTCATAAAAACATGATATTATTCATGAAAAAAAAAAAAAACAAGCTCTATGTTTGTGAAACCTAAATGCCCCAGATGGCAGCTTTTAGAATATAAAAACTATTCTACAAACAGAGGGTCAAAATGATCATAAGTCAAAGTCACAAGGTAAAACTATTATTATCTATGTCAAGGTTATTCCAAAAGAAATGTATATCTTAAATATGAGGGCTGTATCACTTACCATTCAAAAGTTATGACCAATTCATAAGTTTGAGAAAAGAAGAACAAATTTCAAGTTCAAGGTCACATTATAAAAGGTCATGGTTGGAAAACAATGATCTTGTCATAAGTTATCTACATATGAAATATTTAATCCCTACCAAGAGATATAGCCTGGTTACGAAAAGTAGTTCAAATTTCAAGGTCAAGGTAACACAGTCAAATGTCATAGTCTAAAATGAATGGTCTTGTCATAAGTAATCTACATGTGAAATATTTAAGCCATATCACTTCAAGTTCCATATATTTAGCCTAGTTTTATGTTTGAGAAAAGAAGGTCGAATTTCAAGGTCAAGGTCGCAATGTCAAAGGTCAAGGTCTAAGAATGAATGAATAATTTAAGATGAATGGTCATGCCATAAGTGACCTACTTGTGAAATGTTAAAGCCCTACAACTTATGGTTCAAGAGATATAGCCATGTTATAATTTATCAGTTTGCACATCCCCCTTCCTTCTGTGAGAAAATTTCTGAAAAGCCTGTTATGTTTATGACATTACATATGTATCACTTGAACTATACAAAATATGAAGGTGTTTCAGGGAGAAATAGATTTTATATGATTTCTTTAAGTATTTTCCCTAAAACATTGAAAAAAAAGTAGGTCAAAGGTCAAGGTAAAAGAAACTTGGTTCCAAAAGATGTGTCTTCTCAAGATACATACACATACAAAATATGAAAGCCTTATCTTCTCTACTTAAAATAATATACCCTTTATTGGAGTGGGACAGAATGACAGACAGATATACAGACAAACAGATGGACAAACCAACCTCTATTTGCCCCCATAGTCAAATAACCAGAGGCAGAAAAAACAGCTCAACATACATTTAGTAAAACTGATTGGTTTTACACATATCGAAGTAGAAAAAAAAATAATTCAACAGAAAAGTCAAAAGATCATGATGATGATTTCAAAGCAGAAATTGGAAAATTTAGGCAAACTTGTTTCGGAACTAAAATACAAGTAACATTACATGCTGATATATGGGTATTATTGAAATGTTGTAAAATCCAAACATCATCTGAATTCACTTTTATCATACTTGGAATTCTACTACAAAACAAGCAAAATATCAGAAAAGTGCATCATTTTGAAATTTTAAATGGCATTCAGGTAAGATGGTGAGCATGCCAATTTAAATAATTCTGCTTTAACATGTTGAATATACACGAAAAAAAAAAAATAATAATAGTAGCATGTTAGACAGGAAAATATATATGCTGAGTGCTCACTAAATATGGAATGATGACAGTGTACCTTTATATATATATATATGGAGAGAAGGGGGGATTATTGAAAATAAAATATGCAGAGAAACTACAAAGGTTCTAGCAAAACTCAGCATAACAGGTGAGAAACACATCCTTACTACTGGATTGGATGAGTCTATCATATTCCGTAGTAAATGGAATAACTAAAATTCATTAGATATTTCTCATATTTCTGCATAGTCTATCATTGCAACAGCTTGTTGAGACTAAGGTTAGGAGTAAATTCCTGATAATGTTGACGTCTTTGTGCCACACTTAGCTGATTTTATACAATTAATTTTCACATTCGCTTTGTATCATGATCCTAATATATTTCATAGCATTCCTACGTCAAAATTACATAAATAGAGCAATTCATGGAAAAGGCAGAAAACTGATTAGTGTGTTTAAGCTTAATGAAAAGGGAAACAACCCATGTACAAGCTGATGGAACAAACTCAAACATCAAAATAGTAAAACAATGAAAATAAAGCGCAACAAAAAGAAAAATGTAAATTTTGTTCAATGGACGAACACTGTGAGAACAAATCATTTTGTGGTCTTTGACCAAAATTTCTCTTACAAGGTTTGATGCGGTCTTTGCTATTTTTGAAGGCATTGTCTTGCATTGAGATTGAATTCACCCTTGTACTTATATTTCTTATTAACCAAGAAAATAATGTAGATTTACACAAACTTTAAATCCGGCTGTATTTACGATTAAAAATTCCTTTACAGTAGAGCTAGTTCCTACACTTAAGTCCATAGCTTAACTTGTTGTAGTCCATAAATAAAATTGATGTCAGATTTTTGTTATGTTAGATGCATGAAAACTCTATTTTTATGTATTCATAAATGTATATATGGCAAGATTTCTTTTATCTAACGTAAACTTGTGTATATAAATAATACATATTCTCAGACGTGAAAAAATAGAAACCAAAGGGCTCTTTTTACCCATACACAACCAATTAAAAGACAAAATAATCAAACATGCATAAGTATATGCTAATTTCAGACCTGCTTACTTATCAAGAGAGAAGTATCATTTCCATATAACTTTGGTTATTCTGCAGAAGAACCGAGTCATATTGATTAACAAGAGTCCATGGCTGAAAATTTTTCCCTCATGTTAAATGCACACAGCTAAGGTTACAACTATGTGGCTATAATGAAAAGTTCAATTTATTGTCATATAAGTTTTTTTTAAGAATAGGACATTTTATTTGAAAACCTGGAGATCCAGGACTCAAATCATTTGTCCTGTAGAAAGTATGAATAATGAAAATAAGCAGGTCTGAACTCTAGAAACCCAAAATTTTCCTGAGCATAACATCTCACCTTTAAATCACATGTAGTATTGAGTAATAGATTGCTGGGTTTGAGATCCCTATGTAAGACATTAGCTGAGTGAATATATTTGAGACCTCGGAGAATTTGGTACAAGAAGTAGCAGACGTGATCATTACTAAGCTGCTGGGTCTTAAGGAGCTTGTACATGTCCGTTTCCATTAGACACTGGACGATATACCTAGCCGACTGTTAAGGAAAATGTGGTTACATAATGCTTTAATGATGTGGCTATGATAGTGTAGAGCTTAGCTACTTGGGTGTGCTTGTGAACAAGACCTGAGCGTTCAACATTTGCAGAGAGGCCATTGAACACCTAGATCCTACTAACTGAAGAGACTCAGTCTATGAAGTTTTTGCGATAAAATGTATTAACAAGTGTCTAAATCGTAGCATTCCCCCTTTTAACAATATACTTGTTTTTTTTTTCTTTCTTGAAGTCTTTTTTTTTTGGTCTAAATCAAAGTGGCAGTGCACTGTAACAGCAGTTTAACACTAGAAAATTTTGTTTTTATTGAGGTTTTTTTTCCTTAAATATTAAAAAAGATGAGTTTGCTGCAGAATCTTTATCAGTCATGGTATATGACTCTACATTGCGACTATCAACATATTATAGTAGACATACAAATTGATAAACAATAGACAGACTTTCGTGTACATGTATTCTAAAAAGTGGCATTAATAAGATAGCAGCTTATACAGAGACCAACCAAGCTAGAACATCTCACAATACATGTATAACAATACTAATTGTCCCTCAAAACTGACCAGACTAATATTAGAGCAATATATATCCACTAACAAGCATTAACCTAAGTCCTGCAACTCTATCTCAAACTTGAATCTGCATTACATCCAGACATCTTACTAATCAACTGCACTGTGACCTTGACCTTTGACTTTCGTTAAGTCAGAAGGTACACTTTGGTCCTGAACAACAATTCTGCAATATACTCACAGACCTGCCGACCTGTTTCTTACCAAAAGTGTATAATTTTGCTGAAGAAAGTGTAATTTAGGGAAGTTAATCGTAATATAAACAAGATTGTAATTTTGAGAAAAAAAGCATCGCCTTTTTCCTATTTTTACATTTTTACAAGTACATGTATGAATCATTTACACAATTGCTTATACTACATCAAACCCTTATCTTACAACGAATATATATCGGCTGGTCTAATCCTTTGTTTAAAATATTTTTAAAAGCAGAATTCTGATTGGAAATATGTTTTAGGCATAAAAATGAGAAGCAAAAGCGTAAAGCCTATTTGTAAGTCAAGAATCACGCGAAAATCGTAAAAATTATGCCAAAATCAAATACAGTAAGAAGGTCTGTACTCTTATCCATCAGAAAACCAGGACAAGATTATTGAACCTGCATGTACTGTAACCTTGACTTCAGACCTTGAATCAAGGTGTCATGACACATCCTTGGATCCTCGGAAACAAATCTGTGAAATCAAGGTGTCATCTGTGAATCAAGGTGTCATGACAATCTGAGAAACAAATCTGTGAATCAAGGTGTCATCTGTGAATCAAAACGTCATGACAATCTGTGAAACAAATCTGTGAATCAAGATGTCATGACACATCCTTGGGTCCTAGGGAACAAATCTGTGAAACACTATCGGACATGTTGGACAGAAAGACAGACGGAAGAAAACACTGGCGCATGGAAAATCTGACAGTACAGACCCTTCTGATTTCATCAGATTTTCATGAGAAATGGTATAATTTTACTAAGAATGAGTACCTAAACACGATACTTACACATAAAAGTACACATACTTATAAATACATAATGATTTTAGCTTTGAATGATATCAGTGCTAGGAAATGAAAAAATTGTCTAATGAATACATAATGAATACATTTGATAATCGAAGTCTGCCTATTATCATGATTATAATCATGAAAGTACAGAATGAAGATTAGTTAGAAAGCAAAAATTATTATGTTATCCAATAAGGCTAAATATATGCATTACTTTGTGGCAAAATGGTTAATTTTTGTTTCTGTAAGTATAAAGAGTATGTGATGTATATGTACCTCGTTATCAAGAAATGCTCAAAACTTCTAATTTTATACTGATAAGCACGATACATGTGATATGCAATGTGAACATAGAAATTTCTACAAGTCCTATTTTATTCTCTCTTTAACAGCTCTGTTGGTAGAGGACAAGGCGTAATTGCACTTTAAAGGTTTCATAATAATTTTATTATGTAGGTTTCATGGTTTTGAAGAAGTCAAAAATAAGAAAATTCTGTGAACAGACAGTGGACTACAGATACAAGTAGACCCCACTTAATCCAGGTCAGCTTAACATGCTAAACAACAGGGAAATAATCAAAGTTACCATGTTAACTGACAAAAACCTGTCAAACAACAAGTTTATCTTGGTGGAAGTATTTTTTCTATACGCCTAAATTTTTTTTTTCAAATTGGGATCTACCAATTCTCCAACTTCTTCATTTGATTCTATTCTTCAGTAAATCTTCAGTAAATCTTCAGTAAATTGTCTTCCCAAATTCATGAAATCACCAATTCTTATTGATTATTCATGTTATTGATGAAATGACCCAATTGTGTTATATGTTTCAGGTCACCTATAAATAAATAATGACATTCCATCACTCTTCAAACACCTCAGTCATATATCCTTTTTCTCAGAACAAAGGACGTCCATTTCACTTACAAATCTTCCTTGGCAGGTACAATAGAAAGAGAAGTCATGATTTGATATCAGAGTATTCATTTCTCTCTTATAGATTACCGATACTGACTTCATTAACAGCTGTAGTACATAAAGGATACACATCTTTTAATTCTTCTACTGTCGGTGCCCCTAATATATCTTGAATATTGATTATCTGAAAATAGAGATAAAAGAAGAAAAAAAAGATTTATAGATAAAACTGTGTCACTCTTTAATATCAGTACATTTTTGTGCATTGGTAAATGGTACATCTAATGGATATTTCGAAATGCTTTTCTTTTATTCCATTGTAAGTAGTTCCCAAACTGATGAGACGTTAACAACTCATTAACAATTATTCACGAATAATTCTTTCCACACGGAATGATTCCATCACTTGTCTAGAAATAAAATGTCAATTCTGAGAAATAACGAGGAATTTTCTGCTAAGAAGATAGCTAAAATCCCCCCAATTTCATTGATCCGTTTTAGTATATAGGTTAATTGGAACACCGTACTGTTGACAATAAATTGGCGTTTCTAAGAATACCCTTGATAAACCTATTTTTCTCTAATGATAATTGATTTGTTGTGACTCCGGACTTTTGCGCTTTGCTTAAATAGCTCTCAACCAAAAATTTCTCATTAGGCCTTAGACAGCTAATAACAATGAACACGATGAATACAGAAAATCTAATCTGGAGGACGTTTCAATATGTAAGGATCCTACAACATAGATTTAATCAATTGTCATATCTGTGTTTGATAGTTAGAATATCTCCTGCGAGTTCATAGTTTTATAGCACATGTCACTGTACCAGAATTGGACGGTACTCATCTCAGATTGCTGAAACACGGATTTGCATAATCATAAATCAAGTAGCTTAAGGAAAGTTTTTATTTACTTATTTTCTTTTCTTTCATTGATGGTATAATGTAAGGGATATCTATGATGTCTATGAATTTGAAGGAATAACTTCCAATATTACCCCCCCCCCCCCTTTCCCAACCTCTCAACTTCCACACGATAATTTTTTACAAGCAATTAGCAATTCATATTTTAGGTTGTTAATTCCAGAAACTTGAATTCTTCATCATGACTTTGTCATATACATGTATCATGTATTATTCTTTACACCTGTATAGCAACAAGCTCGAGAGTGCACTGTAGGCGAGATTTCTACTGTACCAAATCAGCAGAAAACAATCAGGTCGCAGACTTTCAAAGGAACATTAAGGAACTTGTACTAAATACAATATTGATGAAATTCTAAAAGCAGAGACGGGTGATTAAGGGAGGGATTGTGCAATGCTCAATGGCTGCTAGTTAAGGATAAACCCAAGAAGGAAGAAAGGATAATGGCCATAGTTAAAGATGGATCAATAACCAATGTAAATGTATAGCATAATAGTCTCCTATGCATGTTATAGACTCCACGGCAACTCCCAGACCAACCTGACAATAGACCGGAGACACCTATATGAACGGTATATTGGAAATTTCTGTGTTTTATGACATATCAAGTGGCAAAATCCATCTCCTAATGCAGGAATCATCGTGATGAAATAAACATGAAAATTGTATTGCCAAGAAGTGTTGAGAATACATGTATATAGTAATGATGACATAATGCCAGGGTAATTCACAAGGAACCCATAAAATATAGATATGTATTATATCTTATTTCAATATTTCATTACCAAACTTTCAGAAAATTTCATTTGAAAACTGTTAGGTAGATTTCTATACTTTAGTATCCAACAACATGCACAACTATATGAACCATGCAGCATAACGATTCAAGGGAAAATATTCCCAGAGGAATCAATTAATATAATAATGATATTTATGTTCTTGATAGATCCTTGATGCTATTTGTACATGTAGACTCTTGAAATCAAACTAACTTCTTCTTGTCCAAATGTCTGGGCTGTCGATAACATTGAGTTATAGAATTCTGGAGAGGGGGTGTAGGTTGCTAACTAGTCCAGCAAAATTGGTATTTGAACACACATTTGAAGTGCACATTAAATTTATTAGCAAGAGATGTACAGACTTACTGGTATCATGCTTACAGAGAAAAGTTCCATACACAACTACCTGAAGCAACAGCTTTTCTAAGTCAGCCATTTTTTTTTTTTTTTTGGCGCTGTAATTTATGTTAAAGGCACACTTGCACAACACTTGTAACATATGAATGATTTATACTAGAAAAATAATTATGATACAACGTCTTTGAAATATAAAAGTACATGTACATGTATAATACAAGTGCTGGTAAACATGGGACAGGATATGAAGATTGTTTATAAATTTTGTACTCACATTTTCATGCTTGAATCGTGTGAGGATCTTGATTTCTCTGAGTGTTCTTTGGCAGTATGTCTGATGTTCAAATGGAGAGATTTTCTTAATAGCTACTTTGTTTCCTGTGACATTGTCCAAAGCAGATCTGAAAAAAAAAAAAACGGTTTTGAAGGAAATTGCAAGATTGCATAATGTATTCTAGATTTTTTACACAGACTGATCATTTTATCTAGATTTAGCTCTAGACAGTTGGTAAATGTAGATGGCTCAGATAGCATGCAGCAGGAATTTGAACACATGCTGGGATTCAGAATTCTAAAAATAACTCAAACATGAAAACCCCAACACATTTTATTGGAATCTTTGTTTTCATTCCATTATTCCGATATTTTACAATATTTCATTTCATATACATTGTAGATACAGGTATAAGATTAAGAGCATTTTTAGATGTCAGTCTGAATTAGTATTGTATTGAAAGTCACAGACTTCAGCGCTATCGTTGCCAAGATAACCAAATAGCGGACTAACAATTCTATTTTTGAGAATCAATTAATCGGAGTTCAATTATACACTTCTTTGCAAAATGTCTTCTCATCACACGAAATGTATTGGAATGAGAGATGTGACCTAGGATACTAGCCCATACATGTATGAAGAGAGTAATGTTGATAACTAACCAGGCAAATTGAGATTTGTAAATGAAATAGAGGTACTGTCCTCCTGAATTAAGGTTAAACAAAGGGTAATCAAAGATTACATAGCTCGACGCAGCAGGTTTTTATCAAAAATCAAACAACTTCTAAAATCCCAAAACTATTGTCATGAAGAGTCTATGCATCTTATATTAGTCCTATCCCTTAGACGTGTTACAAAGCAAAAGATACAACCAAATTATGAGTGATCAAAAAGTAGGTAAAAGTTTAAAGTCAGCACTACATTATTGTTCATTGGCATTGCTCAAATGAAAGGTCTCATCACATGGTATCTACATGAGTAATATCAAAGCTACCCCTAATAGTTCAAGAGATATAGCCCATGTAAAGTTTAAAGTTTAAGGTCAAGGTCATTAGGTCAAATGTCATGGTCTAATTTGAAAGGTCTCATCACAAGAAATCTACATGTGTAATATCAAAACCCTACCCCTAATAGTTCAAGAGGTGTAGCCCAGGTTAAGGTTTTTAAATAGTAGCTCAAAGTTCAAAGTGAAGGTCACTAGGTGAAAGGTCATGGTTTCAAATGAAAGGTCTCCTCACAAGGTACAAATGTATCTATATGTGTAATATCAAAGCCCTACCCCTTAATATAAATCAAGAGATATAGCCCAGGTTAACGTTTTTGAAAAGTGGATCAAAGTCCAAGGTAAATAGGTCAAAGGTTATGATCTCAAATGAAAGGTCTCGTCACAATTTACATGTGTATCTGCATGTGAAATATCAAAGAACTACCCCTTATAGTTCAAGAGATATAGCCCAAATTAAAGCTTTGTCAACAGACAATGATGACAACGACGACACTGAAGGTAGTGCATTCATGGCATGAGCTCTCCAAACTTTTTCGTCCCAGCGAGCTAAAAATGTTAAATGTTTGAAAAATTGAAATACTTTGATTATTATTATCAATCGAAAGTACTCCTCTGATTATGTCTGATAATCGAGATCAAATTTTATTTGATTTTAATACCCTAGTCTGTTTCCAGTTTTTTTGCTATTCATCATGTTAATAAAAGTATCTATTTCATGAAATTTGTCCAATTATACAATGTAGAACACTAAAGCCGCTGTATCACTGCAACAGTTTGGAGCTACGATTTCTGTGAGTACCATCAAGTTATATCTGGCAGAAATATCAACGAGTTGGCCCTGATTTTTTTTGGGAATATGACAACAGTTTGACATCTGATCAAGTTCTATTTTTTTATGTTACACATATCGTTTTCTGTTTATGATTTTGAGCGATGACTTGTAGCCAAGTTAGATCAACTTCTGTTGATTGTCTGTCTCTTCAACGCATTCAAAAATTTCTTGAAATTTCTAAAGCGTGGGTCCTGTAGCATCATATCCCATCCATCCTGCTATGTCTTTCTGTACATTTTTGGACATAATAATTTTCTTGGAATAGGTCATATTACATTGTTTAGATTGAGGATCACTGACGAGGGTTAAGTACCTGAAACGTCATGTCTGGTCCATGCTGCAAATTTATCTCTTCTTAAATGATGCTATTGAATTTGAAGACGTTTAACATTTGTACTACTTGGTGAGTGTCACTGCTGGTGGACCAGGATTCCCCTAGGGCACATGTAGCCAAGTTCAATCAACTTCGATTGATCATCTGTCTCTTCAGTGTAATCAAAAATTTCTGTGAACAAATTTCTTTTAAGAAATTTCTAAAATGTGTGTCCTGTAGCATCATTCATTCTGCTACGGGTACATCTTTCAGTACATTTTTGGACAGAGTAATTTTCACACTCTTTGGTCATATTACATAGTTTAGAATGAGGATCACTGACAACATGGACAACGGTTGTACCCATAACATGCATGTCTGGTTCATGCTGCAAATTTGTCTCTTCTTAAATGTTGCAACTGAACAGTCCAAGAGAATACTGGAAACAGTAATATTACTAAAAACAATAATATAAATTAAATTGGAGTTATCTTTCTTTGAAATTTATCTCTTTATATTACTGTAAGTAGTAATACTATTTAGATGGTCAGTTCGCTCTTATACCAGTGGATTCGGGGAGAATTGAGGGTGATTAGGAGTTGTATCTCATTCAAATGTGCACTGAAAAATTATTCAGAACATCAGGAAAATTTTTTCCTCAACATACTTGAAGAAAATGTGATTTCAGAAAGAAGAAAAAGTGAAAAATAGGTTCCAAATGGACATTGTTTTCACTTTTCAGTGGAATTTTTTTTTTCATATTTAATGAATTTGTTGTTGAGTAAAAGAATTGTATGATATAAACCGTACTAGTGGCTTTAAAACTTTCCTCTGTCTATATTACAGAAATATGTAATATAGGGTGGCACAGGGCTCACACTGGCTCAAAATTTTGTGTCGCAAGTTTGCGCGATGACACAAAATTGTGCTGTAGCACAATATTGCGCGACGATAGAGTTGCTGAAAAAACTATGATTTTTCTCAACAATAGAGATAGTGTATGTGTTGATCTATGTGTTTTATTTAACATACAAAGTCATATTGTATTAGATTCAACAAAGTCAGAGACTAATACCAACACTACTTCTATGATAACATAGTAAATGCAAAATATTCAGTAAGTTTGAATTGAATGACAGTACTGAGTAAGTGATGAGTTCATTTAGACCAACTGAAAAAGTCACAGAATTCTTCATAGAAGCCCTCCCATCTAATTAAAAAATATCCATTTGAGGGCCTTCTATGCTTATCATGATCAATTTGCAGTTTAGGGATTACTGTATTGACAAGGCAGGTGGTAGCTGCAAACATGGTGTAGGCTGAAAGAACTGCAGCTTTGCTTTTAGACCAAGCTATAGTATTGAACTCCCCCCCTCCCCGTGACTTGAACTCCTTGATAGCAAGGACAGCCTGAAATTGGCTATTGTAGCCAAAGAAAGATGGACAGACCTTGAATTTTTCCTGGGATGGGGAGGGGTCCAAGTATATATTTGTGAAAAACATTAGACATAAAAACGGGAAAAATAGCAATTTAGGAAATTTCCAAGGTGACTCCTAATACCCCTCTAGATATACTCTTGATCATTTGTTCAATGTATCTTGAAAACAGTCCCCTTAAATAATCTTTGCATGTTGTGAAAAAAAGACCTTTGACCTGATTAAATAAGGTCGGTGTAGCGCCCCCCCCCCCCCCCCCCAACAAAAATAAAAGGTCTCAACGCACATATTACTTTATAGATGGATATTTCTCGTATACATACATAAGCAGTTTGTCCTTTGTTTTCGTACTCACAATGGCCTAGAAATAAAATAAGTAATTTTTTCTTGTTAAATTCTTCGTCGCCGACTCTTTGTTTCACAGGAGATTGACGCCTATGACGCAAAATTAAAAGAAAGAAGAGGGGGTGCTTATTGTGGGTCCACGACGTCGAGCTTGTATGCTTTTATCCTGAATACAAAGATCTCAAAATCTCGATTTAGGTGCTATTGAAGGCTTATATTTGATAGTTTTATCGTCAGAACTGCAGACGTTTTAAAAACGAACGGCGTCAATTTTGCTACATGTATTTTGTTTTCCCATACGGAATCGGACATTTCTAAGTTACGTTTCCTAAATATAAAATCTAAATTATATAATACAGTGGCACTTCTTTTGGGGGAGAAACAAAGAATTGAAAAATAAAATAATTATGACATACTCGTGATGATCTAAACTTTTCAGTGACATTGAAAGATATAAAGTTTGCCATCCGCCGTAAAAAAGTTAAAATACATTTTCATAATTAGGAATACAGCTGTACTAACGTTGGACAGCTTATCTTCATAATCCAATTATCTAATTAGCGGTGGCTCTCGTGCTGCTGGGGCTACCTAATTACCAGTGTATTTCACACCTTTACGGTCACCCGCTTACCTACGTTACACCTGGACGCTTCAACTGCACTTTGGATGACTTGGAATCGATTTGTCAATGCCGAATTTGCGTGTTTGTCGGTACTTGAAAACTCATTTTTAGAAAATTCCCTTTGTCGCAAATCGCGATTTTCTGTCGCAAATTTCAAATTTTTGTCGCAAAATGCGACATTTGCGAAGCCCAGCGCGAGCCCTGGGTGGCAACATTACTGTTTTCAATAATTTCAGGGATTATTGTTAACAGTAATATTACAGTTTTAAGTAATATTACTATTTTTAGTATTCTCCTGGACTGCTGAATTTGAAGACATTTAATATTTGAATCACTTGGTCTTGAATTTGAAGACGTTTAACATTACACTAACATGACTAAAAGGGTAAATGTATGAACGAATGCTGGACGTTTCGGTACAAGGACGTTTATGTACAAAAGAAAGACGTTTCAGTACAAGTAGAGATGTTTTGGAACAATGTAAAAGACGTTTCGGTACATGATTTTTTTTATGATATGAGGTGATAACTTTGTGTTTGGATTTTGTTTCAATAAATTCCTTTGCAACATTAGAAATTGACGTAATATTTAGACCTCTTTAATTGCTCTTCTTATGAAATGGTGTCTAAGAAGCATTCTTTGATGGATCGGACTTCAAAGACAAATTGATGATAAAAACATAAGCTTTAATAAAATAATATTTTGGAATTCGAGTCAAACAATCACGCTTCTCTACTCTAACTTTTCGGGACATGATTTGGGGGGGGGGGGGGGGGTTAATATGGTAGTAAGCAAAATATTGATAATATCTTATATCCTCTCTAATCAGTCAATAATTAGGTAATGTACAAAAACAAAAACATGTACCGAAACGACCTAAATCATGTACCGAAATGTCCTTGTATCGAAACGTCCTACACCCGTATGAACTCTACTAAAAATTTTACGAGCCATGTGTGCTTGTAAAATTTTAATCTTAGTTACAACACTAAAACAGGTTGGGGAAAGGTACCGATAGAGTTAATATACCTCGATATAGCTAATATTCCTGGATTGGGCTAATCAGTCTGAATATTTTCTGTAGTGAAAAATCCAAATATTCTCAGTTATTTTTTGTGCAAAATCGCATTGGTTCCTTATTAAAGAAGTAATGTTTACAAAATAAACATACCTGAAAAGTGAATGGTTATTGAGAAAATATACCTCCATTTTCCTGAACATACTGGGTGAGATTTCTCTAAATCTAGAAAGTTTTCAGGCATAGTTCCTTTTTAAATATTGCTTCTTGGCTTGTGCGATTTTGCACCCAAATATAATTTGGAGGAAAAAAGTTTTTCTGAATAAAAAAGTCCAATTAGCCAAATCGAGGTACATTTGCCCAATCGAGGTATATAACTGTCCTGTTCACTAATTCAGAGCACCCTGTTTTGGCGATTTATTCTGTCGTCTGAAGAACTTTGCTTTAAATTATTGTTTCCGAGAATTGACCTCCTTTAGTCGTAACTGGAAATTAACTTTAACTTACCCTATCAGCTGCCTTTATACCGCAATATGAAAAATGAAAATGTCTACGGGAAATTCCAATGTTAATTTCAAGCCGCCGCCATATTGTTCTCCGTGTCAACAATAGTAAACAGTGACGTCAAAGCCTCCGACGTCACGCATTTTCAGCGATTTTACTATAGAAAATCCCCGTAGACTTTTTATTTTGCGTCCTATTTCTAACTTAACCGACGCACAGCCAAAACAATGGTATTTTCTGTTACGACTAAAGGAGTACTATAAAATAGATATCTTTTTTGAAGATGACATTATCATATTTTAGAGAAAACCGGGAAAACAGGGTTCTCTGGTTTTAGTGAACAGGAGCAGTGGCGGATCCAGCGCCCCCTTTGCCGGGGGGTCAAGGGGCGAATTTTGCCGAATTTTACTGAAAATGGGCCAAAATATAGGGTTTTTTGGAAAAATTTTGGGTCAGTGCCGGGGGGCGGACGCCCCCTTTCGCACCCCCCTGAATCCGCCACTGAGGACAGTAGCTCGATCGGTACCTTTCCCCAACCTAGAGTGTTAGCGTAAAAGATGTCTACACTTTAAAAGATAGTCACAGTGCATTACTACAAGGAGTAAAGCGGAAGTGGTAAACACATTCTTCATAGCTTCATATCTGTCTAGATAGCATACCTTGATATGTATAATCTATGTAGTCTATTATCTTGCTTTGGCCAGTTGACAAAAAGCAAAGCATGGTCTGGGTATATATTGTGACTTATTCTATATATTTATTTCCTATATAACCAATGAATAATATTGTAAACTCGGGTGCTTAACACGCAGATTGCTTATGAAAATTTTCAGGTGTATCGTACAACAATTGTATTTCAAATGCACGCAGGTTAGGCCTGTGTGTTTAAGAAGTAAACACTCGTGGGGCGCTTTACACAGACTGTGCAGTGGCGCGTGATAGGCGGCAAGATCAAAGAAGAAGTTGACCCCTAGCGAAGATTAACGATACTTACACAACCATGCCATATGCGCCCTCTCCTATGTATTGAAGATTAGTATAACGTGGACCGACCATGAAATCTTGGCCGCTCACCACTTCTTTTTTCCCAGGATCACTGCTCGCCATTTTGAAAATGACAAGCTCTCTGGCTCTGATGTCAATCACGTGATAAAATGACGTCACGAGCACCTTGCAATACACAATCGCCGAGGGCAATGATAATTGACCTGAATTGAACTTGTAGTACGGTGACCAAGAGTATGAAAAAATCATTTTAATTGACATTACATTCAAGGTACATGGCTGATAAATACATGTAACAAGGACGGATTTAGGGGGGTTTGGGGGAGGTGTTCAGGACCCTCCCCCCCCCCCCCCGGTTTCCGTTTTTTTTTTTTGGCAACAAAAACCCCTGCAAACAAAGTAAAATTGCTTAATGTCCATCAGAATTCACCAATTTGAATAAAATGTGTGTTTTGGGCTAATAAATTTGACTTTTTACGAAAATTTGATAGGTTTCAGATGTAGTTTTGTACACTTTCTGTTGATACAATTTTTTGTTTTAGATTTCTTTGCGAAATATTCCTTTTTTTTTTTTGGATTTTTTTATTACTACCAGCTTTTTGAAAAAGGCGATTCTTTCATACATAGCAAGCGCTTCAATTGTGAGTTGTGCTTGAACGGTGCCAAATATATAAGAAAATCCGTCTGACTTTTTCTCTAAATTTGACAAGTAAAAATGAACTTTTTGTAAAAAAAAATGCTTGATTCTGTACTGAAATTGAAAGTGAGTGTTACTAAATTAAAAGATAATTCTAATCACGACACTTCAAACAAATTTTTACATTTATTATCAAAAGTAGGCTTTTTTCCTGTTTTCAGTATTTTACTGCTTGCTTGGACGGTTTTTGTCCTAAAACACAACTTTCGCACCCAAGATTTTTCGTACGACACTGTACATTTTAAAGACAAATCTTTAAGCTTTAATTTGAGATGATTTTAGCCATGTACCTTGAGTGTCAATAAAAGTCGAAAAAAGAGGTTTTTGACACTTGGTCACCCTTCTATCGTATCTCATAAGGTTCAAATTATAAAAGTGCGTAAAATACCCTCATTCACATTCAATGGAACGAGATATGTCAAGGCAAAAAAAAAAAAAAAAAAAGGGGGGGGGGTTGGCGTCAGTCAATATTTACTGTTAGAGGAGGGGGAGGTGGATCTTGACATTTCCCCTATATCGGTCTTCAAAAGCCTTGATCATGACTTTATATACTTTAAAATCATACATTGTAGGGAGGAGGCATCTTGTAATGTTGTGAAACTTTTGCCTAATCCCATACATGTATCTGCATGAAATTGCTGACACTTACAAATGTACAATGTAAGTTACATCAATGTAACTTCAATTTGATTTCAAAATTCTTACACAATTTTCACTAAGAAATTTATTTTCCATAGGAAGTAATAAATGTATTACATTTGATTACACATGCAATCCCTCTCCGTTGCTGTAGAACTTTTTCTTCAAATGGTAAATTTTCATTATTTAATTTTTTTTTTCATCACTTCGAAGAAATTAACATCCAGTGGAATTTTTTCTATATCCAAATGAATTTCAAAGCGAATTTTATCCTTTCAACTTTCGTTGTTATCTCACAGGTCTTTCAAAAAGTAAAGTTATCTGTATAAATGAACAATTTGTACAAATTAATAGTTGTTTACATATATATATATATATTCTTATCGTTTTTAATTTAAAATGATGCATTGTTGACAGATTAATTACACGGAGGCAAAAATGTCAAATTCACAAAAAAGTTGAACTTTATGCGGTGCTGTGCAAAGAAGGATAACTCCACTTTTGAAATCGAGGATACACCATTGGATGATCGGTGCGGTTAGAAAATGAAAAGTTTTGCATCAATTGCTGTATAACTTTAAGAACTAACCTTATGAAAATCATTTGTCACAAACTTGACCCTAATATTTGCATTTTTTTTAAATATTCGCTCTTGTTCTAAAAATTTCGTTTTACATTTTCCTTATCACAATTAATGCATAATTTAGAATAATGTGAAGCAAATTATTTTGATTCTTTCAAATTCAGGATTGAAAAATTAGGATAAACTTATAAAGAATTTGGAATGATTTCCTTGTTTGTATACTTATTTAAAGATGGCAGTGTATAGTAGATTTTTTCAGGTGGTCATTCATTTGTTATATGTAACGTTTGATTAACATTTTGCTCTGAATTTTGCTGAAAAAATTAATTTGCCTAGAAAAATCTTGCTCTTTAGTCTTATGTGTATATGATCTGAATTTGAAGAATTACTTCAAAATTCATCTTTAAATTCCTGAAAATTTTTCGTCTCGCTTCGCTCGTTGCAACATTAAATTCATCTTAAAAAAATTCGCTTGCTTTGCTCGCCACAGTACAAATTTTCATTGTAAAGTTCACATTTGAAACATCAAATAGTTTTGAAAATGTTTATAATTATATGTATAAGACATGGCTTTCTCAAAGGCTCAAATAATCAGTAAATTGTACAACATTCTACAATAGATAATATATAGAATACAACTTTCATCGAAAAAATAGTTTTGTATCAATTTTATTATTTTACAAATTGTCCTCAAGCCCCCCCCCCCCCCTCTCCCGACCCTACACTGTTATATCATAAGTTTTATGTGTTATGCGTATATTTATATTGTTAAGATCTTTTATCAATCTCTTAAGAAGTGTATGCAGCTATAAATTGGCTTAAAAATATGAAACATTTACAGTTAAGGGTACAAATAAAGTATACTTCTGTGATGATTTATAAAATACAGACATTTATAAATTATACACAAAGACAATCCGTAATCGAAAAAATTAAAGTTCTTTTGCTCCAACTATGCCTGAAAAAATAATTTTACCCCGGGCCTGGGTGAAAAAAGACACGACAAAAACAAAAACAAAAACAACAAAGCAAAACAAAACAAAACAAAACGAAAAAACAAAAACAAAAACAAAAACAAACAAAAACCAAGCGCCCCCCCCCCCCTGAAAATCAAATGGACCGTGCCTTATAGGGTTCGTGGTTTTAAAGCTATGATATCTCATCCACCCTTGTGCTTGATTCCCTATATATATTTCGTTTTCTTAGAATAATTGAACATGCTGAACATGTCTGGCCATGCATAATACCAGACTTTTTGTTAAAAATCTTCCTTTATACATAACACATGAGAACATTCAAATAAGCCGTATGTCTTGATGCCCTAACATGTACATATCTTATCTTTGAACTCACTCTTTTCACCCTTCTGAAAATGTGGACAGGTAAAGGGAAGGGAATTAAAAGACTGCTTATTCCTAAAGAAGAAAACGAAGAAGTATGTTGACTTTGATAATTGTAATGCTGCTGACCTGTATTGGAAAACTGCCTTGTCAAACGAATGGTAGGAATTTCAAGCTGTTTTGTTATGACTTTTGTTTCTCGAGGAGAAAAATCTAAGGTCTAACCTAAAATTCACATGTTCCACACAAGAAAGTTAAAAAAAAAGATTCATGAAAGAAATTAACTGAATCTTGTTTTGTTAGAAGAATCTTTTGCTTTATTTATGTAGTAACTGGAAGGAAAGTTAGATATCCGTAAATTAGGACAGTAATACAATGTCATGTTCAATTGTTCATATATCAGTGAAACAAAATATTTACAAACTAAGGAAAAACAAAAACGAACAGAATAGAAAGTTTCTCAATTAAAATCATCAATGTATCGAGCAATAGTGATATCAAATGCCTAAAGCGGCGATGCTTGCGAATAGAACCTGTCACTTTGTCCAATAACTTCTCTCCCCAATGGATGGATTTCAATTTGATTTCACGGAAATGTTTCTAAGTACCTAAGGGTATGTCATGACCTTGAACAAAGGTCAAGAACACAAAAGTCGCCATTATTAAAACATTGTCCGGGGCATAACTCCTCTCATTATTGATGAATTGAATGTGTCATGATCTTAAACCAAGGTCAAAGGTCCAGGTCACAATATACACCATCAATGTGGATGGATTTCAATAATATTTCACAAAAATGTTCTTTAGGGCCTAAGGGTGTATCATGACCTGGAACCAAGGTCTAATATCAAGGTCACAGTAAAAGCTTGACCTTGAACCAAGATAATTTTCAAAGAATATTGCTACGGGGGGGGGGAGCATTTTCATCCCGTTACGAGCAAATTTTCATTTACATTTGATGAGCAGTATTTTGTTATGTTTTTTTACATGAGATAGCAGACGCTGTCTATTTGGGATGTGATTATCATAATTACGTTTAATCAATTTAAAAACAAATCTCAAAAAAGAGCACACAAGGATGTTTTTATGGACAATTTTCAACACATTTTTCTTTCCAACGAAATACTTCCGATAATTTGAAATATAAAACTGAAGTACTAGTATACATGTACCAACACTGCTGCCATATTCAAGACGTTCACTTCTTGATAAACAATGAACCAAACTGTTTCATAGATTTAAAAAAAAAGTGATTACGAACAGGACAGTAAGACTGAGGATTAATTCCTTTGTTACAGAAAAGCTCTATATATAGATGAATATCAAATGTATTTGTAATGCAATAAGCAAGCAGTCAATGCTCTGCTAACTGAAACAAACTGAAATCATACATTCTTGCTTCAATTAGCATATCATAGGAAAATTCTCAATCTTACTTTCAGCATTATTGTTCTTCACTTGTGGTTTTGAGACCAATGGCACCTTATGTGGATTTACACAAGATACCACGGACGATTTTGATTGGACATGGCAACAAGACCATACTTCTTCATCTCACACCGGCCCATCTGGAGATCATACATACCAACACCAATACCATAGGCATGGACATTACATGTACACAGAGGCATCAGCGAAGCGGCAGGATTACAGAGCTCGTCTTTTATCTCCAACCTTTACAGGGAAGGTGCCTTTGTGCCTAACGTTATATTATAATATGTATGGACATGATATTGGATCGTTAAATGTGTTCACCCAGGTAAGTTAAGATAATGCTTCATTGCTTAACTGCTGAATCAGTGAATAAAATTCAAACACAAAACCGAAAATTAGAATCCAGAAATCACAATCAATAGACATACAAAACATAAAAGACAGACAGAATTAAAAAAAAAACCCGTATAAAAAGAAAACAAAAAACTCCAAAGAGCAGCTAGATAGTGTCTATGGCCGGAATCCTTTGATTTCTTTTGTTATAAAACTGTAATTATGACACCCGTGATAAAATGTTCATAATTCGTAAACAGACTGAGACAATAACACCACGAAATAAAATCACAAAGGACAACACTTTAGCTTGTGTCTCTTGCTGTGGGTGTCATCTGTGTGTTTTTGCATGGATTGTTTTGCCGTGGGTGTCATCAGTGTGTTTTTGCATGGGTTGTTTTGCCGTGGGTGTCATCAGTGTGTTTTTGCATGGGTTGTTTTGCTGTGGGTGTCATCTGTGTGTTTTTACATGGGTTGTTTTGCCGTGGGTG
Source organism: Pinctada imbricata (assembly GCA_033119305.1). Lineage (NCBI taxonomy): Eukaryota > Metazoa > Mollusca > Bivalvia > Pterioida > Pteriidae > Pinctada > Pinctada imbricata. The sequence continues at coordinate 24,112,183 of VSWD01000013.1, forward strand.
TCGTTTTACTGTGGATGTCATCTGTGTGATTTTGCATTGGTTGTTTTGCTGTGGGTGCCATCTGTGTGATTTTGCATTGGTTGTTTTGCTGTGGGTGTCATCTGTGTGTTTTTGCATGGGTTGTTTTGCTGTGCGTGTCATCTGTGTGTTTTTACATGGGTTGTTTTGCCGTGGGTGTCGTTTTACTGTGGATGTCATCTGTGTGCTTTTGCATGGGTTGTTTTGCTGTGGGTGTCATCTGTGTGTTTTTGCATGGGTTGTTTTGCTGTGCGTGTCATCTGTGTGTTTTTACATGGGTTGTTTTGCCGTGGGTGTCGTTTTACTGTGGATGTCATCTGTGTGATTTTGCATGAGTTGTTTTGCTGTGGGTGTCATCTGTGTGTTTTTGCATGGGTTGTTTTGCTGTGGGTGTCATCTGTGTGTTTTTACATGGGTTGTTTTGCCGTGGGTGTCGTTTTACTGTGGATGTCATCTGTGTGATTTTGCATGGGTTGTTTTGCTGTGGGTGTCATCTGTGTGTTTTTGCATGGGTTGTTTTGCCGTGGGTGTCATCTGTGTGTTTTACATGGGTTGTTTTGCCGTGGGTGTCATCTGTGTGTTTCTGCATGGCTGGGTTTTCCGTGCGTGTCATCTGTGTGTTTTTGCATGGGTTGTTTTGCTGTTGGCGTCCTCTGTGTGTTTTTGCATAGGTTGTTTTGCCGTGGGTGTCATCTGTGTGTTTTTGCTGTGGGTACTGCAACCGAGTGCTTTTAGAGATCCCCTCCTTTTGTAGGTGGCGCTGTTAAATGACAAGCTATATTAAGTTTAGGGGACGACCAATTGAAATTAAGTGTGGGGGTGGGGGGTACTATTTTGAAATAAATGCTCTGACCCAGAAGATGTTCAAAATATCTTATTTTATCGTGACTTGAGATTTTCTCCCTTTATGTACTACAGAACTCGCCTGGTGTAAAATCTCTAACAAACTTCCAGTTCGCTAAGCTCCGCCCATGCACGTGCTATAGAGCTCGTGCAGAACAATATAAGAATAGAAATAACAACTAGCTAGCTGTGATTCGTTGTCCAGTAATTTCCCTCGTCGCATGAACCAATCAAATAATCACCTCGCCGCTTCGCCATGTTCGCGGCTTGATTATAATTTGATTGGTTCATGCGACTCGGGGAATTACTTGACAACAAACCACGGCCAGCTAGTTGTTATTTTTAAATATTTTATTTCGTTTTTTATTTAAACAAATTATAAGCTTCAAGTCTTGTTAGAATGTCTACATAGTACATCACACTCACTGCTTTTGTACGTGATGTAGAAAAAACAATCTTGGCATACCCCTCTCCCAATGTGCTGTGAAAACTCAATTTAGAATATGCAGGTGTCGATACATGTAAATATCATATATGTGTATGTTTCAATTAAGTGAATAATTGTAGTGCCCAGAAAGTCATGGACGTTTAAATATTCTGTGTGTGTGTCTTATTGTTTTATTGGGGTTTTTTTTTGGGGTGGGGGTGGGGGGGGGTGAAGATTAATTATTAGAGGTTGAAAATAAATATTCTGACCTTGAGTAAAGTAAAAAAAATCAGGCCGGCTCTGCATTAAAAGTAAATGATCTGACCAAAAAGTGCCAGCCCCCCTTTCAGGATCAAATGTTCGTACCCTAAGTTTAAATAGAGAATAAGTGTCTTAATTTGTGTTTTGCTACGGGTATACAACACACAGCAAGTGCATTTATCGTACATGTAATGCGCGTTAGCTAAATGCACTTGCTGTGTGTTGTATACCCGTAACAAAACACAAATTATGATATTTATTCTATATATATGCACTATAGTTGTCTATTTCATTCTTGTTTTCTGAAATTGCTTTTTCTAGGTAAAAAGGGTGACGTCAAAATTCATCTCACCGCGGGTTCAGTTTGCAGGTTAGAACAGCCGTCGCGGCATGTTTCTTTAGATCTTATGCATTGTGACGTCACGAGTGTTAATACACAAATTGCAGCACGTTCCTTTCAATAGTAACATCTCAGGGAATTACATCAGTTGTGCATATATATACATTTAAATATCATATGAATCATGTTACATTTATATGCATACAATGCAGGGAATCCTATCTAATTAGGCAGTTTATATAAGTAAGTAATGGCATATATTAAATAAGTGAATGAAGTAAGACACAAAAGCCGAAACCATACTCGTAAAATCACAATCGAAAGACTCGTAACAGAACTTCCTCACGCGAATAGAAAATAAGACAAAACAAAGGAGGGAATTTCCAACAACACTAGGCGGCAACACCCATAGCAAAACTCCAAAACACCCAATGCGAAAACAAAGAGCAGACACGCACAGAAAGAGACAAAGAACACCAACGCACAACATAGAAACATCAAACACAAAAGACCACACATAAACCAACGAGACCTCTGGGCAACCGGTGACGACTTTGGACGGTCATCTGTCATGCAAGTAGCAGACGATGTGACTATCCGGATTACATGCGCACAGCCCTCCCACCTTGCCGATTACCCCGGCAGATGTCTCGAAGAACGCACAGCAGTGGTTGGAAATAACCACCTCAAACGGACAAACTCCACAGAAACACGAATGATAACTTGTCTAATGAACCATATCCAGTGAAAGCGCGGAAGGCATTGTAGAATGCACTGTAGGTGGCGATGTTAAAAAGCATCGTACGATTTCCATGAAACATTTGTAACATACCTAATGCAAGTGTAGTATCCAAGTAGGTAGCCTTAGACCAAAAAGGAAGCCCAACGTCAATCTCGCTTTCTGCCTTATACAAAGTGTTACCCACGGTTTCGCAGATTTGCCAGAGGAATGACAAAGAATAATAGAAAGTAGCACCGCCCTAGATAAATTCGATAAAGAATAACTGATCAATTATTATTTAAAAACAAAAGGGATAGTACCTTTGCCCGGATTAAATTGGTCAACCGAATATATCTAATATCTTCCAACATGATGGACTACGAGATGGCTTTTTCAATGTATTGTCCTATTTAAATATTTTCAATATTTCGAATTTGTCATAGGACAGTATCATCCAAAATATTATATGACTTTGTATCCCTCGAGTGCACCTAACTTATACCATAATGTCTTATTGAAAAACATAGCTTATCTATCATTTATAGGCCTTTGGATTTGGCACAAACATCGCGTGGGATCGAAACTATGGTGTTGTGATTCCTTACATAGTTTTTGGTAATGTTTAAACTTTACAAAACTGATGAGTCGTTGCAGTAGGCAATGCCTAATAAATCAATTCATATCGTCCAGGAATATATAAAGTTAATAGTTTTTTGCAAACACTTCAATGATTTGTTGACGACAGAAAATCATTCCTTTTGACAAACTCTTGAAGTGTTTGCAAGAACTATAGACCTTTCAGATATAAAAAACAATATGGACTTTTATTAGGTGTTGCCCTACTGCAATAAATTCATCAATTTCTAAATTATGAAATACAATAAAAAATCACAACATCGTACGTTTCGATCCCACGCGGTGTTTATGGTGGCAAAGAGAATAAGGAATACCGAACATTATTTTAAGAAATAGATAGAAAAATGCTAATATTCTGGTGCGCATTATATTTGAATGTCACAATTTGGAAGTACAAGGCTGATAGATTAATGATATATACAGTCTATCTGCTATGAAAATATCTATGAAAATAGAAGATGGAATAATACAGAAGTGTTCCAACTCTTTACCTTCTTGACGAAAATCTCAAACCAATCTTAATGCACCAGACACGTGTTTCGGTTAGTAAACCCTCATCATTGGTACTTATTAAATGCCGAAGTGATTTTCTGACACTGCCAAATGTATTTCAGTAGCTCCCTCTAGGTTTATAAATGTTCAGAGGTTAGGGCTAAGGTTGGTTTATTTAATTTGCAGAGACGTTTCAATCGAGACTTGAAACACGTTAATTTCGTTCATGTTATGTTTCAGAGATGTACGCGTTTTGTGTTTGGTTCATTATTTCCTTATGCCAATGTATAACTTTTCCCTTAAGACAACTGATCACCAGAAGGACATTTTACTGTCAATTTCGGGTGACCAAGGGGATCAATGGAACTTGCGCAATGTTACTGTACCCTTACCAACAGTTTTAAGTGGATTTACGGTGAGAGAAAAGAACATAAAAATTTGCATGGAAACAAAGAAGATTTTTATATAGTATTAAAGTTCAATTTAAAACAAATTGCAAATAACCTGAATGAAGAGAAATATTGCATGTCTTTTGAATCTTTTTATTCAACAAAACTTTTTCGGTATTAATTTCAAATAAGCCAGGAAACTTTGCTTATATTTCTTAGCCTTATCAAGGGATTTTTGAACTATATGAATATAGATACACATTTAACAATGAATCACAATCTTACGCCCCCGATCTGTGTTCCCTTTAAAAAATAAATCTACGTAAAGAAAGTTTGGGTTGGATAGTTTAAAAGATTCCCTTTGCTTGTACAATAAAGAATACATAAATCCTTAATTTCTTCCAAAAAATTATTACTTTTTAATGATTTATTTTAGATAGTGTTTGAGGGAATTACAGGAAATGGTTTCCAAGGTGACATAGCTATTGATGATATAAGTCTAGAGCCTGGAAACTGTGATTCTCTTGGTGAGTAGCTTTCATTTCATCTTGGAATAAACACATTAATTAGTACATGTAAATTGTTTTTATATTGAAAAAATACTCGTTATTCTTGCATAGCTTAATCAATCATTTGTCTTGACGAACATCGGGGAAATATTCTATTTCAGCATCGGTATTTTCATGTGATTTTGAAGACAACGCAACTTTGTGTGGCTTCACTCAAGATACAAAAGACGATTTTGATTGGACGAGGCAATATGGTCAAACTCCGAGTCAAAGCACCGGACCACTGACTGACCATACATTTAACAACCAATACAATAGTCATGGTCACTACATGTACACTGAGGCATCCAGTCCACAAAAGAAGGATGACAAAGCTCTTCTGATGTCACCTTTCTTCACAGAGTCATCGCCTCTTTGTCTGATGTTTTATTACAATATGCACGGAAATCACATTGGATCGCTTCATGTTTTTATACAGGTATAATTATGGTAATATATAGCTAATGTCTATAGAAAAATATGAAGAAGTAAAAAAACAAACTTTGATTTTCTAACAAGAATCACAAAAATTAATAATTATACAAATGTATATTAAAATTTACAGCCTCTTGGCTTTTATTAAAAAGTCAAAACAAAGAGCGTTTATTTACCGAGTTTTTCTTGTCAAGAATTGTACACTTGTAAACTTCCTATGCGCCCTATGAAGTACATTACTTTGCGGAATACAGAGTTATTTCCCATTTGAGACGATATCTGACTTAAATCCATTATGAAGTCATGAAAATGGTATGGTAATGACGATAGTTTACCGTCGTTTCCCAGAGTTTAGGGACCGTTTCCGTAGAATATGATGACTTAATAATTAGACTACGTCAGATACCGTCCCAAATGGGAAGTCAAGTAATTCTTTTCTTCGAAATTACCAAATAGGTGTATAGTATGCTTCCTAATTTTACTGCAAAATACGGGTATCGGAGTGATTTTAAAGATGATACACATACATATATTATGAATTTTCCTGATTGTCTTAAATGTAAGAAAATAGTCGGTCACCTGCTTTACCGAAGTTATGACCCTAAAGTCATCAATCAACACTGGGCATGGTACTGCACCATTCTTCAGTTTTGTACCAGTGTCTTTACCAACTGGCCAACCGTGACGACGGGAATCCATGACGGGCCTTGTTTAAATCTTGTCGGAGAAGCCAAGGTCCTGATTCTCTGTCCTATCTGAAAGTTGGTCAGACTTCTCGGGTGATTGATCTTGAGCTCGCTTCAGCCAGCAGAGCATACGCTGTTATACGCATGCCACAGAATTTTTAAGATTATTTACATAGAATATGTAAATAATACCAAAGATTGTACTCTATATCTTCCAAAATGGAAGTAACCGGATGTGACAGTTCTACCGAATTGAAGCGACGGGTGTTGCATGCAAGCAGGAGATGCTTACTCTTCCTGGGCACCTGGTCTCACTCTCATATCGGGAGTTCGCTTCTTTTCATATGGTGGAGGTTTTTGTTTTTGTTTGCTTTGGTTCCTGTTTTGTCCTGATTTTGTATGCCTTCGGTTTCTGATTTTCTGTATTATCGATTTTGTACTGTAGACAGGGATATGGTCATTATCCATATTTGTCATTTGCAAGAGGCCGCTGCGTTTAACTTTCTCCTTTGTGATGTCACCTTACAGTGAGAAGTTTTATGTTTATACACCAATTGTGTGTCTAGGGATGTGCGCACGTAATCCGGATAACCACACCATTTGCTAATAGCATTTGGCCGTCCAACGTCGGCGCCGATTGCACATTGGTATTCTTCCTTTTATGTGTTGTCATTAATGTTTGATGTTTCTGTACGTCTGCTTCAATTGCTATTATGATGTTCTAGCGTCTTTTTGCGGTTTGTAGTTTTGTTTGATGTTATTGATGTGTCACTTTCTTGTGGGTTTCTTTCGCTGGGTGTGTGCAGGATGGTCATGCTGGAGATCATTCCCTTTCCTTTTAAAACATAAAAAAACAGAAGTGTATATTTGCGTCGTCAGACCCTTTCGCCCCCATGAACTCTATCGATTTTTCATGTGAACCTGTTAACGTTTTCAAAATATATCAATCATTAATATATCCACAGAAACATAAATGGTTTAATGATTAGTTATGTACTTGATATCATAATTATGTTATATGCCAGGCTATGTCTCCTGATAGCTTTGTTTTGGCACTTTATCAATTTGACGTCATACATATTACATTGTGTATTTTGCTATTTCATTTAAAATATCATCGAAATTAAAGGAAGGCTTAGCAACATCCCTCCAATGCGATTTTGAACACATATTTTATTTGGATATGCTACTGATTCGACCCTACAGAAAAATTTAAACCTCGCACTATCTGCAAATAGCACAAATTTGATTTCAAAAAATATATCCAGCGGTTTTTTATTTTTAATGGCTTAGTCTAAAAACCACATTGGCTGTAAGCATCACTGATAAGGATTTGATATCCAAAACACGTCTCTGGTGCATAATAAATTGGAATGAAATTTCTTCGCAAGGTATAGAGTTGGAACACTTCCGTATTATTTGAGCCTCTAACCCATGGTCTTCATTTTGCATCATAAAACATTTATTGTCTTATTCAGATTCAAAATTAATTTCTCAATCAAAAATGAATATTTACATTACTAGAAGATTCCCCATGTTAAACGTCCATTAGGCAACTAGAATTATATTCCAATAACTTGGGTTGCTATTGTGACGTCACGTTCAGGTATTGTATGTAGTGAGAATTTACCAAAATTAAGATACATCTGACGCTGTTACAGGCAAAAAGTGCGATGTTCATGCAAATAAAAATGACCTATAATTAGAATAAATGTAAATATAAGTAATGACTGTCTTACTTTTGGTGTTCATGGGTGTATAATTCTGGTTGGACACGTGCAAATTTTCCGAGAATCGCTTCGCGATTCATGGAATTTGCACGTGCCCAACCAGAATTATACACCCATGAACACCAAAAGTAAATCAGTCATTTCTTAATTAATTCCATTGTAGGTTAGTTCCTATCCGAAACGCCTTTTGTTTATTTTAGTTCAGCACTTAATTATTTATTAACTATTTCCACAAGGGTGACATATCATACGTAGCTTAATAAAAAACCCAAAGGCTTTCCTAAGCTCAAACCCATTCCTCTACAAGTTCAGATTACGACACTCTCTTTGTGTCTTTGTCACTGTGTTCTTACTTTAATCTTACGGCTCAATTCATTCCAATTTTGGTTTGATGATATAATAAAATGCAGTCAAATTCAAAACTCCATCATAACACTTGCGCCGGTCGAATATAGATCGCTAGACGTTGAAGCCACTATAATTTGGTAAGTGTCCACCCTTTTCGATTTAGTATAGACTTGTGCAGAGAAAGGGATTTGTGACTAACATATGACTATTTCTCTCAGACTAGAGATGGACACAGACCAACTTCATTTTCTATCTGGGGATATTCTGGAACTGAATGGCATCTTGCTCAAGTCAACATTTCCCAATCAACAGCCAAAATAGGCTTCCAGGTAATAAAAAAGAAATTAGTATGTTTTTTTCAATGAGAATAGGCTTGCGTATATGTTATCTAAAGCTGTTATTTTTATTCTTCTTCATCATATCCCTGAGTGTAATACAATACCATGATTATGGAAAAATTAAAAATGTAAAAGTAAAATACGTTTCATACCTTTACTACAGTACGTGTAAAAGTAATAATCATATTACAATTTTCATTATTCACTTCAATTAATTCATTTACAACACCGCAAAATAAATTTTATAGGGCTTTCAATTTCAAATTCAAATCCAATAATGTTAATTTCATTGTAAGTGCTGTTTGACTTTTGAATCTGCGTCTAAATAGCAATTATGGAATTAGAATTAAGAAAGACATTCAAATTCTCGAAATATGATTAATTTTAAATACCGGATTCAAAATAGATTCTAGTTACATGTAAGGTATTCAAAAAAAAAAAAGCTAAAGGTCACGTTCGCCTGAGCCTCACGCGACTTCTACAATCACATCCTTGGCGAGACCTGTACAATCTAGTGCATTCTCAACTCCCTTGGGAGTATACAATCAGATCTGCCGTTTAGGCGCTAATGCTTTTCATTCACATTGCAATCTCGTCTCATGTGCCAGGTACATTGTTCCCGGTTTACTCCTGGATGGAGAGAAGGCAACGTAGTATAAAGTAACTTGCCCAAGGTTTCAATGGTTTTGTAATGATCGGCGACGGTGATATTCGAACCCTCGACCTATGGATTCGTAGTCCATCGCGCTAACCACTACGGTACCAGCACTACATTTTCAATGCATTTTTACCAATCGGGAAAAATCAATTTGTAAAAAATGTTTCATAAATTTTTAGATTATAACTCTAATTTCCATTATTTAAGATCTTCAGATACCATAAATAGGAACCCAAATGACTACGCATTACCCATTGAATACATTAAGAAGGGAGATTGATAAGACTGTTAATTTTCAAAAAAAAAATCGAGTTAGGTCCCAGAGATTCCTCCCGAGTTTTCTGCTAAAAATTAAAAACCCTTTCCACATATTTCTAAGTGTGTCTTAAGGCTCGGACGTTTATCAATATCGTTAAACGTTTAAACGGAAAATATTAACCGTAACGGTGCTGTTTTATCGACCTCTCCCATGATGTGCAATTTACGTAATCCCTAATCAGAACCAGTTAAAATACAAGGGAGATTTATAGAAACTTTTAATATGATACCCCTTATATCCTATCTAAGAGTCTTTGCATGATCATAGATATAAAGTTTGTGCAAAGGACGTAATTATGACCAGCATTTATTTAAGACATATACAATAGATTCATTGAATGAAAATCCATTTACAAGTAAGGCATATTTAGATATTAACATTATTCATCAACGTCTAAACGTTTAGCAATTTGCTGAACGTTTACTACCTGTAACTGAAACTGTACGGGTTACATGTTTATTCTTAAAGCTCCTAGCTTTACTCTGTCTACATGTCAGGTTTGTACAACTGTGCTATCTATTGTTTCAGAATTGGGAACAAATTAAAATATAGTACCGATAGCTACAAACTCAATGCAACAATGAACTAAAAGCGAACAAAGGAGAAAATTCATGAAAGGTCTATATACGCTATAATACTTTTTATGAAGAAGTGCGAAATGCTCCGATTTCTTAACGATCTACATATGTATAATTATGTACGAGTTGCGAAATACTCTCAACCTCCTTTAAGTTCGTTTTGCGAGCATGGATAAACTTGCTTTTTTAAGATATATTTTTACTCTTTCACAAATGCTTCTTCCTTTGCACCTCTCAGTCCAAAATACAGTAAAAAATACTGAATTTTATAAATGATTGTGAATCTGTTAAAATGTTTCAAGCATTTCTGTTCCGGACGAACATATTTATTCCGCGGATGCTTACTCCTCCCGGGCGCCTGGTCCCGCCATTGACTTGGTAGGGGTCCGTCGATGCTCAATTTGGTGCTTTATTGTATGTGCTGCTGAGATTATCGTCAGTTTCTTTTTGAACTCATTATTACATGCATAAATACTAATTTCTGTCAATCGTATCAGTCAGCATGTTGATTCTTTTATTCATGTTAATGATTCAGTGAGCCTTGTTTGGATTTTATAATAGTTTAATTCTTTCAATAATATTTTTCTTTCTGTATAAGTAAATGGAAATGAATAGCTTCATCCAACTTAATACTTTATACAACGGTATTTGGAATTTGAGCGTAGAATATTCTTGTTCTCATTGGCGAATGCACTGTGTAGCATCACGTGACTTAAGGTTGTGAAACCACGAATAAATAAAGATAAAAAACACAGCTGGAGAAAAGAAAATAGGAACTGCAATAATTGCTTTGATTAAATTTTATCTGTTCATAGCCTAGATTCTATATCCTTCTCTAAACTGATACTTTTACAATCATAGACTCGTTAGTAAGTGAAACGCCGTTAATTTGACAAACATTTTGACAAAAGCTGTAGATATTTGCGTAGAAACCACCACACCATTATATTTAACCTATTTCGACCACGAGGTTCCTTTTGTCAGAATGTTTGTAAAAACTACAATGATTTCTTGAATGACAAAGAAAGAATCACCAATATCTATTTTTTTTACAATGACATTGGCTGTGAAAAAAAATTAATTGAATCAAATCAACCGTGACAGTACCTGTTTTCTTTCCTTCTAACGAGCGGTATTTGTGTTCGTGGTTTCACCAACATAAGTCACGTGATGCTTCACAGTGGAATGGAGAGTGTTTATTTTTATATCTTACAAGTTCGATAAAAAAAGAAAATTAATAAAAGTATCAATATCAATATTACAGGTTGTCTTTGAGGGTATCATCGGGGATGGTTTCTTGGGAGATATAGCCATTGATGATGTAAGTGTTCTGAGAGGACAATGTAGTTCTGCAAGTAAGTCGTTTATTAAAATAAATGATTTTAGCCATTGAACAAAGGGAATCGGGTATGATAACTTATGGCAACCAGACAATATAGAAAATATAGCAAAGGAACAAATATATGTCCACATGATTTAAAAAATTGGAAATAGGCCTGGCTCAGAACAGAGAATTTATTCTTTATAGAGTCTAAAAATTCCAAATGTGTACATTTCCCGTTCATGTTAATACATGTGCAATATACATTTACCATTGAAATACATCAACGATTCCGAAATGGAAGTAACCGGATGTGACAGTTCTACAGAATTGAAGTGGTGGATGTTGCATGCAAGCAGGAGATGCTTACTCTTCCTGGGCACCTGATCTCACTCCCATATCGGGTGTTCGCTTCTTTTCATGTGGTGGAGGTTTTTGTTTGTTTGCTTTGGTTCCTGTTTTATGCTGATTTTGTATGCCTTCAGTTTCTGATTTTCTGAATTATCGATTTTGTGCTGTATACAGGGATATGGTCATTATCCATATTTGTCATCGTACATTCGTGTTAGATGAGAATCATCTAAAGACGCCGATATGGATTCCAAACAAACCTTTCTGCCTCTGAAATAATAGATAACCACAAATCAGCTCTTGCTTCCTTTGGCTTCGACACTACCAATTTAGATTTAGATTTACCATACTTATACTGCATACCTAAAATGCATAAGAATCCGTACAAACAACGTTTCATCGCTGGTTCCTCAAAATGTTCTACCAAATCTGTATCGATCTTACTCACCAAAGTTTTATCTGAAATCAAATCTGGGCTACAAAAATATTGTTCGACAGTATATTCTCGCAGTGGTATCAACCAGATGTGGATTTTAAAGAATTCGAAGGAACTTTTAGAACATCTGAAATCCACTCATTTTAGTAGAGTCCATTCGATCAAAGCCTTTGATTTTTCGACACTTTACACTACAATTCCACATTCTAAATTGAAAGAAAGACTCGCAAAAATTATAAGTAATGCTTTTACAAGTAAGAACGGTAATCGCAAATACAAATTTATTGTTGTTAACTATGACAAAACCTACTTTGTAAAAGAAAAGTCAGATTCTGAAAATAAGTACACTGAAACAGACATTATTCAGATGTTAAACTTTCTGATCGACAACATTTTTGTGGTGTTTGGAGGAAAGGTCTTCCAGCAAATTGTCGGAATTCCAATGGGGACCAATTGTGCCCCACTCCTTGCCGACATTTTCCTTTACTCGTACGAAGCTGAATTCATTCAATCTTTGGTCTCTGAAGGGAAAAGATACTTAGCTTCTGACTTCAACTTCACTTACAGATACATAGACGATGTGTTGTCCATCAATAATCCAAAATTCGCGGATTACCTGAGCAGTATCTATCCTTCGGAGCTTGAAGTCAAAGAAACTACAGAGACAAATAATTCAGCATCCTATTTGGACATAATGTTGTCCTACGACACTGATGGTCACATGAACACCTCACTCTATGACAAACGTGACGACTTCAATTTCAGCATTACGAACTTTCCTTTTCTGAGTAGCAACATCCCTTCATCGCCTGCTTATGGCGTGTTCATATCTCAGTTGATACGCTATGCCAGAGCAAGTACCAAATATACGGATTTTGTTCTGAGAGCTAGGCGTCTTTCAGATAAGCTTCTCAGTCAGGGATATGTTTGTGACCGACTAACATCGTCACTGAGGAAGTTCTACGGTCGATATGGGGAACTCGTCATACACTATGATGTCCCACTATCCAGAATGGTGGATGATATTCTGTCATAGACCATTTGAACCATCCAACCAAAGATTGTACTCTATATCTTCCAAAATGGAAGTTACCGGATGTGACAGTTCTACCGAATTGAAGCGACGGGTGTTGCATGCAAGCAGGAGATGCTTACTCTTCCTGGGCACCTGGTCTCACTCTCATATCGGGAGTTCGCTTCTTTTCATATGGTGGAGGTTTTTGTTTTTGTTTGCTTTGGTTCCTGTTTTATCCTGATTTTGTATGCCTTCGGTTTCTGATTTTCTGAATTATCGATTTTGTACTGTAGACAGGGATATGGTCATTATCCATATTTGTCATTCAATAATCGGGTTTGACTTTTTTGTATGGCTTAGTGACATGTGTTAATAGCAGGAAGGAGAATGCATACGGTGAGAACGTACTTTGCACTCCGGACTTCGCACTTTAGGGGTCATATGAAAGTAATCAGGTGCAATTAGAAAACTAAAATCTGAACGCAGAATAGACGAAATGACACTTAGGAACTTTTAATATCTATATTTTTCATATTTATAACGTCACCATAGGAAATTCAATCGCTTGTTGCTTGGGAACAAAATCAAACAGGAAACGTTTTTGACGATCTAACAGGATATTTCTTGCATATTTTAGCGATACAATGGATTAGAAATTTCACGTTTATTTATATCGAATTATCTTTGATAATAAGATTTTTCTGCAATTTTGTAAACCGCCGTACTTTGCACGGAAATCTTATCGAATAAGGTTTCACTGTTTGAAAACTTTGATCGAGTGAATTTTAGTATCAACTCTGCTTTGTTCAAAGATGTAACCATTCTACAGGTAATTGCACGCATTATCGAGAACGAACGAGATGAATGACGTTCATTTCTTGACCCGTAACGTCAAAATTGAAAACGCTTACGTTTACTTTTTTCTCTCTCTTTTTCTAGTTTCCGTATCTCTAAATTGATTCATGGAGCTAGATGTGAGCTTTTTTTCACACAAACTCGCACAAAAAATAATGATAAATAAAATAAAATAAATTAAAAAAAAAAAAAAATAAAAATAAATAAATCCGGTCGCAAAATAAGTTTCTTCAGTAAATGGATACCAAAAGACGATCTAAAATGGACGATATTCAAAGTAAATAAACCAGTAAGAAATATTCATTGCACTTTCCATGCTGTAGATAAAAAGAACATGTAATTCGTTTCTGTACAATTTGTTTTTATAAATTCATAACGACTGTAATTTGGGATCCCTGTAAAGTGTGAAACGAATCAAAAACGAAACGAAACGAAACCTTAAATTAGAAAAAAAAAGGAAAAAAAAAGAACTCTCTCACTCTCTCTCTCTCTCTCTCTCTCTCTCTGTCAACTTCATGTGATGATATCAAATGTATGTCATCGTCATCGATATGAAATATACGAATACTAGAATGATTTATCACTTCTACATATTTCGTTGCGTTCTAGCAGCTTTTGACGTCTCTCGGGGAATTTTTCCCGTTTTATTTGACACTCAACTCCAAATATGCATTCTTTAATTAAAACATTGTATATATCTTTATCTTCTAAATTTATTTATAAACTTAAAGAAAAAAAATCAAACATTAAATGCAGCATCCCTGCTCTGCAGCGTAACTGCTGCTATGAACGAACGTTATTTTCGGTGCGTGACGTCAAAGTTCTTGCACCAATTGTAAATTACGCATTATTTTGAAACGACCCTGCAAGTAATCTAGACGAAGGATTTGTTCTGAAAATCTCTCAAAATGATTACCATTTGATTTAGAACGTCATATAAAGTAATAAAGGGGTTTATTTTTCTGTTGTGGTTTTTGAGTTATAATGACTCATGAAGACCCTTATCAGATTCACATTTGATTTATTAATTTTGAGATATAACCCCAACCCTTCCTCACATATTTTTCCTCTTTGCTTTTGTGTTTCATAATTTTGAAGCTAGAAATGAGGGTTTACAAATATCGAATACTGGTATAGCATTTTGAGGAAAATCCTTTATTTTTTTCTTGCCACTTTCAACATTATCTATCAAAATTGTACAGTTTTTGATGGATTTTCATACTTTGAAATGCCCCCCATTGCATAACAATCGGTCAATTTTTTTTCTTGTCGATATATTGCGTTAATCATTTATAAAGTAATAGTATATTGCAATTTCAATCAAATCTCTATTATAGTATTCTTGAAATTTGGCACTTTATAGGAAAAATCGATGAATTCCCATATACCCCCATAGTAAAATGGGCATTATTTTGAGACGACCCCTACAACTATACCAATCGGTAGATTTTTCTAGAAATCTGTAAAAATGTGAATAATTAAAAAAGTAATAATTCGTGTAAAAATAATCAATTTTTCTATTAAAGTTTTTGAGATATGAAACCGAACTCGGCCTCCTTAAGACATGTAAATAAAGAAATTCTGAAACAAAGTATTCTAGTGAGTTAAAGAAGATCCTAACGATAATCCCAGCAGCACGTAGAATCAGTAGGAGTTTGGATAGAATCAACAATTTACTTTTGTGACATAGTCCCTCTCAAGTGCGGTGTCCGAAGTGCGAAGTCCGCAAACATGGAACATATCTATTGGCCACACACTACAGTAATCGGACGATTGGGAGGATCGTGAGCACGAAATCTGGATAACTACACAATTTGCTACTGACATTGCATATGGTCGTCCTAAATCAGCACCGGTTGCCCATTGTTCTAGTTGATTTATGTGTAGTTCGTGTGATTTATGTTTAAATGTCGTCTTTTGTGTTTGGTCCTTTGATATCTTTTGTTGTTCTGATGTTGAACAAGTTTTTTCCGTAGTTTTTGTTGTATTGCGGATTTCTTCTTTTCTAAATGTAAGTAAGCAATACTTGAATTTGTCATGATTTACAAAACGAAGTATGGAAAGAATATCATGTTGTACGTCTATATGATCTTTTATTTGACTAATACTTTTTAAATACAATACATCAAGGTAAAAAGAAAACTTCTATAAATATTTCATTGTATCACTCAGGTACAGGTAACGTGGGTAATGTAAGTTGGTCTACATGGTCCGCATGGGGTGCGTGTTCATTAAGCTGTGGTACAGGTGTCACACAAAGAACACGTATGTGCATCAGTAACGTACATGCCAATAGAGTAGGGAAATGTAATGGTAATGATACAGAAACACAGGCATGCAATGGAAATCCTTGTCGAGGTAGGTTCAATTTAGATTTCATTGTAAATAGTTTACTTTGAAAGGAGACATTTTAGTTTCAGGGCGTGCAATTTGATGTAAACCGATATGCTTAATTTGAATTTTGGAAGAATTGGGGAAGGAAGCATTCATTGTTTCCAATTTTCATGGTTTCATCGAAAATAACTGGTTAGTTGGGTCATAATTTCATACATTTCATCCATCAGAAAACAAAACAAAACAAATCATAGACATGAAATCAAAATGCTCTGATCCTGCTATCGGAAACTTAACACAATTTCAAAAGATATTTGAGATATTGATAGAAAGTCAAAACAAAGTTCTAGTACAGATCGATATATAGTCAAAACAAGAGACTTGCAATCAAAACCTGTACATGTAACAACTAATTATTTAAAAAAAAATGAAAAAAAAAAAACCAACTCATTATAACAAAGTGCAGCTCATACACCTTCGAATATCCGGTTGCTGATAATTTTTGAATGTTTGATGAACGAAAACCACAAAAATTGGATCCCAAAGAATGAAAACCATTTCACAGTAATGTTATTGAGTTTTATATGTATAGGATTTGTCATGTAGTAAATCATTTCTATCGATATGAGACAGTTGACGGAGGATGGACGACATGGTCACTCTGGGGTACGTGCTCCGTATCTTGTGGCGGAGGACTGAAGCAGCGAACCCGCTCCTGTAGCAATCCTGTCCCAAAAAACAACGGCACGGCATGTGTCGGATATGATAAACAAGCAGAAGTGTGCAACATAATTTCCTGTCCCGGTAAATTAAATTATTAATTAAATGCTAGTTATCTTTTTTATCAATTAAGAAAGCTCGAGATGTTTCTTCAAGATTCTTGAACTGTTAATACGTTAAGAGATATATTTTGAAATATAGTTTGCAGTGTTTGAAATTTTTTATAACGTAAAAATAAGGAAAATATTTTCATCAACATGATCAAGAAAGCTTTTCAGAGAAACAAGAGGAACGTTAAAGAACGAGCCGGTACATGAACGTTCAACAGAGAACCTAAACTCTGAATCCAAAATTAGCAATCAATAGGCATAAAAATACTTGAAAACATTTATCAAAATATAGATAGGGAGGACCTAACAACGCCTTACTCTTTAATTTTCACAGTTAGCGTTGCCTGGTCCACTTGGTCTCCATGGAGCGCTTGTACATTATCGTGTGGCGCAGGTCTGAAACAGCGAACTCGCACGTGCAATAATCCTTACCCTGTTAATAATGCTGCAGCATGCGTAGGTCACGACATACAAAGTGAAGTGTGCAACAGAATTGCATGTCCCGGTAAATATAATTCAATTTGTTTTAGATTGACAAAATTGGAATACATTGTCGTTGAAATATCGAAAAGTCCATTTTTAGTGGTAGATTTTTATTGCAAATTTCATATCTTTTCATATCTATAAGTCAATTAGAAGAAACAGAATTTGTCATCCAAAGTGTGACAAAAAGCCTTAACTCAATTTTTACAAAAAAATAACTTAATTAGTGTGTGTTTAATTTCAAAATGTCGTATACATCGTATATTCAGTCTGAAAAGTAATTATAAGATAATACGGAAGTGTTCCAACTCTGTACTATCTTGACGAAAATTTTAAACCAATTTTGATGCACTAGACACGTGTTTCATCTTTTAAATCCTCATCAGTGATGCTTCCAGCCAAAGAAAAGTGATTTTCAGACACTGCCAAAATTCATTTACAGTTGTGCCCTCTGGCTTTATTTTTGAATTTAAATTTGTGCAATTACTGTACTTTGCAGAGAGGGTGGGGCTCAAAATGTCATGTAGCGTGGATTCAGTAGCATAGTTAAAAATAAACGATGACCAAAATAGCATTGGAGGAATGGTTCTCAGATGTTTACCTCCTTTAATTTCGATGTTATTTTTTGAAAGGACACGTTTCAGAAATAGCAAAATAATATATATGATGTCAAATTGATAAAGCTTCTTTCAGGCGACAGTGCTGAAAAGAAGTAATCATTACGTTTCAAACATTAAGCCAAGAGGGGGAACGAGTTTGACTGCTCCAAGCTGCAACGAGAAATAAATGTTTATAATAATACGGAATTTTTGCAACTCTTTACCTTCTTGAAGAAAATTATAAACCAAATTTTGGTGCACCAGACACGTGTTTCGGGTAGGAAATCATCAGCAGTGATGTTTCCAGCCAGAGTAAGAGTTAACTGTAGATGTTGCCCTATTTTATGTTCTTATTTTCGGATGTTTCCCTCTGACATGCTACTAAATAATATACAAGATAAAAAGGACGTATGTCAAGAATTCGTCAAATTTAGAAACAAAAACAAAGTCGTTAGTCCATGATAGAACCAAATATGTAGATATTGCATAAAAAGTATTGAATAAAGTGCTTAATGGAATGATTTGTTCATTCTCATTCTTCACATTATGACCTGATAGACAAATAAAAAATGTTTGGATCTCCTGAAAAAGAAGACAGTTTGACTAACGATATTTTCATATTTCACCGAGGATATCTTCTATTATAAAATTTCATATGCGTATTTCTACAAGTTATATATCATCAGTGATGCTCGAGGCCTAAAAAGGAAATCCATACAATATAAAATTATGAAGAGATAAAAGTCTTCACATGACGTAAATTACTGCCAAATAACCTGGTCAATAAATTATGTACAGAAAAGGGGATGATCTCCAGCATGACCATCCTGCATCCACCCAGCGAAATAATCCCACAAGAAAGTGACACGTAAATGACATCAGACAAAAACTACAAACCAAATAAAAAATACACGACAATAATCGCTAGAACATCATACAAAACAATAGAAACAGACGTACAAAAACATCAAATATAAATGACAACACATAAAAGGAAGGAAACGGGTTATCATTCAGAGTCAAAATAAATTTAAGTCAAGGTGCTAGGGGTTCTTCCTTTCAATATCTAAGTCTTACAAATGAAAAGAAGTAGAAATTATATGACGTATTGCATTCTGTTTTTCTTCTTTTACTTGAACAAGTTTAACTTCTTTTCATGTTTGAAATATGTATAATCTAACATTTGCCTATTTCAGGTTCACAAGCTCCAACATCGTGGATAACAGTACCTTTTGGCTAATATGTTACAAATGGGAACAGCTTATATAATAACATTTTTTGTGGTTAGATTCAATTTCAGGAAGTATAAAATATACTAAATATAATGTATTTTACATCTTCGCCGTCTTTCTTAATTTATTGTGAAAACGGATTTTTTTATTTGTGCCATTCAGTGACAATGACAATGCAATCTTTCTCAATGACAATATCAATTGATTACTAAATGCAAATTAATCTACTGCATAAAATCGTAGGAACAAAAATTTAGTAGTAGAATGTTTCATGTCCTCAAATGCAATAGCATAATTTAAGAACAGATAAATTTGCAGCATGGGCCAGCCATGCACGTTTCGGGTAGTAAACCCTCGTCAGTGATCCTCAATTTAAAAATGTAATATGACCAAAGAGTGTGAAAGTTATTTGTCCAAAAATGTACCGAAAGACGTAGCAGGATTGGTGGGATATGATGCTACAGGACCCACGTTTCACACTTTAAAAAAATATGATAACAGAAATTTTCGAAGAATTGATTGACCGAAGTTGATCGTACTTAGCTACATGTGCTTCGGGGACTCATTGTCAAGTTCAACTAGAAGTGACATTCACCAATTGGTACACATGTGTAAAGTCTTCAAATTCACTAGCATCATTTAGGAACAGATAAATTTGCCGCATGGACCCTACGTGCAAGTTTCGGGTACTAAACCATTGTCAGTGATCATCAATCTAAACAGTGTAATATGACCGAAGAGTATGACAGTTATCATGTCTAACAATGTACCAAAAGACGTCGGAGGATGGGTGGGGTGTGATGCTACAGGAATTAACCACGTTTTCAAAATTTCAAGAAATTTTGATAACAGAAATTTTCAAATGCGTTGAAGAAAGGATTGACCGAAGTTGATTGATAGAACTTGGTTACATGTGCCCTCGGGACACCTGTTCCACCAGCAGTGACACTCACCAAGTAGTTCAAATGTTAAACGTCTTCAAATTCAGTAGCATCATTTAAGAACAGATAAAGGAGAAGGTCCACTAACCGTGATTTACGGCCCTGTATTTAGTGACTTTTTAAAAAGATATAATTTTGAATAATTTTGATGTAAATCTATCTATCAACATCGGTATTTGTCAAAGGTAAAAAAGTTTGCGAACATTTGCGTTCCATGACGTCATTTATGACGTCAGAAACTGGTGACTGTGCGGTAATATCCGTATTTTTCGTCAATTGTCAACATTCTTTGCAGTTTTTTGCTAACAACACAGGCGGGTGCGTTCCTGATTTTTATTTCAGATAAACACTTTTGACATATTCTCAGTATAAACGAATTTTCATCTACGTACCTACCTGTGCTCTATATGAAATCCTTGAAAATGTTACAATATATTACTTATAACCATCTGATTGCAGTAGGGGTCACAGTAGTCGTTTTATCGATCGCTGCGTGCCCTTCTGTAGTTTCGGTGTACAAAGTCCTCTAATTTGATTCTTGGCGGATTTTGACAAGTTTTGTATTAATGAAGCCGGGAAAGAAAATTTAAGTTTAACGATTATATGATATATTGGGCAAGATATATCAAAAGTTTGGTATCTTTAATTATCTTTGATTATAAGGATTTTTCCACATTTTTTTTCAACTTTCGTGCTTTGCAGCGAAATGTTAATAATATCAAACAAAATGTCTTCATTTGGAAACTTTGAGTGAGTTAATTTCAGTTTCAACCCTGCTTTGTTCAAAGATGTATCCATTATATAGAATACTTCACACATTATCGAGAACGAGCGAGTTGAATAACGTTCCTTATTGAACTGGAACGTCAAAATTTTTAACGACTCCGTTTACGGAAAGAATCCTTCCCATAGGGAATTACGTTTATATCATAAATCTCTCGATTTAAACACGCCTTTTCCGTTTTTCTTTCCCTATGATTTTTATTAACGAACATGGAACTAGAAATGAATATTTGCGTAAAAAGCACAATATTTGGGAGGGGGTGGGGGCAAAACTGTTACCAGTAAAGCATGACAGGTCAGTCTATATGCTAGCAAGTATTGCTCAAGAACAGGCATGTTGCTTGTTGTATGTTTGATCCTAAATTTAGTTTAAACATATTTTATTTTTCAAAACATGAAAAACGCCCTCTCCCTAAGTAAGTGAACTTGAACTTTATAGTGACCTTGGCCTTCATTGGATGCCGAGTCTCAATCCGAATGCCGAATTCCTGTAAAATTTAAAAAATGTCTGATGTGTATCAAGTTTATTTGTTCTAGCGAAATACATGTATATGAAAGTATGACCCAGACAGACGGACGCCGTGCAAAGTGATATCTTCATGTCGCTCTTGCGTTTCAGGTGACATGAAAAGTAAAGGTAGATGAATAATGATTGACCATTACACAATAATGTTACAATGTTATTTTTTTCAGCACATTATTTTGTAAACGTCTTTATTTTGATTTCATTTCGATGATTTCACAGGTGTGTAAGGAAAACAAATGAAAATAAACGAATCATGGGATTAATCTTCCTTGTACCAAGTCGAATGCTTGGTGGAAAGAGGATTTTCTCGCTCGACTCGGAGTTACAAGTTTTATAATTCATATATTTTCATTATTTATTTATTTATTTATTTTTGTGTGTGTGGGTTTTTTTTTCAAGCTTCTGTTAAACTTATTTCCTATTTGCTTTCGTAGAGAATATGTCTTTGTAGATATGAAGACATGAAATTCAGAATTAAATAGTGAGAAGTGAGGACAGTTAATGGTCGTAATAAATAAAGGATATATACATGTACTTTCCGATCTTCCTTCGGTTACCGACAACAAGAAGACGAAATTCAAACTAAATATGCTTGTCACTGACAAATATTATAATTGCTCATACAGACACTTTAATTAAAAACAAAAACAAAACATTCCATGTTATAGATAAAAACACTAAAGAATATATAAATTCTACAGATTTGTGAAGACGGAGATTTCACGGGCGTAGCGCAAAAACGTCCACATTTTTTCGCAAAAAAAAGAAGGGAGGAAAGATAAATAGACCCCGCCATTTCCCAAAAAAAAATGTATGGTCTACATAAAGGATGTAATAGATAATAAAAGTGATATCAGTGATATAGCCCAAAAACACTCAGTAAGGATCTTAAATTTTTTTTGGATTTTCTCAGGCGTAGAAATTCGCACTAACAATGTGCGCACGGTCGATTGGGACAGATGTAGGGCTGCTCATAAGCGTACGTGAATTTAAAGGAGAATATGTACAGCATTTATTTTATGTTCATATCGGCATATCGGTATTTCCTTTATCTTAGATACGTTTCGTGCTCTTGATCCCTTTTAAATGCGGCTCAAATACGCTCAAGAGCCACCAATTTGCTTCACTTTCACAAAATTTTCTCTGACCTATCCCCTATCCCCCCAACAATGAAAGAGGGAAACTTTCTTCCATGTTGTCCCTTACTTGAACTTTACAAGTCATCCTCATAAAAAAGAATGTGTCCCTTGTATTTGAGGATCTGGGTCCGCTCCTGTCGTTGGCGACTAGGCTTCGACATCGAAAACACCCTAGCTCCATGTACGTCCATGTCAGATAATATCAGGGATTTTTTTTTTGCCCCAATGAAAAATAGTATCCTTTTTTCCCCAATTGTGGCTCTAAAATTTCCCAATCACATATAGATGGAATTATCACATAAATCAGTGAAATTTACTGGTTAAACTGTTAATTTGCTATAGTGTTGTAAGCATAAGAATTTAAATCATACATGTATTTAAAAGAAAAGTATTTGATTAAACATTCAATTCTGAACTTTTGATTGTATAAACTGTCATTTTACTTTTATATTAGTACTTCACAAAATATTCCCAAACGTCGATAGTTTTCCCAATAGCACGGGCCCCGACCCCATTGCCAAATTACTGAAAAATAACTGTCTATACAAAAACATTGATGATATAAGATTCCGCCCAGACTCTCAGTCCTTCTGCATTGTGTTACAATTCATCCAAATAAAAAGTTGTATGTACATCCGGCATCTGAGTTTCTGGATCCGCTCCTGAATCTGATTTGGACATGTAACCTGATATCATTAAAGTTAGAGAAATTTCTAACTTGCTTATTCTGAAACGTATATAATGACAACCCCCCTCCCCCCCGTCCATAAGCTGGAAGCTGGCGAAGAGTCACCACCTACTGAGAGAAAAGCCGTCGACTACTTTCTATCGTAAAGGCATTAAAAATGTCAAAATGAAGAATTTTCTTTTTCTATGTATCTTCCTTCAGAGTATCCACCTTAGTAACTTTAAAGTTTATTGATATCCCTGCCTCTTCCCATACAAAAAGTGCATGTGTCAAATGTGTATATATGTAACCACTTTCCAAAAGAATCTAGAAATCAAAGATGAATAATTTGACGCGACGTCATTTAAGAGCGAAGATACAGTTTCATTGCGATTTAGATGCTTCTGATATCTCTCTTTTTCCGATTTATTTAGCACTGAAATCCAAATATATTCTTTAAAAAAAACATTATATATGACTATCAACTTTATCCTCTGAATTAATTTGACTTCAACAAAAATAGAACAGTTATACTTTTAATGTAGAGTTTTAGGTTAAATTCTGTTGTTAATTATAATTTTACGTCATGATGAAAGAATTTAAAGCGCATTTTGACATTTCACAATTCCAACTTCACAGGGTCATGAAACGCTTACCTTTTGTCAGATTTTCATAAAGCTTACATTTTTAGAAACTAGAAATGTTGCATTATATATACGTAAATTTTCTTCAAAAACAGCAAGAGGGCCGATTTTGATGGTTAGCGGCCCTTCACCTTTGCATCATGTACCAGGCATAAACATTTTGAGTACTACACGCTCGTTACTGATCATCAATCTATACAATGCATTATGGCCATGAGTTTGGACGTTATTTTGTCCAAAAATGTACCGACAAACGTAGGATGGCTGGGATATAATGCAGTATCCACATTTAAGAATTTTCAAAAAAAGTTTGATAACAGAAATTTTCGAATGCGTTGAAGAGACGAAACAATTGGTCTTGTAGGTTTACGTGTAGCCTTTTGTGTATCTTGCTGTGTTTATTTCTACTCTGTGTACTCACTTTGGATGTTTCAATATTTTGATGCTTCAACCGAGTTTTGCTGGAGATCCCCTCTTTTATGTAATATACACACAATCAAATATTTTCATCTAACAATAACCATTGTACTGTTCACGTAGTACAAAACACGTTCGGTGTACTTGTCATAGAAAACATAAACGTTTAATCTTAGTTCTTATAAAGTTCTCCAAAATGTGTAAGCCACACAATTAGGGTTTTTGAATCTTGTTTCGGCTTTTGTGTTTGAATTTCATTCACCGAATGGTATCAATAAATGTTCATGTATTAAGATTTACGAAAAGGGCAATATTTTGGCAAAACATTTCCTTAATGATACATGTCATCATATGTGATATATATAAGATATATGTCTAAACGTGTAAACTACACACAATTAATAATTAGTATTTTCATTGAACAATCATTAGGTCTTCCGACTTCCGTCGGAAGACCTATTGTTTTCGTAACCGTGGAAAATTGGATCAGCGATTTCTCAAGAACCCTGTAAGCTAGGACAATGAAAGTTCTCCAACGTTACGTTTGGAGTGAAAGCTAGATTGGTCTTCTTTATTTTTGGTCTCTGTTATTTTTTTTATCATGTTTTTTAGTAGATTCAAATATTTGACGGGAGCGTCGAATTAACCAAAAGGACCGAAAATTTCATGTTTTGCTATTTGTAAGCTTAAATATCTCGTATTTTGCTATCTACAATTTCCATTCTTTTTGAAAGTCGACAGCCATGCAAGATATGAAATGCTAGATGCACACTGTAACGATTTATTACGATGACGTCCTTCACCGTCCTTCATATTTCCAAATTCAGAAGTTCATAGGAGGAAGACACTTTTTTGCTTATAATAGTAAACAAAAATTAAGCTTATGAAGTTTCCTAAAAATTTCAATATTATTATTTTTTATCCATATATCTGTCTTATCTAGTCTTTCTGATTTTTCCTATCTCTTACTGTTGAAAAGATATGAGCATCGAAATTTTGAGTTGGGTATTTCGATACACCTTCACGCCAACAGATCGGGCGCACACTAAAATTGGTAGTCCGAGTCCGACTCGAGAAAAGCAGTGTTGAGATTTTCAAATTCCGATTTCACGGCAATGATGAATATGCATTTCATAAATACATTTCGATATACACAATTTGATTTTAAAACAGTTGATTAATTTAGAAGAGATCAGCTACAAACCAGAATTTACACACAAAAAGTGGTAGTTTGATTCCGATTTCTAACCTACAAACCTGTTTCTAAACTTCAATATCTATATTTTGAACATCAAGTTTAATTTCTAATTCTAGCAAACATTCGAACATAATTTTCGGTTGGTTTATTTACAAATTGATGAACAATTTCTCCAACATTCTTCCCTCTCCTCGTTTTTTGAAAACAGTTCTGTTTATATTGAACGATGTCGCCATGATGGAAATTCAAAATAAACTTTGAAAAAAGGGAAGGGGGGGGGGTTCCAAATTTGAACCTGCACAGCGAGAACCTCATGGTATTTATATATATATATTGAACGTAACTTGTTATTACCATTTCTCTTCTCAAGAAAATTGGTTCTACAGTTACGAGCTCGCCTTTTTTATGGGGGAAGGGGGCAGGAAGAATTTGCAAAAAAAAAATCCCGGCTCTAAAAAATGCTGAAAAAAATATTCCGGCCCAAAGGGCCGGCAATTTTTTTTTCCCGGACCATGCAAAAGTAAGGATACATTGCATGATATGGAAAGTTTTGCTGGCCCTTTGTGCCAGACAATTTAAAGTCAAAAAATTAATTAATATAATACAAACTGTTCACATAGCTGTATCTACCAGAGACCTAATACGCATAGGCACAAAAATCTAGAAAAGGTTCTATTTAAACATCATACAATCTGTCTGAAATTCGCTTATTGCAAAGAGACATCTGAAGGAACGGTTATTAACTCATACTCTGTAACAGCGGGGAGTTTAACTTACACAGACATTCACAACATTTGACAATTTGTTTAAATCCGGCCCGAAGAACCGGCGAAAATTTTTCTCCGACTCTGGTAATGGCTGAAAAAAATGGCCTGCTCAGAAAATTGCTGAAAAAATTTTACCGGCTGGCAATAGAATTCCTAACCCCCCCCCCCCAAATCAAATGGTTGCTCACCAACAATTATCGGTTTGAAAATTTAATGTTACTGCTATTTGAAAACTTAAATATATAATATAAATACATGTAATGTGACGTCCTTCATATTTCCAAACCAAAAATTGTATAGGAGGAAGACACTCTTGTTGCAACCGCAACAAGAAACCTTTCTAGTTTTTGTACTATTCATTTAGTACATTGTTCTCCTCTCAAAGGTATTTGTCATAGACGTCATAAACGTTGTAGTATAACTGGTATACGTATAAAAATGAAGCGGTAATCTTGCATGGACCATGAAATAAGTCACCGATTCATGTCCTTTTAAAAACACAATTTGAAACGAATAGATAAGGATAACTTCCGTACTGTTCGACAATAATATTACATAATAATAATCGAAAAAGTCCACACAAACTCCTGATTATTGGACCCTATTGTTTCTAAAACATTCATATTTGTTTTAGAGTCACGCATATTACGAGACATTTTTCTTTCATGTGTTGACTAAATTACTGCCTTTATTAAGTTAGTTTATAGACTACTAGTAATCGACCACAGACGCACCCTTTTTACTGACAACCACGTTAGTAACGCCATGTCCTGTACCTAAAGTACCTACCAAGCAGTCACGTCTCTTTAGTGGTGTTCTACGCTGGAAAGGAAAAAATACATCGAAGATAAAGCATGTTACCGTACAAAGATAAAACTAAAAGTTTTTTCATTGCAGCTAGTTAAGGCATGTCGTCTTAATTTTATCAAAATTGTTTTCTTCCTCGTCTCAACAAATTATTTTCTTCAATGTAATTGTCATCTATTTCAAGGGAAGGGCTCGCACACTCTTGAAAAAAATATAAAGCAGAACTTTCTCACGGGAAAAGAAAATCAAATTAACAAAAGGAAATGAAAACCAAGCTCCATAAACATGTGCGTCTTCAAATTCAATAGCATCATTTAAGAACATATACATTTGCAGCATGGACAAACTAGGAACAATCTTATCTCATGAACAATCTCAAGATGACAAATATGGATAATGACCATATCCCAATACAAAGTAATTAATCAATAATTAAGGAAATCTTAAAGTGAAGGCATACAAAATCCAAAAAAAAATGAACCAAGAGCAAACATAGAAAAACCTCATCATATGAAAACAAGCGAACTCCCGATATAGAAGATTCAGCATCTCCTGCATGCAACACCCGTCGCTTCAATTCGGTAAAGTTGTCACATCCGGTTACTTCCTGTTCGGAAGATTCATGTACATTCTGCGGTTGGATGGTTCAAATGGTCTTAGACAGAATACCATCGACTATTGATAATCGGACATCATAGTGTATAACGAGTTCCTCGTATCGATCGTAGAACTTCCTCGGTGACAACGTTAGTCGGTCACAAACGTATCCCTGACTGCAAAGCGTATGGAAAAGACGCCTAGTTCTCAGAACACAATCTGTATATTTGGCACGTGCTCTGACATAGCGTATCCATATCATAAGCGAGGAAGGGATGTTGCTGGTCAGAAAATGGAAAGTTTGTGATGCATAAATTGAAGTCGTCACGTTTGTCAAAGAGTGAGGTGTTCAATTGACCATCAGTGTCGTACGACAATATCATGTCCAAATAGAATGCTGAATTATTTGTCTCTGTAGTACATGTATTTTAATTTCAAGCTCCGATAGAGGATATATATTATGCTAATGAGTTAAAGAAGATCCTGACGATAATCTCAACAGCATTCACAATAGAGCACAAAATTAAGAAGCATCGACGGATCCCTAGCAAGCTAGAGGTGGGACCAAGTGCCCGGAAAGAGTAAGCATCCCCTGTTGGCTAGCTGCATCCACCGTCGATGTTTAAGCAGGGAAACAATATATAAAAATCATACACGGTCTGACATTATGTCTATATAGGAATTGCTATGGCGACAGTGTCGGGGAAATATATTCAAAACACTCTCAAGTATCGTTTCCCTCCAGAGACCAACGATTGAATGACTACGAGTAAAGGAAAAGGTCGCCAAGGAGTGGGGCACAATTGGTTCTAATGTCACCGGACGGACACTAGGCTTGGTACTTGACCAATCTACGGTCTTGTACAAGCGCATCCTTGAGACTTGCACTCTGACTGACTGTGACGACGGGACTCCATGACGGGCCCTGTCCAAAACCTCTTTAGAGAAGACAGGGCCCCGACCACCTGTCCTCTCTGAATGTCAGTCGGACTCCTCGGGTGATTACATACATGAGCTCGCTATAGCCGGCAGAGCACAGACTGTATTACGCATGCCCTCTTTTTATATACATTTACATATTCATCTGTGTCTCTGGGGCCTCTGCGTTTCGCGGTCTTGTTTGTGTGATGTCATCTTACAGTGAGGAGGTTGTTTTACACCACAATTGTACGTTCTTCGAGACCTCTGGGTAATTGGAGAAGTGAGAGGGTTGTGCGCACGTAACCCACTTGCGTGACAAATGGCCGTCCAAAGTCGGCACCGGTTGCCCATTGGTCTCGTCGGTTTATGTGTAGTCTTTTGTGTTTGATGTTTACATGTCGTGTGTCTCTTTTCCGTCTCGTGCTGTACTCGTCTTTTGTGTTTTTGCATCGGGGTCTTTCGGTGTTTTGCTGTTGATGCTGCAGCGGGGTCTTGAACATTGGAGATCTCCTCCCTTCAATGAAATAGCGACAATTTGCTGGAATATCTTTTCTCCAAATACTACATAAATCTGTCGATTAGAAAGTTTTTTAAACATCTGAATGATATCTGTTTCAGTGTACTTAAGAGATCAGTGCATGCACGGAATGCATTGTAGGCGGCTCTTTAAAAGCGATGCCGTGCTAATTTGCATAGTTTTATCACAAGAATCGTGTCCTTTCGTATATAATGCAACTTAAAGTATCTTTAGTTAGTAAGTAGGACAAAAGAGAAAGCTAAAATACTATTTGAATTCTTTTGCTGTAACATTTAAACAGAAATTCACTTATTTGCCGCTTTAGCATAATTAAGAATAAGAAAATTTAGATGTACACTATAAGACAAAAAAAATTGCAGAGTATATTACTTTGGGTATTTCACAACCTGTATTTTATAGTGACATTATTAACAAGATAAAAAGGATTAAAGATAGACAACATCACTATCGAAAATGCGTCAGAATCATCAAGCGCCTTTTATACCGTTGATATGATCCTAATGTCACCAGACGGACACGAGGCTTGGTACTTGACAAATCTACAGTCTTGTACAAGCGCATTCTTATATCTTGCACTCTGACTGACTGTGACGACGGGACTCCATGACGGGCCCTGTCCAAACCTCTTTAGAGAAGACAGGGCCCGACCACCTGTCCTCTCTGAATGTCAGTCGGACTCCTCGGGTGATAGCATACATGAGCTCGCGGAGGCAGAGAACGGATTGTATAACGTACGTCCTCTTTTTATATTCATTTACATATTTATCTGTGTTGCTTGGGCCCCCGCATTTTGCGGTCTTGTTTGTGTGTGCTCATCTGACAGTGAGGAGATTGTTTTAGACCACAATTGTATAATCGGAAAAGTGGGAGGGTTGTGCGCATGTAATCCAGGATAACCATACCTTCTGCTATTTCCGTGGCAGATGGCCGTCCTAAGCACCGGTTGCCCATTGGTCTCGTTGGTTTATGCATGTAGTCCCTTGTGTTTGATCTTTCTGTGTTGTGCGTTGACGTTCCTTGTCCCTTATGCGTCTCTTTCTGTGCTTGTATGCTTTGTGTTTTTGCATTGGGTGTTTTGGGGTTTTGCTTTGGGTGCTACAACCTGGTGCTGTTGGAGATCCCCTCCTTTGTTTTACATTTGCTGTTGATGCTGCAACGGGGTCTTGTTGGAGATCTCCTCCCTTCATTTATCCGAAAATCTGCAAAACATAATAATTACTAAATGAATTTGCTATTATAAAATAGAACAAAGCGAACTCCGTAGGCCATCACACCGACAAAAGTAAAAAACTGTAAACGACTTTATATTCGCGTGACCTAATATTTGCGAGATCTCGACGACAGATTAATTCGCGTGACTTTAATTTCGCGAGCTCATCATCTGAATAATTTCATTACTTCTTTTTTTTCTGTATAGGTATATTTCATTTCCTTAACACCCTCTATTAAAAGCTGAAATGCTTACTTCAAATAAGCTGCAATTAAACGTTTCGTATCGCCATATCTTTGTCTTCTAATCTTATATAAACACGTTATTTGTTTACTTTTCGTCTCTTATTGAAAATTCTTGAAAACGGGATGATTAGAATTATAACGAAATGCGCCATTATTATTTCTTCTGAAAGAATTTACAGTTCTTTAGTATATTGTTTGTCTGGGTAATTAAGGCTAATTGATTAATTGCTATGTTTGTAATTCAAACATCCCTAACATCGACGTGTATGATCGTCCGTTGTCTAATAAGGGTAATTCAATCTACTGGAAAGGGAAAATAAGATGCTTTTGAATTTTGTCAAATTTGATCAACTTTTTATCTTTTGGACTTTTTATTAGCGAGGACTTTATTTTCGCGTTTGATCAAGCTCGCGAAATTTCGCTAAAATAAAGTCATCGCTAAAAAAAAGTCGTTTACAGTACACATAACATTTGAAATACTTAAATTATAAACGTTTTAACAATGCCTTAAAGTTTGCTTATTTTCAATGTATTTGAAAGATTACTTTAGAATACGAATAATTGATAATTTTGTTTCTAGGGTGACTATGGTGCGTTCGAAAATAACTATTGTTGTTTCTGTACGCATCCATATGCTGTTATCGTATCAAGTTAGCATTATAGGTAAGCACGGATGCATATGTCGTGTTTACGCATTTCTTTTAAATTGTCTTGTTAGTGTCGTCATACTGTAGTTAAGAGGCTTCAACAGTAAAATATACATCAACAGTTTCCTGTGCATTATTCGATATCACTTGGTAATGCGACAAGTTGGCAGGTTGTTAGCACGTACTACAGATGGGCACATTATTTCTTAATTACGGCCGTCCTAAATCGGTGCTTGTTGTCTATTGGCCTTGTTGGTTTACGTATAGTGTTTTTAGGTGTTTTAGTGTCGTTGATCCCCTCATGTCCTTACCACGTAACAAACTCCCTAGTGACCTTTATTTAGTTTAATGATCTGGTTTCTTGATAGAGATATTCTCATTTAGAATTGAAGTGTGCTGTGCTAATAAAATATGACGGAAATGAACAGGTTTGCTGTCAAGTCTCTTTTTTTTTATAAGATTCCCTTCACACTATCCATCATTTTTCATAAGAATACACTCTGAATTCTTTTGATCAAATACCTGAGAACTTTCTTTATTCTTTTCTGATGTTTTGTATGTAAAATAAATTCTGCAGCAATCTTGCTCTTTCAACTTGGTTGTTTTGTTTCATATGATGTTTATTGCAGTATATGCTATTTGATTGGTATATTCACCATTTGTTGGTGATCGCTTTAAGGTCCATAATTAGTCAAGGAAGAAGCCCATGTGGGAAAGAAATAATAATATTATACTCTATACCTTCTGGAAGAAAATTTCAAACAAATCTTTTATGCACCAGACATGTGTTTCGGATATTTAAAAACCTTCACCATTGATGTTTCCAGACACAGTTATTTTCATAAGCCGCAAAATTTCGTTTCAGTGGCGCGCTATAGTTTATTTTGTTTTTAGATTAAAATGTGTTCATCTATATTACAGAGAATGTGCGGCTCGAAATTTCCTTCAGATTCATAAGCATATCCAAATAAATTCTATGTTAAAAGTAGTATTTGAGGGATGGTGCTATATAAGATGTTAACCTTCTTTAATTTCGATGATATTTTTGGATGAAGTGACAAGTTTCCGAAATAGCAAAATAATATATAGGAGGTCAAATTCAGAAATGGGAAGTGGCAAAGCCCCCGGTTTTAATGGATTTAACACCGTTACAGGACAGTTTTACGTAAAAATGATGTGGAAGTATCTGAATTTGCGTACATCTGGCTACGCCCATGTTCACTGTGGATTTCTTGCACTTTCGAACATCTTATTTATCAAATATGTCAATGCCACATTTTGTACTAGAAACATGTTTATTTCCAAGGTGTCATTCTATACTTATCTCTGTTCTATCACCTTGCTCAATCTGTACACTTATTGACGCAGGTTTACATATTTAAAAGAGGACATTGCTATTTAATGGTAACAGTTTCCAAAATGGCTTTCATTACCTACACTATAACATTGTCTTTACTGATAAAAGTAGCACAATCTTCCAATCAAACAGCAGGTGAGTTATTTTGTGTTTATCATGTATTTATTTCTCAAGATGATTTAATCATCTTTTTTCATTTC
The DNA here is from genome assembly GCA_033119305.1 of Pinctada imbricata. Classification (NCBI taxonomy): domain Eukaryota; kingdom Metazoa; phylum Mollusca; class Bivalvia; order Pterioida; family Pteriidae; genus Pinctada; species Pinctada imbricata. Next base: position 24,145,010 of record VSWD01000013.1, read on the forward strand.
AAGTGACGATCGTTTTCTACAGAAGTATTGAGTAAAATAAATTTTAGTCGCTTCCTAGAACACATGCAAAATGTAAGGCCTAAGGCAGCTCTGGAGGAATATGAGGAGCTTTGGGTTAAACCCCCTCCCTGTTTTATTTATCAAGAATTGAACATCCACTTTTATTTTTGTTCGTGCATTTATCTTTCTTCTATATTGAAATACAGCTTCTCTGTATTGATGACGTCGCCACGTTATGAGCATTGGCATTCAAACTAATCATTAATGTTATCAAAATGGGTCATCAGTGGGAGTAAAATTGTAACTTATTCATCAAGTTACCATGTACATGTACCTGGATGAAAGCGGGTCACTCAAATTTAAGAGCGGGTCACTTAAATTTAAGACGGGTGAAGCTTAACCAAATAAATCGAGATCGTCTTGTAATAATTCACAATAGATTACTAGGGAAAAAAATACAGTCACTAAAGACAAGGGAAAATTGTACATTGTCTTGTTTTTCAGTATCGCTGTTAAATTGTGATTTTGAAGATAACGATGCCATCTGTGGCTTCGTTCAAGATCCTACTGATGACATTGATTGGCTAAGACAGAGAGGTCGAACTGCAAGTACTAACACCGGTCCGTTAACCGATCATACGTACCAACAGCAAAACAACATTGAAGGTCATTATATGTACGTAGAGTCTTCAGGCCCGAGCAGAAAGGGAGACAAAGCACGTCTTATATCATCCTTTGTCAACGCTACCTCGGCCCTTTGTCTTAAATTCTACTACGATATGTATGGAGCCGAGGAAGGTACTTTGAATGTCTATATACAGGTATGTATATTACACATAGTTATTTTTCATGTACATGTACGTACCGATTTAATTACCAACGATTAAGTGAACTGGAGGTCACAGGCAAAAGTACGATACAACAATCAAACGTTCTCATTAGTATCTTTTGTGAAACTAGGGGTCCGTCGATGCTCAGTTTAGTGCTCTATTGTGAGTGCTGTTGAGATTATCGTCAGGATCTCCTTTAACTCATTTGTGTCACACTTATGCCCTTTGCCGTGTGGAGCTCGTAAAAAGTTCCCCAAGAGGGGTTTGACAGTAAGTGTTTTGAATGTTTTCCCTGACATTGTCGCAATAGCACTTCCTATATAGACTTAACCTCAGACAGTGCATGTATTTTATATATTGTTTTCATTTTCGTGCGTGAACATAGACGGCGGGTGCGGCTAGCCAACAGGGGATGCTTACTCCTCCCGGGTACCTGATCCCACCTCTAGCTTGCTAGGGGTCCGTCGATGCTCAGTTTAGTGCTCTATTGTGAGTGCTGTTGAGATTATCGTCAGGATCTCCTTTAACTCATTTGTGTCACACTTATGCCCTTTGCCGTGTGGAGCTCGTAAAAAAGTTCCCCGCGAGGGGTTTGACAGTAAGTGTTTTGAATGTTTTTCCCTGACATTCTCGCCATAGCACTTTCTATATAGACTTAACTTCAGACAGTGCATGTATTTTATATATTGTTTTCATTTTCGTGCACGAACATCGACGGCGGGTGCGGCTAGCCAACAGGGGATGCTTACTCCTCCCGGGCACCTGATCCCACCTCTAGCTTGCTAGGGATCCGTCGATGCTCAGTTTAGTGCTCTATTGTGAGTGCTGTTGAGATTATCGTCAGGATCTCCTTTAACTCAGTTGTGTCACACCTATGCCCTTTGCCGTGTGGAGCTCGTAAAAACGTTCCCCGCGAGGGGTTTGACAGTAAGTGTTTTGAATGTTTTTCCCTGACATTGTCGCCATAGCACTTTCTATATAGACTTAACCTCAGACAGTGCATGTATTTTATATAGTGTTTTCATTTTCGTGCGTGAACATCGACGGCGGGTGCGGCTAGCCAACAGGGGATGCTTACTCCTCCCGAGCACCTGATCCCACCTCTAGCTTGCTAGGGGTCGGTCGATGCACAGTTTAGTGCTCTATTGTGAGTGCTGTTGAGATTATCGTCAGGGTGTAAACGTCTTCATATTGAATCTCCTTTAACTCATTTGTGTCACACTTATGCCCTTTGCCGTGTGGAGCTCGTAAAAAAGTTCCCCGCGAGGGGTTTGACAGTAAGTGTTTTGAATATTTTCCCTGACATTGTCGCCATAGCAATTTCTATATAGACTTAACCTCAGACAGTGCATGTATTTTATATATTGTTTTCATTTTCGTGCGTGAACATCGACGGCGGGTGCGGCTAGCCAACAGGGGATGCTTACTCCTCCCGGATACCCGATCCCACCTCTAGCTTGCTAGGGGTCCGTCGATGCTCAGTTTAGTGCTCTATTGTGAGTGCTGTTGAGATTATCGTCAGGATCTCCTTTAACTCATTTGCTACAGAGTTCAGTGACTGGTACCATAAATTAAGAATTGACTTCTTAAGGTGATATCACACGTTTCGTGTTATAGAACACTTATTTTCAGAAAAAAAACATAAATCTGATTTCCTAATTTAATTCAAATGTAAGGGACAATATTAGGAGGTCACCATCCAAAATTTTGAGATTTTGAAACTGATCAGACTTTTTAGCCATCCATTGATTGTAATGGAAATGCTCATTTTTTGGATTTATTATTTTTTCAGCCCAAGATTTTCAAATGAAACTTCACATATGATTCCCTCAACATATTGTGCAAACTCTTATAGAAAGAAATCATTCAATGACCACGTCATATGTTGCAAAATCTGACTGAATGTGTAAATTATCATGTAAAAAATTTAAAGAACAATTCGAGTTATCTTTCTTTACTCTGTGACCAAAGAAAAAAGCATTCGAATTTAAATAATCATCTTTTTGAAATATCACAGCAGTGTTCCTTCACTCACAAAGATGTCAATATGTAAATAAATAGAGCCGAATACAGATTTTGTGTGATAAAACGACAGTATGTGAACATGTGTAATGATATTACATGTACCATATGGGTAACTATATTATAAGTTTCTCTACATTCAAACACTTTACTGACACCTGACTTATTTCTGAATAGATACGACATATGTATGTAGGTAAAAAAGTCTTAACAAAATTTTCAAATACATTTGTAAGTTCAATTTCAGCAAAAATTTGACTATTGTTGGTCACTCTAGGCTTACCTTTACTTTGCAAAGAAAAAAAATTCGTTGTTACATACGAATAACAATCTATTTAATGCCCCTGCGCTCAGGCTCGAACCGCGGTCTTCCCGTATGGTGGGCAAGAGCTCTACCTCTGAGCTATTGGATAGACTTAACGATTGGGCGATTATAATTAAGACATTTTAAGTTACGAAAATAGGAAATCTTCAGCGTGGAGAATTCTTTAAAGTTCTCGTCTAAGGGAGGCTACTGAAACGCGTGTGATATCTCGTTAAAGTCCAACTTTCAATTTTCTTTTATCTCAGTATACAAGTAGTATAAGTGATGACTTGAATTAATTAACATAATCTGTCTATTTTCAGAGTGGAATAGAATGGATGACCTCGATATTTCAAATTTTTAATGATTTGATATGTATCGTATTTGACTTAAGTCAATTCTTTGTATAGTGTACGGGCCTAGATCTCTGAAAGTGGTCGGAATGGACCTGAGCGTATTTTCCTTCATAAATATTGAAAAAAAGGATGCATATGAGGATATGAAAAGTAACTCCTGTATGATATAAATATAAATACATGCATTTTTAATAAACAGAATCCGTGAAATCAGTATTTTTGACATATGTCCATCAAAAATGTTTAAATCAGTTTTTGTACTGTAACGTCATTTCAGAATTTATCAATGAAATGTCATCTTTAATTTGTCAGCGTTTGTGAAGGGTAATATGCTCTTTTTACCACCTGCTAGTTTATAAACATGTTAAATCCCTTATATTTCATGCAATTATCCTCGAGACATATAATTCTATACTCTGTTTGATGTCATATAAATTTGAGATTGTATTAAGTTTCCTTAAATTACTATGATGATATTATAATAACTATTCAAAAAGTGCACTATGTGGAACAGAATATAGTTTCTTGACATAAAGAATATTTTATGAGAATGACAGCATTATAAATTCACAATCTTTGTAGAACAAGGAAACTCTTGGCACGCCTATACTCTCAATTTCTGGTAACCAAGGAACAAGATGGAAAGCTGGAATTGTAACAATTCCTCTGGCAATTGCAACTGGAGGATTCGAGGTACGTGAAACACATTAGGTAAAATCACAGGTTAAAGAGCACAATGAAATTTATTTGAAATATGTTATGTCTTAAGAATATAACGAGTCTTTCAACTTTCTAAGTCAAGACTTAAAATGTTACCTTTAGGAGGTCCAGGACAGCCGGACGTAATTTTGATCCCATCATTTAATTTTCCTAAAAATTATAAATGTTAATAATTGAAACATATTTTTTTTACATGCAAAGTTTCATCAATTTTTTACCGTTAGTTTTGAAGCTATGAACGTACATATATACCCATTGAAAGCCCCAAAATGGGCCGTAAATGTGACGTTAAAATTAACACACTTTAGGTAATGAAAAACAGTTGAAAATCTTCTGTAGAGGCAGAATAGTAATAAGTTCTGTATTTTTCATTTAGATATGATGTTGGAAATCGGATATGTATAGAATTATAAATGATCACTAAGACTTTTAAAAGAAATTGTCGAAAGGAGACAAATTTATGTCTATTTCCAAAACGTCTTTGAGTTGATAATTTTTGAAAATAAAGTCCATTTATCTATAACCCTGTCATTTATTTTCCGTAAAAACTTGATATTATCTTCTTCATATGTCAAGTAAAAAAACCGATAAAATTCCTATCGAAATTTGACCGTCAGTTTTTAAGTTATAAAGATTTTGTTACCCCCTCCCCCTTATTTCTACGTTACCTAATGCTGGCATTCTTGCGAAAAACGCGCCAATATCACCGTTTCTATTGTGACGTCATAATTGATCCAGAGCTTTCCGATGGGGTTCTTTCGGATACTGTTCTGGACCCCCTTAATTATACATAATAAAACACTTCTTTTGGCAGATACATCCATGTTGATCCGTCAGTATGCACAAAAATCGAAATGTCAAAATGCAAAAAAAAAAACCCACAAAGAAACAAGCAAATCAAGAGATACAATGGAAATGATGGATCTCCAGCGTGACTCGGCGTCAGCACCCTCAGCAAACCTAGAGACATAAAACCCAAAACACCAAATGCACAAACACAGAGCAGATACTCACAGAAAGAAGAAGTCGAAGGGACAAGGAACACCAGTTCACAACCTAGAGACATAAAACACAAAACACCACGAACTGGACCAATGGGCAACCAGTGCCGACTTAGGACAGGTACAAGGAAAGCAAAATACTAAAGACGACATCATAACATTTCAAACCAAAGACCTCACATAAATCAATGAGGCCAGGTTCAATTGACATGTCGTTTTGTCATGTTAGAAGCATATGCTGTAGTTATGCGGATTACACACACATAACCTTACCTCTACAATTACACGTCAACTCCTTTTCTTTTACATTTGTAACTTATCAACGGAAGGGGTTCAACATGGTTTTCACAAATCGTGCAATCCAGATTTGACCATACGAGTAATTTAAGCAGATGTTACCGATACAATTATTTTTCAGATTGTGTTTGAGGGCGTTATTGGTGACGGTTACCATAGTGATATCGCTATCGATGATTTGAGTTTAATAGAGTCCCCGTGTCAAAATTCACAGGGTAAATATAATTATGGCTTTAAGAAGTATTTGTTTTTTATATGATCTATTGGAAAGGGGACTTATCTTAGGAGGTTGTCTAAATAAAACGTATTCGCTCATTTCAGGCAATCAATTGAAATATATCCATTTACAGAAAGGTTGAAAGACAAAAAAAAAATTCTTGTTTTGTCCTTGTCAAGTCGAGCGCTTTCAGTGCTGTATCGAATAAACTAGTAACTTTGGGTGTTAAATTGAATATGTAATAAATTTGAATTGTACCTTCGATTATGAAGGGAATTTTATCGACAAGCACTTAATGAAGTATAAACGATACAGCTAGAATTACCAAAAAAGGGGTTTTAAAACAATACTATAGATTTATCTTATATGAACGCAGTGCCTTTTAAAACATGTGGATTTGAAACCAATGATCCTTCATGTGGATTTACACAAGACAAATCAGACGATTTTGATTGGACGAGGCACGTAGGGCGGACTGCTAGTTCTGGCACTGGTCCTACGGCAGACCACACCCTAGGGACACAACAAGGTTATTACATGTATACCGAGGCATCAGGTCCAAGACGTGCAGGGGATAAAGCCCGTCTTATATCGCCACTTTTCACATGGAACTCTACGCTTTGCTTACTATTCTATTACAACTTGTATGGACTTCATACAGGAACCCTCAATGTTTATGTTAAGGTAATGTTTATGTGAAGGTAATAGATAAAAGGAAAACACGAGAGGTGTCAATCTGCGACAAGCACTTAGATACAATGGCTTTGAATACTCTTTGTAAGACCATGAACATGAATGTACATATTGAAAGGGCTATTTTTACTTCTCATTATATATCCTTTCACGAGTTCAATTATTTGATGAAAAAGAAAGGAGGGAATTTCCAACAACACCAGGTTACAGCACCCTACGGCAAAACTCCAGAACACCAAATGGAAAAACACAGAGCAGACATCCACAGAAAGATACACAAAACAAAAGGGAAGGAAACGCCAACTCGCACAGTAGAAACATGAAACACAAAAGATGGCCATCTGCCATGCAAGTAGCAAACGGTGTGCTTATCTGGATTACGTATACACATCCCTTCCACTTCTCCGATTGCCCAGAGGTCTCGACGAATGTTCAGTTGTAGTGTAAAATAACCTCCTCACTGTAAGGCGAACATACATTCGAAAGACTTAAACAAAAATATTTATTTCTACTTTTATTCCAATTTTTATGGTAAAATCTTGGTTCTAATTTCATCTTTTTGGTGTATGGTCCTGATACTATAGACTGTATGATAGCTTCATTATTGAAATGCGCTAAAGGGGGACACAATTGTTACGATTGAACATATATTTCAATATGATATGGTCCCATTTGTTAAATGAGATGTCATTTATGATTGCATTGCGTTTTCAAGTGTCCTCTCGGTATGTTTGCTTTTATGCTCAGGTGATACGATTGTTAAACGTCTTCGAATTCAATAGCATCCTTTAACAACAGATAGCAGCATGGACAAAACATGCCCGTTTCGGATGCTTAACTTTCGTCAGTGATCTTCAATCTAAACAGTGTAATATGTCCAAATCATGTCCACAAATGTACCGAACGACATCGCAGAATTGGTAGGATGTAAACCCGTATATCTACCTCTACCTTTTCATTGGTGTGCTTATTTGATTCCCTTCGACATTATGCTGTTGGATATATTTCATTTTATTATTTCATTGTGTATATTTGATTTAATCATACTACTTCTTCCCATGCATAACCTTATCAAGCAGGGTACAGGTGACCTTGGGCGGCCTTCAGTGTCAATTTCTGGTAACCAGGGTAATCTATGGAAGCTAGGAAAAGTTAACATTCCACTATCTACAGCTCAAAATGGATTTAAGGTAAATAAGAATGCAACTCTTTGCCAAAGAGGGAGCAAAAGTCAAAAAAATTAAACCAAAAGAAGTAAGAAAAATCGTGATTAAAGTAATCATCAAAGAATTGTTACATTATGTATAGGCATGTTCTACAAAAATACTATTATGCAATGCTTTAATGCTAAAACCATAGATGGGTTGCTTCATTATTTATTATTATACATTTGTTCTACGCTTACATGTATCAATATTCTCTATGAAATTCTTGAGCAAATACTATTTCAGGTTGTTTTTGAGGGAGTTATAGGTAATGGTTACGAAGGCGACATGGCTATTGATGATATCAGCATACAGGAAGGACAATGCCATTCTCCAAGTAAGTTGGACAGGGCATCGAAACATAACTTAATGTGAAAAATCGACTAGCAAATTAGAATAAAAAAATTTACGAAGTAACAATTTGGAAAGTATATTTTTACTAGAACGATTTGTTCAATAAAACAATTTACGAAGTAACAATTTGGAAAGTATATATTTACCAAAACGATATGTTCAAGAATCAAAATGTACTGTAGAAAAACAAATTGATAACATCATGAATTAGGTATCATCCCCATGCTCTAGATAACGTTTTTAAAGCGACATCCATTTACATGTAACTGTTATTTTCTTAACCTTCTAATATTTCAGGTATAGTTGGTCGTTGAAATATTGACTTATGCTTGTCTATAGATTTAAATATTGAAGATTATGAAATTAAAGCATAATATCATATATAGCTTGCCTATTTACATTTTTAATAAGACGTGTTATTTTGTCAATAATAATGCAAATAATTCAAATGGGGTTTAAATACAGTACTGGACTGCTCCAGAACCGCTTGATGGATTGTGCATGTTTTGTGGATTTTGTTTTCAGTTTCGTGCGTGAACATCGAAGGCGGGTGCGGCTAGCCAAACAGGGGATACTTACTCCTCACGGGCACCTGGTCCACCTCTAGCTTGCAAGGGGCCCGTCGATGCTCAACTTCTTGCTCTATTGTGAGTGCTGTTGAGATTTTCGTCAGGATCTTCTTTTTCTCATTGCATGGTATACATTATGTCCTCAAGGTCTTCTACCAAAATTGTGTTCAAGATCCATATCCTTTCGGGGATGGATCTAGGTCGAGACCAAAAGTGTCCCTAAAATATATGAATAGAAATTATTAATAAATAATGCATGTGTGTAAAAAGTCAGAGAAACTTAGTTAGATTCAAAGGCTGATAAAAAACCAATTATCAGAAAGTCTTTAGGTAATTTGTGAGTATTCTAAGACTATGGTACTAGGTTCTTGGCCAAGCGTTTTATCCCCTTATGCCTTTTATTCTGAATTGTCATCCTCATAAAAAAGTATGATTTTTTGCATCAAACACTTTTTACCATATACGATGTGATATCGGCTTCGTCTCGGTCAATATTTTCACAGTAGGTCAATATCACTTCATATACACTACGTTAAAAGTCCGTAATTGTATAATATCTTAAGGGGGTAGGTCCAGGGTGAGACAAAACTTAGAAAAAGGAATTTAGAGTATTAGAATACTATAGTTTAAGATTCCTACGCTGGTACTTGTGGAAAAGTACATTTGTCAGAAATATTTCAGAAATACTGTATGTCATTTATCAGTATGCAAAGAATAGGCATGAGTCGAAGATTTCCGTTATCACACTAATTAGAATCTTTGTTATGATCAAATGAAGAAACTATACAATGTGTTTTCTGTTTCTTTTTTTGTTAAATATAAGATAAGTGTTCGTGTTAAAGATTAAGACATAAAGTTACATCACTTTTCTAGCATCAAACCAAAGATTGTACTCTAAAGTTCCCCGCGAGGGGTTTGACAGTAAGTGTTTTGAATATATTTTGCTGACATAGTCGCCATAGCACTTTCTATATAGACAACGTCAGACAGTGCATGAGTTCCATATATTGTTTTTATTTTCATGCTTAAACGTCGAAGGCGGGTGCGGCTAGCCAACGGGGGATGCTTACTCCTCCCGGGCACCTGGTCCCACCTCTAGCTTGCTAGGGGTCCGTCGATATTTTATTTTGTGCTCTATTGTGAGTGATGTTGAGATTATCGTCAGGATCTTCTTTAACTCATTTGTGTCACACTTATGCCTTTTGCCGTGTGGAGCTCGTGAAAAAGTTCCCCGCGAGGGGTTTGACGGTAAGTGTTTTGAATATATTTTGCTGACATTGTCGCCATAGCACTTTCTATATAGACAACGTCAGACAATGCATGAGTTCCATATATTGTTTTTATTTTCGTGCTTAAACGTCGACGGCGGGTGCGGCTAGCCAACGGGGGATGCTTACTCCTCCCGGGCACCTGGTCCCACCTCTAGCTTGCTAGGGGTCCGTCGATGTTTTATTTTGTGCTCTATTGTGAGTGCTGTTGAGATTTTCGTCAGGATCTTCTTTTACTCATCTATGTCTTCCGAAATGGAAGTAACCGAATGTGACAGTTCTACCGAATTGAAGCGGCGGGTGGTGCATGTAAGCAGGAGATGCTTACTCTTCCTGGGCACCTGGTCACACTCCCATATCGGGAGTTCGCCTCTTTTCATATGATAGAGGTTTTTGTTTGTTTGCTTAGGCATATACAGCAAGAGGGACAAAGGAACAATGAACAGTGGGTAGACATATACAACAAGAGGGGCAAAAGGAGCAATGAACACTAGCTAGACGTACACAACAAGAGGGGAAAAAGGACAAGGAGCACTTAGTAGGCATATACAGCAAGAGGGACAAACGGGACAATGAACACTGCGTAGATATATACAAAAAGAGGGGCAAAAGGAACTGAACACTGGGTAGACATACACAAGAAGAGGGGCAAAAGGAACAATGAACACTGGGTAGACATACACGACAAGAGGGGCAAAAGGAACAAGGAACACTGGGTAGACATACACGACAAGAGGGGCAAAAGGAACTTAGTAGGCATATACAACAAGAGGGACAAAAGGAACAATGAACAATGGGTAGGTATATACAACAAGAGGGGCAAAAGAAACAAGGAACACTGGGAAGACATATACAGCAAAAGGAACAAGGAACACTGGGTAGACATATACAGCAAGAGGGGCAAAAGGAACAAGGAACATTGGGTAGACATATACAGCAAGAGGGGCAAAAGGAACAAGGAACACTGGGTAGACATATACAGCAAGAGGGACAAAAGAAACAAGGAACACTGAGTAGGCATATACAACAAGAGGGGCAAAAGGAACAATGAACAATGGGTAGACATATACAACAAGAGGGGCAAAAGAAACAAGGAACACTGGGAAGACATATACAGCAAAAGGAACAAGGAACACTGGGTAGACATATACAGCAAGAGGGGCAAAAGGAACAAGGAACATTGGGTAGACATATACAGCAAGAGGGGCAAAAGGAACAAGGAACACTGGGTAGACATATACAGCAAGAGGGACAAGAGAAACAAGGAACACTGAGTAGGCATATACAACAAGAGGGGCAAAAGGAACAAGGAACACTGAGTAGGCATATACAGCAAGAGGGGCAAAAGAAACAATGAACACTTAGTAGACATATTGAGTCTTTGCGGATTACAGAGTGATTTCCCCTTATAGACAGTATCTGACGTAAGACCATTGTGACGTCATGAAAATGGTATGGTAACGTCGATTTTACATCGTCATTTTCCAGACTTTTAGGACTGTTTCCATAGAATTTGATGACGTCACAATCAGTATACGTCAGATACCGTCTCAAATGGGAAGTAACTCTGGTTTTTGAAAATAGCGAATACAGCAAGAGGGACAGAAGGAACAAGGAACACTGAGTAGGCATATACAGCAAGAGGGATAAAAGGAACAAGGAACAATGGGTAGGTATATACAGCAAGAGGGACAAAAGGAACAAGGAACAATGGGTAGGTATATACAGCAAGAGGGACAAAAGAAACAAGGAACAATGGGTTGGTATATACAGCAAGAGGGACAAAAGGAACAAAGAACAATGGGTAGGTATATACAGCAAGAGGGACAAAAGAAACAAGGAACAATGGGTAGGTATATACAGCAAGAGGGACAAAAGGAACAAGGAACAATGGGTAGGTATATACAGCAAGAGGGGCAAAAGGAACAAGGAACAATGGGTAGGTATATACAGCAAGAGGGACAAAAGAAACAAGGAACAATGGGTAGGTATATACAGCAAGAGGGACAAAAGGAACAAGGAACAATGGGTAGGTATATACAGCAAGAGAGACAAAAGGAACAAGGAACAATGGGTAGGTATATACAGCAAGAGGGACAAAAGGAACAAGGAACAATGGGTAGGTATATACAGCAAGAGGGACAAAAGAAACAAGGAACAATGGGTAGGTATATACAGCAAGAGGGACAAAAGAAATAAGGAGCAATGGGTAGGTATATACAGCAAGAGGGACAAAAGGAACAAGGAACAATGGGTAGGTATATACAGCAAGAGGGACAAAAGGAACAAGGAACAATGGGTAGGTATATACAGCAAGAGGGAGAAAAGAAACAAGGAACACTGATAGACAAATATTGCAAGAGGGGCAAAAGGAATAAGGCACGCTGAGTAGGCATATACAGCAAGAGGCGCAAAAGGAAGAGGAACATTGAGTAGACATATACAGCAAGAGGGACAAAAGGAACAAGGAACAATGGGTAGGTATATACAGCATGAGGGACAAAAGGAACAAGGAACAATGGGTAGGTATATACAGCAAGAGGGACAAAAGAAACAAGGAACAATGGGTACGTATATACAGCAAGAGGGACAAAAGAAACAAGGAACAATGGGTAGGTATATACAGCAAGAGGGACAAAAGGAACAAGGAACAATGGGTAGGTATATACAGCAAGAGGGACAAAAGAAACAAGGAACACTGATAGACAAATATTGCAAGAGGGGCAAAAGGAATAAGGCACGCTGAGTAGGCATATACAGCAAGAGGCGCAAAAGGAAGAGGAACATTGAGTAGACATATACAGCAAGAGGGCAAAAAGAACAAGGAACACTGAGTAGGCATATATAGCGAGAGAGGGAAAAAGGAACAAGGAAAACTGAGTAGGCATATATAGGGAGAGAGGGAAAAAGGATGAATAAATAAATCTTTTATTCTATTAAGATACAATGCAGACATTTAGTCAATTCCGAAAGCGTCCAAATGTTATATGTCTTCAAATTCAATACTTCGTGTTCTCTGTGTTACTTTTGTATTCAATACTGACGATAGGCACCTTCAGGCTAGCACTTCAATTATCTAATCGAAACGAACAGCATATCGCAGCGAAATACTAATCGATAAGAAAAAAAATATATGAACAGCAATTTGTCACGAAATATACATCATACAGTACTGAGAATTGAAATGAACAATGATAACCCTCGATTTTTTCAGTCTTTGCACTTGCATGTGTATGTTTAGAACAAATTGCCAGATCTTTTCTACGATTTGAACAATGTTATCAAGAATCGAAAATGATATTCTGTATAGGAACTTGAATGATTTTCGGTGCGGAGAAATTCCGCCACATGGGCCGTCTCACGTTGCAGTGTTTTTATCTAGGATATGAAACTAAGGTTTCAACAATTTTCAGTGTCCTGTTACGGATATATAACATGACGTGTATTAACCATTTCACTACTTTTCACCCTATCTTTATATAAGCTGTCTTCTTCAGGGGTATATTTCATGGTTTAGAGCGTCTTATCTAAGATCGTATTCATCTAGAAATACTTTCGTATAAATGCTTAATATTCATTCGGGCATTTTCAAAATTGCGGCGCACATTTGGCTGGATTTCTTGGTTTAAGATTATTGAAAGCCTCAGTATGCATCTTTTCTTCCTTATTTTCGATCATTTTACCACTTGTTTCGTATATATGCTTCGATATAATAATTTACTTTTATTACCTCCCTCATTTCAATTTGTCATTCTAGGTAACGAAATAAAATTCTTTTGCTGGATACGGAAAAACAACATGATTAATTGCTTTGTTTGAAACCCCTACCTCCAAATACAAACATATATGTTTCTATATGAACATAGTGCCTTTTACGACTTATGAAATTAAAAACAATGATCCTTTATGCGGATTTACACAAGATAAACAGACTAATTAGATTGGTTAAGATTCCAGGGACCGACTGGTAGTGCTGCCACTGGTCCTATGGTAGACCACACCTACGGGACATAACAAACTTACTACATATATACAGAGTCATCAAGTCAAAGGCGTGAAGGCGACAAGGGCCGTCTGATATCCCCACGTTTTAAAGGGAATTCTACGCTCTGCTTTCGATTTTATTACAACATGCATGGGGTAGATATAGGAACCCTCAATGTCTATACAAAGGTATTGAATTATTTAATTCAAAGAAGATAGTTATAATGTCCTTTTTTCTCACCGACAAGATTTTCAGAATTTGTCATTCTGAATTAAGTTTAGAATAAGGTTGGGTCAAATTTTGTTTTACGAGATAGATTTATGCGGTAGGGCCACGAAGCCCCTAAAACGGCCCTGCAATCTACCTAAAAATTAACTTAATGAGAAATTCTTGATATATCGAATAAAATATAATCATGAATGTTTCCAGCTTTAAATGAAATGAATACATCGCCAACCGCAGCAACATAGGGGGTCTTACGACGTCATGAAATGCCGTCTTTCTCACGTTATTGACAACACATAGCCAACATGATCGAAAATATATCTTTAGTAAAGAATTTGGATGTGGCCACATGCGTCCAGAAACTTAAAACTTTTATAACAGAAAGATATAATGGTTATCTTTATTTGTAATTTTTCATGTTTATTAATGCATGTGGCTAATGCTACTTTTAAAGAAACATGTGGAATTTGCAGCAATTTCAAGGAAAATTGCCGATTTTAGGGTTTTTAAATGATAAATGCATCATTTACAAAATCTCAACACATAATTTAGCAAAAAACTTCACAAAGTATCAAATCACAAAAAAGTATTCAACCAGTTTAAATGTTAAGAAACAGGGTCGATTTAGGGGTTTCGTGACCCTACCCCTTTGCATTGATTTGTTGAAATCAAGAAAATAATGCTAGTTTATTCTGTGTCAACTGCGACTTAATTATTTAGCATTTGTTTCTTCGAGTTATATATATTATTTAGGTTGCATACCATTCAGGCCAATATAATTCGCCTTCACTGTCATTTTCCGGTAACCAAGGGGAACAGTGGAAACTTGGATCAGTTACCATCCCCTTAACTACAGCTCGTAATGGATTTCATGTACAGATGAGAAAAAAAATCATTCAATATTAGCAAGACTTTCTGCACATTTAAATTTGCTATAACGATCCTTTAAATGTCAAAATCAAAAGAAGGCTTTAGCAATCCGATACGTCCTATTTTCATATGTCCTCTAAATCGTATAAGATCTTACAAAGAAGTTGATCTTTTCATTAGAAATATAAAAAAAGTTTGAAAGTTAGTTTTTAGTTTGTCAAATAAAACATTCAAAAGAAGACATCTATCCGAAATGAGCATGTTATTTCTCCTCAATTTCGAGTGTCTTGTTCGTTGTAACACGAAACGTAGCTTTTTCTTCTCGTGGTCTTCTCCCCTGGAACACTTATGTCTGAAAAGGATGTATGTGACACATTGCCCTAAAAACATGTGCAAATGCAAATAAAAGTATCAATGTGGTTTGATTTAATTATTTCAGATTGTTTTTGAGGGAGTTATAGGTTCCGGTTTCCAGGGCGATATGGCTTTTGATGATGTAAGCATAGAGAGGGGACAATGTGGTTTGCCAGGTTAGTTGATGCAAATGAAGAAAACGTCACAAGGCATTCTTACGTTCAAAAAAAAAGACACACAAGTCTACAGCGAATGAAAATAAAACAAGTATTTTGAAATAATATCTTGAATAAAACGAAACGATCTGTCATCAATTTCAAAAATGAAATAACAGAAAAGGACAATTTAGAATGACAGATCGAAGAAGATGCGCTTACATTTATAAAAGATACTGTCGCAGAATCACACATATGATTATATGATACATTTAAACATTTGGAAAACCCTCGACCTTTTCTTACAAAAAGGAAGAAGGGGATTTCAACAGAACTTGGTTGTAGTATCCAAACAAAACATCCTATGTCAAAATTACAGGGGCTTTTTGCCTCTACTTTCCCAATATAGAAGGACTTTCACTATTCATATTGAATGGAATCTAACCGTCGTGCTTGAACATCGAATTTCTCAAAATAAATCTATTTTGCAAATAAATCTGTGTTTGTCATATTTTTCATTATGTTAGAACTGCTCGAAAAGATACATATCGTTTAAATATATCAACGCAATACACCCTTAAACTCTATAAAACAGGTCGTTCGAGCCAATTTTTCTTCTTTGAAACGTCAAAGTAGACCTGAAGTTTAGAAATAGATACAGAGAGGGATTTTCCATATCTCGAATCTAATATCTTTTTCTTATATACTCTTTCCTATGATAAGGTTAATATTCTTTGTTTAATAATTGAAAACAAAATCATTCTTCAAATACATTTCCCGCCAAAAATATGTTGTTTATTGACATATCTCGTGTAATGAAATTTTCTAAGTTTACCGCTTCCTAAATATAGCGAACAATCAGGGAAAAGCTTTCCTATTTACATTACGCATTTCCGTCTACTTCGACGTTGCACAAGAAGAAAATGACTCCATTACGTTTAATGTCTTGTTTACGATGGTTTGCGATGAAATGTTTTGAAGTTTTATATAGTTTTGGAAAGTTTAAAGATAAGAAAGGATATAGCAAATCCGATGACAAATTTGGATAATGACCATATCCCTGCATACAGCACAAAATCGATAATTCAAAAAATCAGAAACCGAAGGCATACACAATCATGATAAACCAGGAACTAAAGCAAACAAACAAAAACCTCCACCAAATGAAAATAAGCGAACTCCCGATGTGGAAGTTAGCTTCTTTTATAAATATAAATAAATTCGCTTCTTTCACATTATTAATAAACTTTTACAAAGTTTATTCATATTGTGAAATCCTATCGATCAAATAGACCTCTATATTTCCGAAATGAATCGTGATAATCCTTGAACTTTGACTGTACTCTATATCTTCCAAAATGGAAGTAACCGGATGTGACAGTTCTACCGAATTGAAGCGACGGGTGTTGCATGCAAGCAGGAGATGCTTACTCTTCCTGGGCACCTGGTCTCACTCTCATATCGGGAGTTCGCTTCTTTTCATGTGGTGAAAGTTTTTGTTTTTGTTTGCTTTGGTTCCTGTTTTATCCTGATTTTGTATGCCTTCGGTTTCTGATTTTCTGAATTATCGATTTTGTACTGTAGACAGGGATATGGTCATTATCCATATTTGTCATAGAGAGATGGGAAAGATGAGCTCTTGTGGCCAAAATGTAGAAAGAACAAGCACAAAAGGATACACAAAAGGGATACGGAACAAAACGTACAATACCAACACACTGAACACAAAAGACAAACCATACACAAACGAGACCAATTGGCAATCGTTACAAATTAGTAGCAAATGGTGTAGTAAATCCTGATGACATGCTTGATATTATTCTGGTACAAATAAAGAGTGGGGGTATCCGAATGCAAATTCAAACCAGTCAAGTAATGTTTTCAGCTGACATTATTCATAATATTAGAATTAATGCGTTCAATTTTATTCAAAATTAAAATTGTCTCATCGGTAAGAAAATGCTTTGATGACTATTCTTCCAAAATGAAATAAATTTAAAAGCGATTGTCGATATTTCAAATTTGGGGTTTTCATTTATCCATGTTTTGCCTAGAGATGTATATTCGACCCAAAATAGACTGCTTTTTTATCCTTTCATTCACAAATGCTTTATAAAAAAATTCAAATATCCCAGTAAAATTCAAATGTTCAAATGTCGATGAATTTTTAAAAATATTTCAGGTTTACTTGGCCGGTGAAAGTTCGCTGTATGATGGAATGAAGGATTCGATATTGATGATCATGTAATAAAAATTAAGTTCTAAGTATAAGCTATTCTTATTTTGAACGTGTCAATGTACTTACGACAAACCGCTTTAGCACAGTAATACTTATCACTGACAATAAATGTATTCAAGGGATTTCCCTTTTGTAAAAGTTTATGGTCAGCCACTATGGACATTTTAGCAAAGATCACTGGTATTTCCAACTGCTCCGAATTTTAAAATATCCATGTTTACATAGAATATTCTAAACTGAAATAAGAAAAGAACATTAGATCAACGACAAGTTTGGGTCTTTAGAAGTAAATAAATTTTACTGCTGTAGCTTTTTCATTCCAATAATATCATCTTCAAGTGTACGTGATACCTTACTCCCCCATTCCAGATGTCATACACAGAACTGCGTCTCCGGTGAGTGTCGTAGCGGAGAGTATTTAAGACATGATCAGAGTCTCTATTACATTATACTTTCACATGCAAGCAAATTTGAGAGTAAAATAATTCAAACACATTAACAAGCACTTAAATTGCTAGTAATTTATACGATTGTTTGGCCTGATAAGTCTCCGCGACGACACACACCGGAGACGCAGTTTTGTGTATGACATCCAACAAGGGAGAGAGTATGGTATTACGTTCACTTGTCTTGAGAAGATGCAATAACATATACAAAAATACATGTATATTTAGTTGCTGTCTTAAAGGCAAGTGGCGCTGGTTTTCCTAAGTCGGCACTAGTTACCCATTGGTCTCGATGGTTTGTGCGTAGTATTTTTCTTAATGTTGTATTTGGTGTTTGGACCATCTTATTCCATTTCTGACTGTTTCTGGAGAGACATTTTAAAAATTTGGGGGGAATTTTGTGAAAAAGTTGAATCTGAGTGTAAATATCTTGCTTTAACGCCAATCTATTTTAACAAAAGTATAAAAGTAAACAACAAATGCATATATTTTAAATCTTGGGCAGATAAACAAATATATTATGTAAATGACATGACAAATATTGATAATGACCATATCCCTGTATACATCACAAAATCGATAATTCAGAAAATCAGAAACCATCAGGAGAAAACAGGAACCAAAGCAAACAAACAAAAACATCCACCACATGAAAAGAAGCGAATTCCCGATATGGGAATGAGACCAGGTGCCCAGGAAGAGTAAGCATCTCCTGCTTGCATGCAACACCCGCCGTTTCAATTCGGTAGAACTGTCACATCCGGTTACTTCCATTTCGGTAGACATAGAGTACAATCTTTGGTTGGATGGTTCAAATGGTCTATGACAGAATATCATCCACTATTCTGGATAGTGGGACATCATAGTTTATGACGAGTTCCCCATATTGATAGTAGAACTTCCTCAGTGACGATGTTAGTCGATCACAAACATATCCCTGACTGAGAAGCTTATCTGAAAGACGCCTAGCTCTCAGAACAAAATCCGTATATTTGGTACTTGCTTTGGCACAGCGTATCAACTGATATATGAACACGCCATAAGCAGGCGATGAAGGGATTTTGCTACTCAGAAAAGGAAAGTTTGTAATGCTGGAATCAAAGTCGTCACGTTTGTCATAGAGTGAGGTGTTCATGTGACCATCGGTGTCGTAGGACAACATTATGTCCAAATAGGATGCTGTATTAATTGTAGTTTCTTTGACTTCAAGCTCCGAAGGATAGATACTGCTCAGGTAATCCTCGAATTTTGTATTATTGATGGACAACATATCGTCTATGTATCTGTAAGTGAAGTTGAAGTCAGAAGCTAAGTATCTTGTTACCTTCAGAGACTAAAGATTGAATGAATTCAGCTTCGTATGAGTAAAGGAAAATGTCGGCAAGGAGTGGGGCACAACTGGTCCCCATTGTAATTCCGACAATTTGCTGGAAGACCTTTCCTCCAAACACCACAAAAATGTTGTCGATCAGAAAGTTTAACATCTGAATAATATCTGTTTCAGTGAACTTATTTTCTTTTACAAAGTAGGTTTTGTTATAGTTACCAACAATAAATTTGTATTTGCGATTGCCGTTCTTGCTTGTAAACGCATTACTTATAATTTTTGCAAGTCTTTCTTTCAATTTAGAATGTGGAATTGTAGTGTAAAGTGTCGATAAATCAAAGGCTTTGATCGATGGGACTTTACTAAAATGAATGGATTTCAGAAGTTCTTAAAGTTCCTTCGAATTCTTTAAAATCCACATCTGGTTGATACCACTGCGAGAATAAACTATCGAACAATATTTTTGAAGCCCAGATTTGATTTCAGATAAAACTTTGGTGGGTAAGATCGATACAGATATGGTAGAATATTTTGAGGAATCAGGGATGAAACGTTGTTTGCACGGATTCTTATGCATTTTAGGTATGCAGTATAAGTACATTGTATGATAAATCTAAATCTAAATTGTTAGTATCGAAACCAAAGGAAGCAAGAGTTGATTTGTGGTTATCTATTATTTCAGAGGCAGAAAGGTTTATTGTGGCGCAAGTGGGATTTCCATGTGTCGAATTTAAACCCAACTCTTTAACTAGACTGTCCAAATAGTAAAATAGATAAAACAAAGTCAATGAGTAATTATTTGAGGCTTTGTCTGCTGGTGTGATGACATAATGTTCTTGGAGGTAGGTAAGCTCTGTGATAACATCAGGGTCTTCAAATATAGACTCGAATCTGGTGTTCACAGTTGATTTTAATCGGTAAATTCTAGATAAAAGTAACCCGTCTGATGGATTTTATCCATTCGGAAAATGGTGTCGAGCAGTACATCCTCTTTCTTTGCCCAACGTCTTGCATATTCCTCACAATAGTCCATGATAATTTTGACATTTCGTTCCATGTAAAGGACAAACTTTCTCTGTATTTGGGACCCTTTATTTAACATTTCTCCCAATGCACCAGTAATGACGTGTCCATGAAGAACATTCGTAAGGAAGTGGATGTAGTGAGGGATTACTTAAATCAATACAATGCAAGAATCGTTTGTAATTGTAAATTTTAGATGCAGCTATTGGTGTGTAGCTATAGGAAATACAAGGACTTTCTTTTCTTTTGAAATATGGTGAGATTTTTTCTGTGACAGTTTTGTGATTCAAAATTTGACCAAGATTAAATTTATTAATACCTTTGTTTGCAAATCTTACTTTAATGAAAGGACGGTTTGTTTTCTCCTCTGATGTTAAACGTCTTCAAATTTAATAGGCTAGCATCATTTAAGACCTGATCAATTTACAGTGTATTTGTAGTTCTGGTAGCGTAGTGGTTAGCGATATGAATATGCCATTGATTTTCCATAGACCTCAGTGTTAACGTTTGCCTCCCTTACAGGTACTGCAGATCGATTTGGTGAAAATCATTGTTTTCAACTGATAGAATGGCCCTAGTTGATAAAATAAATGTATAAAAAAGTGGGGTTACCGTTGCGTTTCATCTTCAAAATTAGCCATTTTCAAAACTTGTCAACACTCCGCACAAAATGCACATGCACATTTTTTTACCAACCCTCTCATAAAATAAATAGTATTATTTTAAAACACGATTTATTTTAAGAATAATTTTTATATTTTAAAAAAGTACAATAGACATACTTTCAAACAAAATACAAGTTCATGTATTATATCCAATCACTGACCAGAGTTGTCAACAAAGTGCTGTGACTTTGGGTAGCCAAAACAGGTGGCGCTGTGCACAAAATAGGATATTACTTTCTTTTTACCTAGCGCGGTAGACTGCGAATCCATAGGTCGTGGTTTCAAAGCAGAATGGGTGGAATATGATGCTACAGGACCAACGTCTTTGAAATTCAAGAAATTTTGTAACAGAAAATTTCAAATGCGTTATAGAAACAGACGATCAACTTGTACTTACTTTCTCTCATGAATACAAAGAAACTGTTGACCATTTATTTTGGGAATGCAATAAAGTAAAAGAATTAAAATTCCGAAAAAATATTCTAAGTTTACAATTAAAATTTATGTTATATATATATATTTATGTTATGAGATGTTACAACAAAAGTATTTCTCTTATGGGCACATTATTTTATCTAAAAATTTCTTGGCATCATTAAAATTTGCAGCTATCAAAGAAAACAAATTGACCAATTTAGACATTTCAGGGACAAGTGGCTAAAAATTATTGAAAAAAAAATATCTTCTTTTTACCTATTTCCTCTTCATTTCAGATGAAAGCCATTTGTTTCTCTTTAGTATTTCAAAAAATTAAACTTTGACAAAAAGAATATTAATATTTCTAAATAATCTTTTTTTTCAATATCGATATATTAAATTGAACAATCACGTGTGAGTGTGTTAGCGAAATGTGTCCTCTGTCCCTTTTATTTGGTATATCATTTACAGTTGTGAAAACGTATGCGAACAAAAGCGTAATAAAAAAGTGTTTCCGGTAAATGGCAATGAAATGGCGGTATAGCTGGAGTTTGACGTCGGAGGGCTACCTATAGCAGTTGATTTGCAGACACGAGACAAACTATTGTGAAATTCAATTTATCAGTAAGAAAAGCACAATCGTTATCAAGTCCATCACTTCCAGTTAGCATTTTGTTTCGACAATGCCTAGTAAACGTTGTCAAGGAGTAAAGACAGTAACGTAGCTACTTAAAAGTTAAGACACATATATTCTTTCACTTTCTACTGAATGAGACATAAAAATCTACACTCTCGACGGAAATTTTCGTCTCTGAATCTCAGTGTTTCTTGGGCCCCTGTGTCGTGCTCTCTTTTTTTATGTTCATCTTGCAGAAAGGAGGTTATTTAACACCGCATTGGTGCGTTCTTCGAGACCTCTTGGTAATCAGAAATGTGGGAGGGTTGTGCGCACGTAATCCAGATAACCACACCTTCTGCTACTCGCGCTGCAGATGGACGTCCAAAGTCGGCACAGGTTGCCAATTTGTCTCGTTGGTTTATGTGATGTTTTATGTTACATGTTTCTATGGTATGAGTTGGTATTCCTTGTCCCTTTTGCGTCTATTTCTTTGGGTGTCTGCTGTGTTTTTGCACTGGGTGTTTTTTGGGTTTTGCTGTGTGTGTGTTGTTGGAGATCTTATCTTTTCTCGTGAAAGTTTGTAGACTCACTAAGTAGATCGTGATAGACCATATCAATATTGAAACTATTTTAGCAGAACATATCAAAATTCTTAAATTCTATAATTCTTAAATTTTGTAATTAATATAAACACTTATTTCTTGTTGCAGTGTGGAGCAGTTAAAATCGTTCCCCGTGACTTGATATTTGTTAAGTGTATTAATTATTTCGTTCCAGCATTGTCGCCTGAAAGAAGCTTTGTTTTTGGCCTTTATCAATTTGACATCATATATACTTGTTTGCTATTTCGGAGAACTTGCCATTTCATCAAAAATTATCATCGAAGGATGTTAAAGGATGTTAACATCTTAGCACCATCCCTCCAAAGCAATTCTGAATATACCTAACAGGAAATTTGGAGCCGCGCACTCTATGTAAAGAAAATACACAAATTCAAATTCTAAAAACAAAACCAGAGAGCGCTAGTGAAATAAATTTGGGCGGCGTATGAAAAAAAAAAAACCAAAACATTGACTGGAAGTATCACTGAGAATTTAATATTCGAAACACGTGTCAGGTGCATGAAATTGGTTTAAAAGGTTCTTCAAGAAGGTATAGAGTTGGAACCCTTCCGTATTATGATAGACATAGAAGACAAAAACAATTTCAAATGCCGATCTTTTTATTGAATATACTGAAGTATCTAAGGATAACATGAACATTGCTTCAAATATTGACAGCGGAAAAGTAGGAGTAGCTTCCAGCATGTACTTTTGAACGTGTATGGTCACTTTGTATCCAAACTTTGTCTTTCTCTTTGAGAGGCAGCGCCAGTGATCCGGATAGGGTTTCATAACCAGTGATCATAGAGAACGACGATGCCATTCTTTTCTCATTCATTACTAAATGTACGCTAAATCGCTGTCCTTCATATTTTAAAATGCTCCAACTGAAGAGAAATACGCCATCTCTGTCCGATGTAAATACCCCTGTGGTGTTATTGTACAGCCCTCCATTATCCATGTTCAATTTATCCATTACAAATTTCTGCTTAGGACTAATGGCGGTATATTCCGAGAAGGATGCAGAAAAGAACACTGGAATAGAGAGATTTATATTCAAACTTGACACTTTTATACATCTTATATAACAATGATAAGGTTAATCCAGTTGTACTCATCTATTCCCTAAACTTTATCGAGTCTTACGATCAAGCAGACAATTACCCGCCAGTAAAAATTTCGTGATGGACTCTATTGATGCTTGCTTTAAGTTTCTATGCCGTCATGATACATTCGAATATATATATTGATCAAACTTATTCTGAAAGGCTACACGAACAGAAGAAACATAATATCCCTTCAAGTGGTGAAATGAACTCAATAAACTCAAGAATGCTCTTCCTTTTGAACGTTCGGGCATCTTATTCGTTGAAACTTTATAAAGAACGGAGTTTTCTATTACTTATAAAGCCCCTGTCACACCTATACGTTCTGGCATGGCGTTTGCACTACGACAGCCAAAATTGTACGAAACGTGGCGTGAACGTAGTAAGGACGCGGGGAACGTAGTAAGAACTCGCTGATACGTATTGAGGTCGTAGTAAGGACGCCGGCGAACGTGCCGGAACGCCGAGCCACCACGACCGTTTTGAACTGTTCAAAACAGTCGTAGTGCGGACGCGCTGATGACAGAACGTGTTAAGGACTACTTGCGAACGTATTGAGAACTTCATGGACGTATTAGAAACGTGTCGCGAACGTAGTAGGGTCGTTGTACGGACGTCTAAAACTTTTACATGTAATCATATGGAGATCGCCACGTCTCTGCCGTCCTTACCACGTTCTTGGTTTTAGGGGTCGAAAAAATCAGAATAGACCTCGTACAAACAATTCATCCTTTGAACATGTCATGATCGTGGCATGAACGCAGTAAGGACTTCGAGAGCGTAGTAATAACGCCGTACGATCGCATCACAGACGACTTCGTCGTAGTGTGAACTTGGGGCCGATCGTAGTGCGAACTTGCCTAAACGTATTAAAGACGGGAAGGACGCGCTTCTAACGTGTTACGGACGCTAAAGGTCGTGTTGGGCACGTATTGGAGTCGTCAATTATTCTTTCGGAAAGCCCTTCCGGGTGAAAAATGCCACGTTCTCACTACGTTCATGAAAAATTCGAGAGAACGTATAGGTGTGACAGGGGCTTAAGGGAAATTGTAATGTTTATTTGCCATGGTTGACTGCTTACGAAAGAAAAGCCGGTTTTGAAAAGCAAGTTCGGTTTTTCAAAACTAAAGCGAGAAAAATATCTAAAATCTATCGCTTAGAAAGTAGCAAAATGGTCTGCAAATCAATTAGATTTAGCTAAAAGAATATCGGAATCTCTCGATGTCATTCGAGACTTTAGTTTATCAGAAAAAAAAGAAAGAATCGAAAATGAATGATCAAATAGCGTATTGTCTATTTTTGAAGAATTTCAACATTTGCACCACTTGGTGAGTGTCACTGCTGGTGGACCAAGAGTCCCCGAGGGCACATGTTACCAAGTTCGAGCAATATCGATCGGTTGATCGTTTCTTCAAACGCATTTGAAAATTTCTGTTAAAAATTTCTCAAATTTCTAAAACCCGGGTCCTGAAGCATCATATCCCAGCCATATTGCTACATCTATCGGTATATTTAGGTCATAATTTTCACAGATTTTGGTCATATTACATTGTTTAAATTGAGGATAACTGACGAGGACTTATTAGCCGAAACGTGCATGTCTGGTCCATGCTGTAAAATTATCTGGTATAAAATGATGCTAATGAATTTGAAGACGTTTAACATTATTGAAAAAATGGTATTTTGGAGCTCATCCATCAAACAGAAATAGTCCAATATTAGATATATACAAAAAGTGGTTACAAACTATTTTTGCTAAGTATTTTCTCTCATTAGATTTGGTATGATCAAGAAAAACGAGAAGTTCAACGCTGCTGCTTAGGGGCAGATGCTGGATAGAAATTTCGACATGCGATCATACATGCATGTTTTATATAATGAATTCTCACTTTTGGCACAGTTCGACCAAATTCGATTGATCGATGTCACATGTAGCCAAATTCGATCAACTTCGGTTGATCGTTTCTATAACACATTCCAAAATTTCTGTCATCAAAATTTCTTGAAATTTCTAAAATCTGGATCGTGTAGCATCATGTCCTACCAATCCTGTTAAGTATTTCGGTACTTTTTAGACATAATCACTTTAACACTCTTGAACCATATAACATTGTTTAGATTGAGAATCAATGACAATGGCTATGAACAGGAAACGTACATGTCTGGTCCATGCTGTAAATTTATCTGTTCTTAAATGAATAAAATGCTATTGAATTTGAATTTTCGACATCAATTTTGTAAAATGAAAGCAGGGTCTTTCAGTTGCGTAATTGAAAAGATAAATATGTCAAAAAACCTGGAGGAATTGTGTAAGGGTATTCATCCACTACATACATATTTAGTATTCCATGCATCGAACTAAATATCTCTGAACATTCAATGTAAAAGACAAAACTAAATAACAGTATGCAAGTTAAAAAAGCGATTTTAGATTGCGAAGAGAATTTTTGAGGCTATTTCGAAGGTAGTTTTTTTTTAAACTATGCTAATTTAGGTAGAAGTAATAAGCCATCCTTTAACAATTGAAATTACTTTAAATCCATCAATTAAGTCCATTCGTACATGAGAAAAAATCAGTTTTAACTATCTAGTTGCAAATTTGAAATATAAACAATTCAATTATTCATTATTCAATTTGAATAATCATAAATTTATTTCTTCTTGAAATTGGCAATTGTCCAAATTGGCATTCCCATATATTCTATGGAAAAAATATCTCGAGCTAATAAAGAAAAATTAGGTAATAGAATTACATAAATATAAAAAAGAAATATAAAAAGTTAGTAACTTCATCAATTAAATCGTGAGTCGCCCCCTGTCTGAGTTTTAATACCAATTCTCTTTAAGCACCAGCAAATTTGTATAGGGGTCTGGAAACGCTAGGTCATAAATCCTTCCGTCATCTATTCAAATGAGAGGCCATAACGAAAATATTTGAAATTGATGAAAAAATTACTCATATTCCTGCTGGATGCCATGGAAACGGGTTGCAAACACCACAAAAGTACAATTTTTAGTTTTGTTACATGTATAACCACTCAGGATCTAAATAATGTTAAACGTCTTCAGATTCAATAGCACTAACTTAGAACAGATTCATTTGCAGCATGGACCAGACATACACGTTTCGGGTACTTAAGGTATAAGGGGAATCATAACAACATCGTTGAAAAGTTAGAAATAGTGTACTTCCATACCTTGCATATTTTTAGATATTTATTTCTTAATGTTTCATTTAACTCACTTTGAAAATGTATTGTCCCGAAGATTGTCGAAGACGTGCGTCTTCGGCCAACTTCGTGGTAATTAATTTTCTGGTATCACAGCAACCGGAAGTAAAGTATTACATGTATACCCCTAATGTCTTAACCCTCGTCAGTGATCCCCAATCTAAAGAATATAATATTGACAAACAGTGTGAAAGTTATTATGTCTAAAAATGTACCAGAAAACGTAGCAGGATGGGTGTGACATGATGCTACAGGACCCACGTTTGAAAAATTCCAATAAGTAATGTTAGATCCTAACTCTATCTGATAAAACCATAACATGAAATGAAAATATTAAATAGAGCGTTACCATGGCAATCAAATAAACACCATTTTCTGAAACTAGCAATTTGTAATTTGAAACTATAGTAATGGAAAATAGAGATGCTTTTAGGAAGTTAAAACGTTAAACGTCTTCAAATTATTTAAAACCAGATAAATTTGCAGCAAGTACGAAATAAGCAGATGGCAACCAATGACAAGTATTTTGTCTTGGTTGCCAAATAACGTTGAGTATACTCCAAGGCAAAGTAATCATTTTACTTCAGAATACAGACCTAATTTCTGGACAATATCGAGGGACAAAACATGAAAAAGATTGATTTAATGATAAGCTTTAAATGTAATCTTAAAATTTGATCCTAAATAATCTCGCTTTTTACTAAAAGAAATAAGCCGATGTTAAGGAAACATCTATACAATGTAAGATTTTGGCTTCAAACTTAAAAAAGGGTCGTTTGTTTCCTTGGATACGGCCTATTGAATTAAAATAATCGAATGAACATTTTGCCATAAAACCTTTAAGGACTCCTACTTTAATGTCACATAGATTTTTCCTACCTAGCTTTATAAGAGATTTAATTTCAAACGCTTATAATAAATAATTCCGAAAAAAAAGAAGAAATTTAGTGTAAATTGGTCTTGTTTCCATAGTAACCATACAAAAAATATTTAGTTTTTATCAAAATCAATTCTATCGAGTTATTTCTTATGGAATGAAACAACGTTTGAATCTTTAAAATCAACATTTTCAAAATGGTTGCCATGGTAATGTTAACACCACTTATTTTATCTAAGTTTTTGAAAGAGTGTTTTGTTTGTTACAATAAGATGTTATCATATATTGGCAATGGAGTGGATTTTTATGTATCAAACTCAGAAAGTCCAATTTATCAATATTTCAAACCCATGGAAACGGTTGCTATGGAGATTTAGGTCCTTGGTTACCTACTTATTCAGTGAATATTTTAAGTTCTTTCAAATCATTAGATGCAATTGCTTATTATTTAACTCAAAGGAATGGAAAAACAGAAGATAAAATCTTACATCGTATAAAAAATTTGCTATATTGAGCAATATCTATTGCACGGTAGCCATATTTATAAATAAAATCTAAGAAGATCTCAATTTGAAATATGATATTAAGTATCTAATATATATTGTCTCTATTTTTGAAATTATGAACCATTTATATGAGACACAGTAAGGCTTTGAAATAATTCCATTTGTTTGAGACACAATAAGGCTTTGACGTTGTTTAATTTTCATATTTTGGTATCAAGTGAGCTGGTTTCCATGGCAACCAAGTCACTTGGCAACAACATAAATTCTTTGCATAAAGAGTCATTATTATATCTGAACATCTATTTTGGTTATGTATGAAAATCACTCCGTCATATAATTAAGTACCAATGACGAGGATTTACTACCTAAGATTTGTCTGGTGCATTAGTTGACATTTTCTTGAGAAGGTGAAGCCGTATTCTTCTTGATAAAGTGTCAGAGCGATAAAATTTGCCTTATTTTAGGTGGAATTTTAGCAATTCATAATTTTCGGTATCCATCAGCTTGACTTTTTCAAACAGTTTATATCAATAATATTCCATACGTAAAACAAAATTCATGGGTAATTAGCTTGCGTAAGAGAAATCCGAACAATTGAAAAAAAAGGTAAATCCAGCTAAATCATTCAGTTTAGATCAAATTTTTCAACTTATCCGCTGTTAGGTATGTAATGAATTAAAGTCTTAAATATAATCAGAAATGATACATTGGCCATAATAAATTGAAATATCTAAAACAAAAAACAAAAAAACTCAATGATTGCTAGATTGCTGAATGAATTTCCATGTTCTTAACGAACATTTTTAAGTTATGAAATTTTAATTGAAATGATGAAAACTGTCGATTTGCATAATATGTTCAACAGACAAACAGGTGAACTTAGTCTTATCATAGTGTACGATTTCACTTGTAACAAAAACAATAGCATTTTCAAGATTTAAATTGAAAAAAATGATTTGCCTACCTTTATCCCTTCCTGCAGGTTTACAGATTTTCCTCTGTTGACAAAGATTACAAATAGTATCTTCGATTGTGTTTTTTGATTCCACCGAGTCGGAAAGCTGAACAAAAATGATTACTAATAAACCAAATGCAAACATTGCTTTAATTCAACAAAATGAAAATCAAGGGAACAGGGTTTTTGACTTTGTATTATTGTGATTCCATAGTTGATGTTTTATAGACATATGCACAGGCCATGTATTGATTAATTGAAATAATATATGTAACGGCTGTTCCAATAAATTTTAATGTAGTTAATCAAACATGCAAAACGCATATTATTGTAATGTATATAACTCTTACAAATACATGGAAATAGAATATAATATAGCTGAGAAATAATGTACTAATAAGCATAACATATGTAAATAATGCTTGAATTATCTATCTACCTTGAAATCACTTGATAAAATTGCCGCCTAAATTGCTTCATTGGCAATTGAGTTCTCTCCATTAGTAAAATGTACAAATGTAACCATATGGCCTCTCCCTCATAATCATTATGTTAATAAATTAAATTAGTTTCATCTTTAAAAAATCTAAATAAACTTTCTTTACTTAAGGTTAGTTTTGCGACTACAGGGAAAATAACTTATATTTTCATATCACATAATATTTGAACCGACATAAACGATACATGTTATAAGCTCAGATTGTAACATTATTTTATAAAATATAATATTCCTTGAAACTTACATCGCTGAATGGATATTTTTGGGAAAAATGCATATTTTTCAATGAAAATCGCCAAAAATAGGAAAAAAATTGTCATTTTCGCATGAGTTCTGCTATCAAAGATTTAAACATTAGAATATTTAGTATCTAGTATACTCTTTAAAAGCGAGATAATAAGAAATTCGAACTTCAAGTTAAACTCTATGTTTTTTTTTGGGGGGGGGGGGGTCAAAATGTTGATGTTTTGCATAAATTATTGTGCTATTTATAGAAAGTAATTTTGCTCAAAAACTAATTCGGATACATATTGATTTGACTGCTTTAGGATAAAGCAATACCATAGATATATATGTAGAAAAATAATTGAGTAGCTGGCGACCTTCTAGGTATTAATAAAAATAATGGGTTGTTGCCATGGCAATCAGCAACATAGTTTTATAAGAAAATACTCTCCTTTAAACTGATTATTTTATCAGAATTTCTCAAAATAGCCTTTAATTCATTAACAAGCCATAAGAATCTTGAAAAATAAGGATATATATGAATTATTCTAAATTTCATGCATTTCAGAGGTATGTAAAGTTATGATGTGGTATTCTCTAAAATAACAAAAATGTTAAAATAGGTTAAAATAAGGACGTTTATAGCCAAAAAAAAAAACGAGACGGGCAATTTCTTATTTTTTGGTCTGAATAGTTCGAGTAGATGTTCCTCTACATGTTGACCTATCCATCTTTCTTCTACCTCATATATTAAGTGTCGCCACCCTGACCTTAATGGGGATATTTTCAATCCACTGAATACGTAAAAAAAAGATCGTAGGTATACGTTACATTGAGTCAGTATTAGTGACTACGAATGTGCATGCGAATAGCTTGAAAGTGAATGATTGGCATAGGGTCATAAAATAATGCTCCTTGGGAAGCAGAGGCTGATTGAAACTCAAAGGTCTCGCCAGGGAAGAAAATTGCAGTCTTCGTCGAAACGAGACTTTAACCTCTACATTTACCTTCAACTATGGAACGCCATCGCTGTCTTATAATGAGATATTTCAATATATGGGATGGTTTAATCATTATATGCGGTGGTAAGTACATTATATGCGGTGGTAAGTACATTATATGCGGTGGTAAATACATTATATGGAGTAGTAAGTATAATATATGAAGTGCTTAATACATTATATGATGTGCTAAGTACATTATATGCGGTGCTAAGAACATTACATGCGGTGGTAAGTATATTATAAGAAGTGCTAAGTACATTATATGGAGTGGTAAATACATATGCGGTGCTAAGTACATTATATTGAGTGCTAAGTACATGATATGCGATGTTAAGAACATGATATGGGGTGCTATGTACATTATATGGGGTGGTTTGTTCATAACGTGGGGTGGTTAGTACATTATATGCGGTACTAAGTACATTATATGCAGTGCTAAGTACATTATATGCGGTGCTAAGAACATTATATGGGGTGGTGAGTACATTATATGCGGTGCTTAGTTCCACTGTGTATAGCCGACACCGGATATTGGTACTATTTGTCGGCGTATTGGTACTACTGAGGCGAGAGATTTTAACAAATGAGGTGTGAGTGTCCCTTTCTAACATCGTTTTTTATTTGAATCTGGCAGCTCCTTTCAAAAGCAACTGTATAATGCATTACTACAGAAAGTCATCCTTGAAGGTATATGAGTAAGATATGTCTAAGAAGAAGACTTTCTAACTTTAAAAAGCAAAATGCATCACCTAGTACCGTAAAATTTTCCATACCGAGAACTTTATTTGGATTTAAAATCGCATATTGCACTTTTTTCTAGACTTGCAATATATCTATGTTTTACGATTTGATCACTGTATCATGATTTTATGGATTTGAAAAGATCTTACCAAGAACAACGTGTATTTTTCCCAAAAAGATACACGCCAGGTGTACGGCATATTGCTGGACGAAAAAGAATTTACTGTACGGCATGTTGAAATAGGTAGTGTACGGCGACTTGCTTTTGGGGTCGGAGTTGCGAAGCAATTTCGGGGCTTATGGAACGAAGATGACAATCCACCTACTATGTGTACCTGTCCGTCACTTGATCCATCATCTGTCTTTACACATTTTTGTTATGAAAGAGTTCAAGGGTGTGAATATATTCATAAAACATTGGTACTCGCAGCAGGACAAGAACCCCAATATGCTAATTTTATTGCTTCTACCATGCGCGGATCCAGAAGGGGGACCGGAGGTCCGGAACCCCCCCCCCTTCCATGAGATTTGCCAGAGGTGGGGTCCACGGACCATGGTCCCCACCTCTGACAGATCTCGAGGGGGGGGGGGTATCCAAATACGACATAAGATTAAATTGTTTAATATGGAATTTTCCGGCTCGCTTTCGCTCGCCAAATGCATAAAACTCTTGTATCAAAGGATACATCAACTAAGACATACTTATATTGAATTGATATTAAAATTACTTTTATCAGTTGTGTTAATTACCATACTTTCCATATGCTTGCATATTCAGATTTAGGTATTCATTGTTTTTTCATTGTTTACAGGCGATAAATGTGGAAATCCATGACCTTCAGGGAGCTTCGCCCATGGGCCCCCACCAGGGCTTCGTCCTGAACCCACTGGGGGCCTAAAGGCGGCCCCCAGACCCCGGCCTTTTAGACCCCCCCCCCCCCGGTGAAAAAAGCTGGATGCGCGCATGGCTTCTTCTCTCTAGAAATTAAGACAAATTTCCTTTGTTTCTTCTCCACTCACTTCTCTGGTGTATTGAATAACACTCAGGTCATAAGGCGTAATTTTCGTGTTATGCATGCATTTTTTAAAAATATTTATAATAAAAGAAAAGGACAGTCCTGTGGTGCACATACATAAATGTATGATAGCGGCGTTATGACACATGTCAGTGACGGATCTAGCTTTCAGTTAGAGGGGGCGTAAAACGGCGAGGGTCTGGTAAGATGCTAACGCATTTCAGCCTTTTCGAACCCATTCTCGTAACTGAAATTGATTAAAGAATTGAAATTGATGAAGACAATTATATTATCTGACAGGTAGTAAATATTTACTAATATTTACTCTTTTTTATATGGAAAATGATCGTTTTACCTATGATTTGCAAATTTTAAGGGATGGCGTGCTCCCCCTACGTCATCCCCTTGAATCCGCCACTGCATGTGGAAAGCAGCACCTGTATGTCAATAAGTGGTTTCAGGTCACCTGAGCGAAGCTCAAGTGAGCTTTTGTCATAGTGTGGCGTCGTCCGTCCGTCCGTCGTAAACTTTTCACATTTTCGACTTCTCAAGACCCACTGACGGGATTTTGATGAAACTTGGTAGGAATGAAGTACTCGTGGCTCCCTACAGGTGGTGTTGTTTTTCGTCCGGTTCCGTCAACAGGTGGCGCCACCACAGGCAAAAGCAGGTCAGGGGGTACCCTCCTTTGACACACCACAGCACATATCGACAAACCGAAAGCATCAGGATGATCTAGAGAGAACTGTTTCTTTGAATAACCCCAAAAACATGTGGTTTTATGCCCTCAATAACTGTATGTTTGCCATATTTAAGGCAATCAGTGGTTTCATATTGATTTTGGTTGAAATTTTTATTTTTATGATTTTTTTTCTTATGTGAAGAAAGAGAGGGAGGGGGTATTTTCATAAAAACTGGACATCTTATCCAGAACCACGGAAGGGATTTTAATGAAGCTTGGTAGAAATGAAGTACTCATGGTCCCCTACAAGCTTTGTTTTGTTTTGTTTTTTTTTTTTTTTTTCGTCCGGTTCCGTCATTAGGTGGCGCCACCACGGGCAAAAGTAGGTCACGGGGGTGCCCTCCTTTGACAAACTTCTTCTTCAGAACAGAAGTACATATCGACAAATCGAAAGCATCTGGATGATCTAGAAGGATGTCTTAACAAGTGTTGTTGTTTTGGTTTCAGCCCGAAGTTAAATTTTTGACGTGTTTATGACATCTTTTCGGACTTTGTCAGAAATTCTCATTTTTTAATGGAGGGGGATTAGGGTCAAAAGCTTACATGCTTCATGATATATTGCTTCATTCAATGTTTGATTATTCCATGTTCATTTGTCTTGCTTTCATTTCAAATTGACTTTATCTTTCTTCTTTGTATGATTTTGCTTCCCTGCATTTTACATTTGTCCTTCGTCAATGCATAACTGTCATCATACTATGCGTTATGACATCCTTCTTTCTGCCATTATCCTTTCGTCTTAATGCTATTATTGCTTCGTCAATGCTAACTTCAATTTTGACACCAGATGGCGCTTCGCGCGACCGCATGTGCCCGTTCCTTGAAATGAACTTTGAAACATCCCCTGTCGTTAGAAATTTCTATTAAATTCTACTACAGTATCGTTCGAAAAGCAATTATATTATCGCACGAGAGGACAGAAGTAGATTGGCTGTATAAATATTTGAAAAATATTATGAAGTAATTAGTAAATATTTGATTTTGTATGCATCAGATTTTTGTAAGTTTTAAATCAGACTGTAAAATACACATGTATGTGAATAATCTCTGTGGTGTAGTGGTTATCACATCTGAATTTTATTTTACACCTTTCCGAGTGGGTTCGAATCCCGGACGAGGATCCTTTTTTTTCCTTTTGTCAATTTTAAGTATAATGTAACTTGTCCATGTTGTCCATCTGCCCAGTAGAGGATGTCGAAAAAATTTGGGGTACTTATAAAAATTAAATGTTTCAGTGCATTTTTTTTTCAGTTTTTCTTGGGGGGGGGGGGGGTCATTGTTTTGGGGAAAAAAAATCTAATGATGGCTTTTTTTTGAAACTTGTCGAGTCTGCTTCGAATCAGTAAATGAAAGTCAAGTTCAAAACTAACAAGGCATCGTCGACACGAAATATACGAAATATAGGCAATGATGGCTTTTTGTTGAAACTTGTCGAGTCTGCTTCGAATCAGGAAATGAAAGTCAATTCGACAAACACAACAGCCGAAACTATGTTCGATCCCCCCCCCCCCACCCCAATAAAAATTGGTCGATGAAATATCTTCCGACAAAATATTGGGTCAACATGAAGATGACCATGCAAATTATTCAGATGGCAATTTCTCGAGACAAGTGTACGTAATATCTTACGAGTACTCGAGGCTCACGTGGTTTTGGGGCTTTGTATATATAGCATTCATACGCATATGTATATACATCTTTAAAGAAAGAAAGAAATTTAAAACTATAAGTTTATCTGCATGAGTCTTTAGCTTGAGGATTTTATCTGTAAGGAATCCTAGACTAGTACCTGTTTTTCAACACGCCGTACAGTTAGCTAATAACATGCCGTACACAAACAATTTCTTTGTTGAGCTCGTATGTAAAATATAGATGCAATTTCTACATTACCCTTGATTAATATTTAATAGTTATGGACTTCTACATAGACTGTGCACAGAATCATGATCTGCAATAGTACTTTCTTTCGTTTAAAAGAATATAAACTTCATACATGTGCAATTTTATGTGTACTAGGTACCCCATTTTGTGTTATTTTACTATTATCATCCGATCAAATCCTGTTTTGAGGATTTCGATGTTGAGTTTACCATCACAGAACTATTTGCTTGAAGTTCACTCCATATAAGATCATATTTTCTTCACAAATCATTGTCAAATGCTAAAGGTAATACCTTTGTCATACTTGTTTACCGCCTCGGTAGTACCAATACGCCGACAAATAGTACCAATATCCGGTGTACGGCTATACACAGTGAGTTCGTTATGTGGTGATTTCGTTATGATAAACATTCTGATGACCAAGATTAAACATTTTTGAGACTCGGGTTGTCATTATCCCAAAAGGACCGAAAAGGAACCCAAACGGACTTACAGGACAAAAGAGCAAATTCCCAAATAGTCTGGGATGTATCACTGGGTTGGGTGCATCCCCCCTTGATCCTCCAAAACCGGCCTTACTTGTAGCATTTTTTGCGCTCTTTCAGATAAAAATTTGTCTCATAGAAATTTCCATTGCAAAAGAGGTGGTTTTTTTTGGGAAAAACATGTTTTTTTAGTCAAAAATCACTGAAAATAGGAAAAAAATTGTAACTTTTATATGGTTGATGTTTTTAAAAATTGAAAAGTGTAAATATATAGTATTTTTGATGCTCTTTCAGATGAAATAAGCTGCAAGTTCCAATTCCTATTTTTACTGCGTGTTTTGGGGTAAAAAAGTCAAATTTTTGCCGAAATTCACAGAAATTTGAGGAAATTTTTATTTATTTCTGCTTCTCAGCTCCTCAATATTGCATATGATCGTTCAATGATGATTAGAAAACATCTTTCAAGTCTCCTCTTTCTAATGATATATATTTTATATTCTTATTTTTTTTTTTGCGAAATCCTCGAAATTAATTATTTTATACAGAAACCTGTATTTTCAATCAGAAATCTCAGATTTCTGTATATATATTTAAAGAACCCTTATTTGTTATGAAAGCAATGATTGAAAGCTATTTTCTAGTGTAACTTTTCACACTCTATCCGATTATATATGTTTTACTAGCACTTCATTCAAAATCAACGTGTTTTGGGGGAAAAACTTATTTTTTCATTTAAAAATAGCTGATTTCTGGAGAATATTTATTGAATCTATAGAAATTCTTGATATGATAGCAGGAATGTATTTTGAACTGTAATTATTTAGGTTCACTTATAAATTACATGTACGAAACATAAAAGGTTATATTTTCTACTTAATTTTGGGGCAAAATGCCTGTTTTTTGTCTAAAATTACAGATTTCTGGAAATATTTTGATTAATTCATTTTCTTTGCTAAAATTACACATTTAAAGCTATAATCATTATAGAAAGTAATCATCTTGTCACATGACTGTGAAATTAAATGTAATAGTTAATTAAAACCATCATTTTGGGGTAAGATATGCATATTTTATGCAAAAACCACTTATTTTGAGAAAATAAGTACTAGCTCTTTTAATTTGCCTAAATTGATATGTTTTAGCTTTGATATTATGCGTTTTCTTATTATAAATGGATAGAAATGTTATTTGATAACTGAAATTTAATTTATATCTTATTTTGGGGCAAAAAAACTTATTTATATGAAAAATTCACTTATTTCTGTTAATATTTTTTTTAATTTATATTTCTTATTTAATCAACGCTGGAGAGGTTTCATATAGATGGGTGGCATAAATGTGATCAAGTTAAATGAGTTAGAAGAGATTTCTTTGATTATCTTGCTATTTTGGGTGGAAAATCTCGATTTTTATTTAAAAATCGCTAATTTCTGGAAAATCCTTATTACTATGAAATCAGACGTTATTATTTATATTCAAAGGAGTTCCTGGGTATATCATAGCTTGTTCTTGTAAGTCATATGCATTTGAAATATCCTCTGTTAATTCAATTGATATTTTGGGGCAAAAAACCTAATTTATATGCAAAATTCACTTATTTCTGTGAAAAAAATGTTTTAAATCGATATTTTTCATTCAATCAAAGCTGGAGAGATTTCATATAATTGGATGGCATAAAAGTGATCAAGTTTAATGAGTTAGAAGAGATTTCTTTGATAATCTTGCTTTTTTGGGTGGAAAATCTCAATTTTTATTTAAAAACCGCTGATTTCTGGAAAATCCTAATTACTATGAAATGTGTCATTATAATTTATATTCTAAAGTGTTCCTTGGTATATCATAGTTTGTCCTTGTACGACATATGTTCTTGAAGTATCCTCTGTTAATTTAATTGGAATTTGGGGCAAAAAATATGTTTAATATGAATATATAGCCTATATCAAGAAACTTACTATTGAAAGTCTTCTATTTCAGTTGAATAGGAAATACAGAGGATAATAATCATAGTTTGAAATATGAGACTTTCTATAGTAAGTGTCTTGATATAGGCGATATATAATTCATAAAAAACGTATTTTTTGCCCCAAAATACCAATTAAATTAACAGAGGATACTTCAAATACATATGACATACAAGGACAAACTATGATATACCAAGGAACACTTAAGAATATAAATAATAACGAAAGGAGAGGATCTCCAACAACACCTAGTTGCAGCATCAACAGCAACCTCCCAAAACACCCACTGTAAAACACAAAAATGACACGCACAGAAAGAGATGCAGTAGTACAATGAACGTCAAATCACAGAAAAACATAAAACACAAATGACTACACATAAACCAACGAGACCAATGGGCAAACGGTGCCGACTTAGGACGGCCATCTGCCTCGTCAGTAGCAGACGGTGTGGTTATCCTGGATTACGTGCGCACAACCCTCCCACTATTCCGATTACCCAGAGGTCTCGAAGAACGTACAATTGTGGTGTAAAACAACCTCCTCACTGTCAGATGACCACACACAAACAAGACCGCAAGACGCAGGGGCCCAAGCAACACAGATGAATATGTTGATTGATATAAAAAGAGGGCATGCGTAATACGACCTGTGCTCTGCCGGCTGTAGCGAGCTAATGTATGTTATCACCCGAGGAGTCCGACTGACATTCAGAGAGGACAGGTGGTCGGGGCCCTGTCTTCTCTAAAGAGGTTTGGACAGGGCCCGTCATGGAGTCCCGTCGTCACAGTCAGTCAGCGTGCATTAATTATGGATGCGCTGGTACAAGACTGTAGATTGGTCAAGTACCAAGCCTAGTGTCCGTCTGGTGACATTAGGATCATATCCACGGTATAAGAGGCGTTTGATGATTCTGACGCATTTTCGATAGTAATTCTGTCTACCTTTGATCCTTCTAATTTTGTTGATCATGTCACCATAAAATGCAGGTTGCGAAATACCCAAAGTAATATACTCTGTTGCTTGTATGGGTCACGTTTCATAGTAAATAGGTTTTTCCAGTATCCTCTGTTATTGTTTTTAATTTAATAAATTTAATTGGTATTTTGGGGCAAAAATACGTTTTTTTATGAATTATATATCGCCTATATCAAGATACTTACTATAGAAAGTATCATATTTCAAACTATGATTATTATCCTCTGTATTTCCTATTCAACTGAAATAGAAGACTTTCAATAGAAAGTTTCTTGATATAGGCTATATATTCATATTAAACGTATTTTATGCCCCAAATTCCAATTAAATTAACAGAGGATACTTCAAGAACAAATGACGTACAAGGACAAACTATGATATACCAAGGAACACTTTAGAATATAAATTATAATGACACATTTCATAGTAATTAGGATTTTCCAGAAATCAGCGGTTTTTGAATAAAAATTGAGATTTTCCACCCAAAAAAGCAAGATTATCAAAGAAATCTCTTCTAACTCATTAAACTTGATCACTTTTATGCCATCCAATTATATAAAATCTCTCCAGCTTTGATTCAATGAAAAAAATCGATTTAAAACATTTTTTCACAGAAATAAGTGAATTTTGCACATAAATTAGGTTTTTTGCCCCATAATATCAATTGAATTAACAGAGGATATTTCAAATGCATATGACTTACAAGAACAAGCTATGATATACCCAGGAATTCTTTTGAATATAAATAATAACGTCTGATTTCATAGTAATAAGGATTTTCCAGAAATTAGCGATTTTTAAATAAAAATCGAGATTTTCCACCCAAAATAGCAAGATAATCAAAGAAATCTATTCTAACTCATTTAACTTGATCACATTTATGCCATCCAATTATATGAAACCTCTCCAGTGTTGATTAAATAAGAAATATAAATTTTAAAAAAATATTAACAGAAATAAGTGAATTTTTCATGTAAATAAGGTTTTTTGCCCCAAAATAAGATATAAATTAAATTTCAGTTATCAAATAACATTCCAATCCATTTATAATAAGAAAAAGGATAATATCAAAGCTAAAACATATCAATTTAGGCAAATTAAAAGAGCTAGTACTTATTTTCTCAAAATAAGTGGTTTTTGCATAAAATATGCATATTTTACCCAAAAATGATGGTTTTAACTAACTATTACATTTAATTTCACAGTCATGTGACAAGATGACTACTTTCTATAATGATTATAGCTTTAAATGTATAATTTTAGCAAAGGAAATGAATTAATAAAATATCTCCAGAAATCTGTAATTTTTAGACAAAAAAAAAAAAAAACAGGCATTTTGCCCCAAAATTAAGTAGAAAATATAACCTTTTATGAATCATACATGTAATTTATAAGTGAACCTAAATAATTACAGTTCAAAATACATTCCTGCTATCATTTCAAGAATTTTTATAGATTCAATAAATATTCTCCAGAAATCAGCTATTTTTAAATGAAAAAATAAGTTTTTCCCCCAAAACACGTTGATTTTGAATGAAATGTTAGCAAAACATATATAATCGGATAGAGTGTGAAAAGTTACACTAGAAAATAGCTTTCAATCATTGCTTTCATAACAAATAAGGGTTCTTTAAATAAATATACAGAAATCTGAGATTTCTGATTGAAAATACAGGTTTCTGTATAAAATAATTAATTTCGAGGATTTCGCCAAAAAATAAGAATATAAAATATATGTCATTAGAAAGAGGAGACTTGAAAGATGTTTTCTAAATCATCATTGAACGATCATATGCAATATCGAGGAGCTGAGAAGCAGAAATAAATAAAAATTTCCTCAAATTTCTGTGAATTTCGGCAAAAATTTGACTTTTTTACCCCAAAACACACAGTAAAAATAGGAATTGGAACTTGCAACTTATTTCATCTGAAAGAGCATCAAAAATACTATATATTTACACTTTTCAATTTTTAAAAACATCAACCATATAAAAGTTATAATTTTTTCCTATTTTCAGTGATTTTTGACTAAAAAACATGTTTTTCCCAAAAAAACACCTCTTTTGCAATGGAAATTTCCATGAGACAAATTTTTATCTGAAAGAGCGCAAAAAATGCTACAAAGTTAGGCCGGTTTTGGAGGATCAAGGAGGGGGTGCACCCAACCCAGTGATACATCCCAGACTATTTGGGAATTTGCTCTTTTGTCCTGTAAGTCCGTTTGGGTTCCTTTTCGGTCCTTTTGGGATAATGACAACCCGAGTCTCAAAAATGTTTAATCTTGGTCATCAGAATGTTTATCATAACGAAATCACCACATAACGAACTAAGCACCGCATATAATGTACTCACCACCCCATATAATGTTCTCTGTTTGTTATGATTACCAAAGCTTATTGAACTGGGTTCACTTCTGAATGTTGTTTATTCCGCAGCTATTCCAATGGACATTCTTATGACATTCTCGTCTTTGAGACTGAAAAATGGATGGATACTTCGTCAATGTAAATTATTAGTTTTGGTGCTGTGGACCACATGTGCATCTTCTTTTTTACAATCCTTTTCTCAGTTGAAAGATAGTTGGGTCTTTCATATCTTATGTCACTTGCAAAAATCGTCATTTACAGCGAGGCTCAAATGCCACGCCCATCATGATACATGTAAGAAAGAGGATTCATACATGATGAAGGGCTCTACGAGACTTCCAAATATATGTATATGAATACACAATGTAGAAATATATGTACATACCGAAACGATGAGAATATATAGTACGTATTTCTAGAGTAGAAAGTTGAATATCTGAAGTTTATTATATATTCTTGTCGATACGGACTTTTCTCAGAATCCTGAGATGCAGCTTCTCTTCTTTTTAAAAACTTTAAATCAAAACAGCACTTACGTCAAAATAAGACGTATAAATAAGCAAGTCAAAATGTATAACTAAGGCAATATCACAACTGTTTTCTAATGTGATAAACATAGGTCAAATATGAAAAATTGTATTCATTTAATAACGAAGTCTATTTCTTAAACATAAAAAATGATAATAAACTGCTCACAAATACAATGTCTTTTTTATTTTGTCTTTATTCGGTTCGCATATATTTTATATCGAAACTTTTAACAATTAAATATTTTCATAAATTTACAGCAGAGAAGAAACAATATTCCGCTCTGTGTATATGTGCCTTGTTGTGTCTACCTCCAACCATCCACACTTTGTCTCCACGTTTTAGTAGAAGTGCAAGGGATGCGGACAGTTGATCAAAACCACTGACACATGAATACGAGATGGCCATGGACTTTCCGTTGTGAACTAAATTAATACTAAATTTGCTTCCAAACCTCTTCAGGATACTCCAGCTGAACAAATAAATACCCTCTCTTTTAGAAATAAACATTCCGGTGTCCGAATGGTACATATCTCCTCTGTTTATAGACACCTTGTCCATGACAAATGTTTGACCTGGGCTCATGTAAGTATGCTTCGAAAATGATGCAGTGAAGAGCCTTGAAAATATTAACACAACGCGTACGAAGGTGTTTTTTTCTATCCATTATCAAACTTAACCAGGATTGTTAATCTAATTGAAAGGAATAAAGAGATAAATGTATTCATAAATCAATCAGAAATAGAGTGTCCTGCAAAATGACAAATTGTTTCTTAAATGTTTTGGCCCATCGCCAATAAGATTTGGTTAATTTAAACATAGAATTTACGAAATTTTACAGTACAATCATTATGATTATTATATTTACGAAACTATCGGGCTTTTTCCACAGAGGATGACGATAAATATAAAATGGTTCCCTTGATTGTCAGATGATTAAACTCTGAATGAAACATCTATCCTTTTGTTCATTTGTTTTCAAAACAAAGATGCAAATTGCTTTGAAGTTACAAGAAAATATCGATATGATTCTTATCAATATACGTCTGCCAATTGTCCTTTAAGGGTAACGTTTGAAAAGGATCGTCATACCTGTATCACGCTCTCCAAATGGAGATGTACACAGTCTCTGATGGCAAAATTTCCTTTGTTGACATTAATTACATATTGTTTCTTCGATATCATACTTTACGGGAAACGACCCTTCTGTGACGTGGAACAAAATGAATAAAAGAAACAATACTGCAGACATTTCCGTTAATATACAAACACAGTGATAAGACACTTCTATTGGTACATCTATGTTTTATATGACAAAATGTTTCTTTTTTTCTAAAACAATATATCTTACGCCTGTTTTTTTTTTAACGCCGAAGTACGAATGATGGTATCACGCAATAAAACATTTAGGAATCTTGAATGATATATAATGTTATCACATGATACACCCGTTATGCAGTTTCATAAAGCCATTTCATAAATATACGACATGATAACACGTTACATATCGCTCTGCTTGAATGCGATTGGTCAAGTTTGGAACCTAATCACATGAACCTTGACAAATGTGACCTTTCAAATATCGGTCAACTGTTAAATTCAGACCCGGAGTCAATATCAATGATTAAAATTGTTGTTGTTGAATTAATTCTTGCATTAAAATACTATTCAAAATTGAAATACTTTTCTCTTACGCACAGAATATCTATACGATGGGGACACTACTTCTCATGGCGTAGCAGACGACATCTACATCACGGCGTGGTTCGCCTCTATAGTTCTCCGAAACGTTGATTTCACGTTAGAAATGCACATTTTTAGGCAATATCATGTGATAA
This sequence comes from Pinctada imbricata, assembly GCA_033119305.1. NCBI lineage: Eukaryota > Metazoa > Mollusca > Bivalvia > Pterioida > Pteriidae > Pinctada > Pinctada imbricata. Next base: position 24,188,711 of record VSWD01000013.1, read on the forward strand.
AAAGAATCTCAAATGAATTTTCATTTCATACAATGTATTATGAAACTCGTTGTGCGTTTTATATCCACTCGCCAAGGCTCGGGGATATAAAAACACACAACTCGTTTCATAATACATCGTATGAAATGGAAATTCATTTGAGATCCTATATTTATTGAAACTTGACAATCAAGAGCGAGTGTAGCTATCCATAAACCATACGTACGTATGATTTAGGACTTTAGTTCAGTTTCATTTCATTTTAATATTTGCAGAAAAGTAGAAAGGTGGTTTATTATTAAGTCGCGCTACATGGTCTGCGAAAGGAAAGGACTTGGTTTCGAATTGCATAAAACAAAGGAGGGGATCTCCAACAACACCAGCTTGCAGCACTCACAGTAAAACCCAAAAACAATCCAATGCATAAACACAAAGCAGACAAGCACAGAAAGAGACGAAGAAGGGACAAGGAACGTCAGTGCACAACACAGTAACATCAAACACAAAGGACTACACATAAACCAACGAAACCAAGACTGTATATTGGTCAAGTACCAAGCTTAGTGTCCGTCTGGTGACATTAGGATCATATCCACGGTATAAAAGGCGTTTGATGACTCTGACGCATTTTCGATAGTGATGTTGTCTATCTTTGATCCTTCTTATCTTGTTAATTATGTCACCATAAAACGCAGGCTGTGAAAGTCTTTACTAGTTCGTGAAAGCGAAAACCTTGTCCCAAAAGTTTCTTGGTTATTTGTAAATTTCTAGTATGAAAATCCAAAACATCAGTACATGCTCTAGCATACCGGATGAGCTGTGAAATATAGATACCATAGGACGGTAATCTAGGAACATCATCGTCAAGCCAGGGGAAATTTACTATGTAAAATCCAAAATCATCTCTTTTGTCATACACACTTGTATGGATCTCTCCATTAACAATTTTGATATTTAGGTCCAAAAATGGCGTTTCTGTGTTTGAATTGTTTGCCTTGTTTAGAATCAATTCTTGTGGATAATTAACAATTTTATACTTTTCAAAAACAGGATTGTCGGTAGTAAGAATATCAATCAGGTACCTAGAAGTACCTATGAAACATTTCACATTATCATTTTTTCTTTGCTTTTGAAGATTTTGGATAAATTCCTTTTCATACGTCAACAAAAATAAATCTGCAACAAGAGGCGCACAATTAGTACCCATAGGAATCCATACAACCTGCTTGTAGAGTTTCTCACCAAATCTTACATAAATATTGTCCAAAAGGAAGGATAAGGGAATACACAGGTCATCACATGTCCATGATTTGTATGATTTGTAATCTGTGGCGGAAAAGAAACCCATCGATTCAGATGAACAAATATAAGTTTTCCCCTCTCGATCAAAACACCATTTAATGAGTTTCGAAAGTTTGGAGAGCATAACTTCTATATTTATAAAACAATAAATTAAGAGCGGACAAAGATAGTCATTGTACGTATAGTATACGTTACCTTGATTCAATATTAAATTACTATACGAATGCGCATGCGAATAGCTTGAAATGTGAATGCTTAGCATAGGGTCATAATATAATGCTTCATGGGAATGCGTTAAAGAAGATTCTGACGATAATGGGAAGTAGAGGATATGCTTATGGCGTGTTCATATCTCAGTTGATACGCTATGCCAGAGCAAGTACCAAATATACGGATTTTCTTCTTAGACCTAGGCGTCTTTCAGATAAGCTTCTTTTCATGTGCTGGATGTTTTGTTTGTTTGCTTTGGTTCTTTTTTCATCCTGATTTTGTATGAGTTCGGTTTCTGATTATCTGAATTATCGATTTTGTGCTGTATACAGGGATATGGTCATTAGCCATATCTGTCATTTGTATGCCTTCGGATTCTGATTTTCTGAATTATCGATTTTGTGCTGTATACAGGGATATGGTCATTAGCCATATTTGTCATACAATGAAACTCCAAGGTCTCACCAGGGAAGTAATTGCAAGAGTCGCAATAGGATTTGTCAAAACTAGACTTTTACCTCTACATTTACCTTCAACAATAATGAAATGCTCATATAGCATTGAAAAGGACAGCAGATAAAAAAAAATTCTCAAAAGCAATCATTCACTAAGCGACAAAAATTTATTTCTTGTAATGAAAACAGTCTTCAGTTTCTCATCCTATTACCACGCCTGTAAAGGTTCTGCAAAAGAATATGATCATCAGGTAAATAAACTGTGTACGGTTAGCAGGAATGGTTTTTTAATTCATTCAAAAGATAATTAGTAGTAGTAATACGCATGTTATGCTGCGGAATTTTTACCAAATAAGAAATGCTTTTTAGCAATTCGTTGGAATTCCAATACGAATCGACTGAGCTATTCAAGTTTGTAGCAACAAGCTCAATGACAATATACTTTCATTTATGCTAAAAAATTATTAAAAGCTATCTAATTATTTAGGAAAATATAAAGTTACGTCTCATGTCATAATGAGCATGTTCCGTTATATAGAATATACCAAAAAAGTAAAGGTAGTCCACTTTAAGCAAGGAATTGTTTATTTAATACATGTACTTTAAAATCGAATTTCAGGTAACTATGCTTTCATTGTTAGGCTGCGACATATAGGAAGCAATGTTAAAAGTCTTCAAATTGAAATTCATCGTTAAAGATCAGATTAATTTGCAGCATGGACTAGACATGCACGTTTCGGGTACTAAATCCTCCTCAGTGATCCTCAATCTAAAGAATATAATATGACCAAAATGTATTAATATTATGTCCAAAATGTACCGAAAGACGTAGGAGGTTAGATGGGATATGATGCAACAGGAACCACGATTTAAAATTTTCAAGAAATTTGGTAACAGAAATTTTCGAATGCGTTGAAGAAACGACCAACCGAAGCTTGTCAGTGATCATCAATCTAAAGAATGTTATATGACCAAATAGTGTGAATATTATGTCAAAAATGTGCAGAAAGACGTAGCAGGATGGGTGGGATATGATGCTACATGACCCAAATTTTAGAAATTTCAAGATATTTGGTAACAGAAATGTTCGAAAGCGTTGAAGAAACGATCAACCGAAGCAGATCGTACTTGGTTACATATGTCCTCGGGGATTCCTGGTCCTCCAGCAGTGACACTAGCCAAGTAGTACAAATGTAAAACGTCCTTAAATTGAATAGCATAATTTAAGATCAGATTAATATGCAGCATGGAACAGCACGTTTCGGGTACGAAATCCTCGTCAGTGATCCTCAATCTTAAGAATGCAATACACCAAAGAGTGTGAATATTATGTCAAAAATGTACCGAAAGACGTAGCAGGATGGGTGGGATATGGTGCTACAGGACCCACGTTTTAAAAACTAAACACTCGACAATGATCCTCAATCTATAAAATGTAATATGACTAAAGAGTGTTAATATTACGTCCAAAATGTACCGAAAGACGTAGCAGGAAGGGTGGGATATGATGCTACAGGACCCACATTTTAGAAATTTCAAGAAATTTGGTAGCACAAATTTTTGATTGCGTTGAAGGAATGATCAAGTGAAGCTGATCGTACATGTGTCCTCGGGGACCCCTGGTCCACCAGCAGTGACACTCACCACGTGGTATAAATATTAAACGTCTTCAAATTGAATAGCATCATTTAAGGTCAGATTAATTTGCAGCATGGACCAGACATGCATGTTTCGGGTACTAAACCCTCGTCAGTGATCCTCAATCTTAAGAATGTTATATGACCAAAGAGTGTGAATATTATGTCAAAGATGAACCAAAAGACGTAGCAGGATAGGTGGGATATGATGCTACAGGACCCATGTTTTTGAAACTAAACCCTCGTCAGTGATCCTCGATCTAAAGAATCTAATATGACCAAGGAGTGTTAATATTCTGTCCAAAATGTCCCGAAAGACGTACCAGGAAGGGTGTAATATGATACTACAGGACCCACATTTTAGAAATTTCAAGAAATTTGGAAACATGCAGAAATTTTCGAATGAGTTGAAGAAACGATCAACCGAAGCTGATAGTACTTGGCTACATGTGCCCTCGGGGACTCCTGGTCCACCAGCAGTGACACTCATCAAGTGGTACAAATATTAAACGTCTTCAAATTGAATAGCATCATTTAAAATCTGATTAAGTTGCAGCATGGAACAGACATGCACGTTTCGGGTACTAAACCATTGTCAATGATCCTCAATCAAAAGATTGTAATATTACCAAAGAGTGTGAATATTATGCCCAAAATGTACCGAAAGACGTAGCAGGATGGATGGGGTATCATGCTACAGGACCCACGTTTGAAGCTGATCGTACTTGGCTACGTGTGCCCACTAGGACTCCTTGTCCATCAGCAGTGACACTCACCAAGTGGTACAAATGTTAAACGTCTTCAAATTGAATAATTTCAGTTTAAACTAACGATTCTCGGTTCTCCTCTTTTTTATTTGCTCCACTTTTTATTTACTTTTCAAATGATGAAGCGTCTAATATGTACGTATAAATTAACGTGTTTGCCTTCCGATTATACCTTGTCAACAACTTCTTTCTTTTCCAGAATTTTTAATAACAAGAGGCCCAGGGGCCACAACGCTCACCTGAAAACTACGTAAACTAAGCATATCAAACAAAAAGAAGTTTGTAAGAGGAAAATAACCAGACTTCAGAGTGGAACAAAAAATAACAACACTTCTTAAGACATCTCTCTAGATAATCCTGATGCTTTCGGTATGTCGATACGTGCTTCCGTTCTGAAGAAGAAGTTTGTCAAATGAGGATACTTCCCATGACCTATTTTTGCCTGTGGTGGTGCCACCTGTTGACAGATCCGGACAAAAAACAAGAATTCTTGTAGGGGACCATAATTACTTCATTCCTACCAAGTTTCATGAAAATCTGTTCAGCGGTTGTGGAGAAGAAGTTGAATATGTATGGAAATCATCTCCTCCCTTCTTCTTGAGTAATCTAAGTAACCTGAGAGAGACAGTTATACAGAAGCTGAAGCACAATCCTGCTAATAAATTACAGCCTTATCCCCCTCCTTTCACTACTTTATGTAAATGTAGAGATCTGTACGTTTTTACATTAATATTTTGAGCTGCTCTCAATATTTTAATTTCAAAGTTATATATCTAAGTCTTCACAAGATGAATTTGAAAATACTTATTCATCTTTTTTGAATTATTTAGTTTCCTTTTGCATACCTATTTAATAATTTTAAATATATAACATTCAAATGAATCGATAATCCAAGATAAACCTCAAAAACATATATCAATATTAAAGAAAGACAACTTTTGCATACATGAGTTCTGCTGTTATACATGTACCAACTATATGAGTCCCCCCCCTCTTATACGAAACTAAAGTTACCAGGGTACCAGGGTTAAAATTCCTGATATAGATAAAAGAAGTACCAGAACCTGAACCCACAAGCCTTGGGTCCATGTGCACAGTAAACATATCTATTCATGATTGAAAAATTACTCATGAAAATCTGTTCAGCAGTTCTGGAGAAGAAGTTGAACATGTATGAAAATCACCCCCCCCTCCTTTTCCTTTTCACATAAGATAAAGAATTCACAAAAAAATCAAAAAATTAAAAGTTTAGTATAAAATACATATCAAAGCATTTAGTAACTTAAATGTGATAAATGTGCAGTAAATGGATGTGTAAAATCATACACATATTGAGTTATTTAAAGAAATAGTGCAAAAATGTGCATTTCTGACAAAGTCTAAAAAGACGTCAAAAACACGTCAAAAATTTGACTTCCGGGTGGAATCAAAAATAACAACACTTCTTAAGACATCTCTCTAGATCATCCTGATGCTTTCGGTTTGTCGATACGTGCTTCCATTCTGAAGAAGAAGTTTGTCAAAGGAGGGTACCCCCGTAACCTACTTTTGCCTCTGGTGGCGCCACCTGTTTATGGATCCGAACGAAAAACAACAACACTTGTAGGGGACTATGAGTACTTCATTCCTACCAAGTTTCATGAAAATCTGTTCAGTGGTTCTGGAGAAGAAGTCGAAAATGTTGAAAAGTTTACGACGGACGACGGACAGACGACGGACACCGGACGGTGCGCTATGACAATAGCTCACTTGAGCTTTGCTCAGGTGAGCTAAAAAGAATTGTTTTTACGAAATGAACAAAACAAAACTGGGACTCACGGTTTTTCACAAATGAAATGCTTTTTGTCATCACAGTGGGCATCGTTCCAAGTATAATTCCAGTGGGAACCGAACTCAAGACAGTTCTCCCTGGTCTTTCCGTTTGGTTCCCCTCTATGCCATAACTGGAATTCCCACCTGTCCAGGGTCTGGGCCCATATCCAATGCCCTTCGTGGATCATGTCCGTGCCGTCCAACCAAAAGTGGGAGGTGTAGATGGATGTTCCAAATTCATCTTAAAAAGTATACATTGTATGTGACAAATGACTTTAAATTACTTAGAAATAGATACCTCGCATATTTGTATCTATTTCACAATAACATGAATAATGAACGTTCTGTATCTTTTCATAGCCAAACCCAAATTTTTGCTTTACATGAACAAAAACGTAGTCGCAATTACAAAAATGTATGTACAAATTAGAAAACTACGCCACTGATTGATCAAAACATGGTACAAATTCATATGGTAGTAATAGTCAAACAGATACAAGAAGAACAGTTACATGTAAAAGGCTAAAAGGAAGCATACTTCCATGTTTTCTTATCTCATTGGCCAGAAACTGGTTTTCCTCTGCAGATTCAATAACGACCAACTCGCTATTAAAAGCCTTGCATGTGTTCTATAAAACGAAAATAAGAGTTATCATCTAAAGCGAATTGAGAGAGTGTTGTTTTGCTCAACAGGATAATTAATCGCTAATCAATTATGCTATCTGCAGTACAAAATTCCTTTACAAACATACATACGTACTGAGGAATCAGACCACGACTCTAAACCATGACTAATGAAGTAGCATGATCCATCGTAGTACAGCCAGTCATCAGCACACTTTTGTTCTTCTTGACAAAACACTAAATTAGCTGGAGAAGGAAATGATGACATAATGCTATGGAATTGTACAAATATGAATAAAAACACAAAAACTTGAATACACAATTTTTTGCAATGAACGAAGATGGATTTTACTTGGTCTTAATATATACATTGTCGTTTGTACACTTGATAAAGGCCAAGGAGCCAAAAAAAAAAAAACCCCTGTGTATTCGAGTGTTTTTATTTGTATCATCACTTCCCTCTGGAAGAAATATATCAATCTGCTGTACCAAATATGATTGTGTTAATGGAAAGGACTAGAACTAATTGCAATATTAAGTCTTACTATCAAATCTATCATAAAGACAATAATTTTGTATTTTAATCATTGACATATTCTTTAATTTTGGAGGTTAAAGGTACATCACTACCGTAAATATTGATATGATTCATTTATCAATGCAACTGAAAGAGATTGAATTGATATAAAAAGGTACAGTACCTGAAATAAGTAGCAACAATAATGAAAAATACATCTCGTCACTTGTATATGTTATCTATGAAATCAAGTATATTCTTGGTGTTGAGAAATCTCGCAAACTGAAAGTTCAGACAGAATTCACGCCGCTTATCTCGTAAGGTCAATAGGAAGTCTTCCTGTTTTTACCTTCGGACAATCGATCTTAAATCTTAAAGACACGGTATTGTCCGTGCTGTGCTATTGTGTCCTTCTATGTTCATGCTGTTTGGTCACATTTTCTTTTCTCATGGGAGTGTGTTCCGCTGTTTTCAGTATCGGGGATCTCCTCCCTATCTTGGTTTTAAGTATTCTAGGAGTTTGTATGCATACTAATTGTGGCTATTACTGCACTATGGTTTTGGATTTTGTGTATAACTTTCATTCTGGTCAAAGAAGAACGAGTTACAGCCATGAAGCCCGATAAATGCTAAACATATTTTATCATTGCATGACAAATATGGATTATGACCATATCCCTGTATACAGCACAAAATCGATAATTCAGAAAATCAGAAACCGAAGGCATACAAAATCATGATAAAACAGGAACCAAAGCAAAAAAACAAAAACCTCCCCAATATTAAAAGAAGCGAACTCCCGATATGGGAGTGAGATCAGGCGCCCAGGAAGAATAAGCATCTCCTGCTTGCATGCAGCATCCGCCGCTTCAATTCGGTAGAACTGTCAAATCCGGTTTATTCCATTTCGGAAGACATAGAGTACAATCTTTGGTTGGATGGTTCAACTGAGATATGAACACGCCATAAGCAGGCGATGAAGGGATGTGGATTATTTTTCATGATATTTGTTAAGAACTCTAATCAATTATAATATTGTTTTATAAATAATGCTTTTATCGATCAGAAGTTCTTGAAGATGTCTGAAAACCCCGGATTCGACAACATTCCGTAAAAATGTTACAAAACCTATCACTATCTCTTAATTAATATATCGGTTTTGGTGTTCTTAAAAAGTTAATTTCACTCCATATGAAATATCTTGTAAAATTGCGTTTTGAATCAAGGTTTCTTCTCAAAAGCGATATGTCTGAGCATGACGTAAGACGTATTTGCTTGGCCTTTGACAAAATGTGAAAGGAATATATAACGAATATTTGATGCAATCTATTTAATGCAATGAACAACTTACTGCGTTTCTTTTTTCATATATTAAGTGTTCCAACTCTATATCTTAAACCACGATGCAAACATAGAAAGGTATTTCTTGAAATCAAAATCCAAGTACACAAACACGTCAACTAGAGGTAAGATAAACAACGAAACAAATATTGTCGATATAATAATAATATTTTGACTTAGAATAATTCATCGTTTGAAGACGAAGCATTCTGGTTCTATCGTCCAATGAGCTGATTATCAGCAAAGGCGCTGAAAAAAGAAATAATGTTCATTAAATATAATCGAAAGAAGAAATCAAATAGAAACAGAATATTCTTCATCATTCCCTATATGTTATAAATTTGATACGTGCATTATTTCTCGTGCTCGTAAAGTGGATTCCTAATTAAAGAATCAAATGGATCTGTTCAATGTTAAATATTTCCTATAAATGACAACTCTACAATGATTAAATCAAAGAAGACTTTAAATTCGAATCATTCATTACGCTTTCATTTCAAACAAAATCAACCTTACGTTTCAAGATCAATCCACTAGCTAGAATTTAAAAAATTAAACTTTATTTATTTTACAACGTTTAACAAACAAGTTACACAACTTATATTAATGTCTCACGTTGGCTCAGATGTTGGCGTGAGGGGGTCCAAGGAGCAGGAGGAAACCGGAGTACCCGGAGAAAAACCCCCTGCAGAGGCCTGGGTGGGGGACCACCTACCCTCCCACATAAGACCCTTTGCCGAATCTGAGACTCGATCCCGGGACCTTAGAGGTGAGAAGCGAGCGCCCTACCACTGCGCTAAACCGGCCAGAATAGCTAGAATTAAGGTTAAGAATGTTTCTTTTCAATAAACCTTAAGGCTTTTTCAAAATATGTTTACTCACGGTTTTTCGCAGATGAAGTGTTTCTTGTCAGAGCAATGTGCATCGTTCCATGTAAAGTTCCAGTGAGAGCCAAACTCCAGGCAGTTCTCAAATCTTCCTCCATTTGGAGCCCCTTTCCACCACAATGTAAAGTCCCACTTTTCCACGGTAGTGGCCCACACCCAGTGCCCCTCGTGTACTATGTCTGTACCATCCAACCAAAAATGAGAGGTGTAGATCGATGTTCCAAAGTCGTCTGAAAATGAACTATAACACATCAAAGTCATTTCTTCTATTTCTTGAATGAACAAGAAAAACATGTAAATTCATTTCTTTTTTTTTAAATTTCTTTGAGCAATTACTACGACAAAAATGTCTACCATCAATCTTCAAATAAAGTATAACATAAAAGTTTCCAATTCTACTTCCGGAAAGTAGCCTTCTACATTTGGTACATCAGCAATACGTGTTTGGGATAATGATTCCTCATCAGTTGTACTTTATGTCTAAAGAAATAATATAGTGTAGTGCCCTATCGTTAAATGTCTAATCTTTAGCTTAATACATTTTCTAGGAGTTAGAGGGAAAGTGAAATCTTTTGTACGGTTTATGAAGAAGCAAAGTGTCCAAAACGCATGGGGGTGGCACAAGGCCGGGTGTTAATCAAATCTCTACAATTATGAAAGGGAAGGTTTAAATAGACAGTCTGAATTTTTGAAATGCTGATGACATAACTAATTAAGCATACCTCCATGGTTCCTTATCTCATTAGCCAGAAACTCGTTCTCGTCAGCAGACTCGATAACCACCAACTCGCCTTTGAAAGCTCTGCATGTATTCTATAGATACGAAAATATCATAATGTAAAGAAATATCGGACGACCAAAACTCATTGCAGTTACGGCGTAAAGGTTACCAACCTTCAAGTATGTCAAACAAATACAATGCACGTCACATGTAGGTACATGTAGCTCGATGGCTGCACGCTCATTCAAAAAATAGAGTTTATAGAAACAATGTACATTGGGCATTTTTGGTCTCTAAATATTCACAAAAATCATAAAGACTTGTATAAGAAGGAGGGTTTGTCCTACATGGCATTATACTTACAGAGGCAGAGGACCATGATTCTAACAGATCACTGATATAGTAACATGATCCATCATAATAAAGCCAGTCGTCAGGACAGAGTTTGGGTTGTTGACCAAGCAACACTTCGACTGAAACTGTATACATGTAAATTTATACGTTATGTGTGATGTCTAATATCTATACGGTTACAAACTTCTATACTTACTGAATTGCGATTGTTCTTTCAAGTAGAATTACTTAGAGATGTCTTATTACCTGAAATCAGTATTAATAACAAAGGAATATACATTCTACATGTACTGTAATAATTCTGTTAAACTATTCCTTATCTACCTTTACAGGTATGATCTACATAATATAAGGTGACTACTAATCTTTTTAACAGAGCCATGTTGTAGGTAACACATCTATCTATTATATACATATAGATAATAGATATGTAAGTTACGCAGTCACTTATTTGATTTTTGGTTACAAGAAGACGAAGTCTTGTATTTTCGGTAAATGATACCTGCAAGTCATGAGCGGATTTAGAGGGAAGATGCGGTCAGGACCTCCTGGAATCGTTCCTTTTTAGCTCACCTGAGCGAAGCTCAAGTGAGCTATTGTCATAGCGCGCCGTCCGTCGTCCGTCCGTCCGTCGTCGTCGTCGTCGTCCGTCTGGCGTAAACTTTTAACATTTTCGACATCTCCTCTGCAACCGCTGAACAGAATTTCACGAAACTTCACAGGAAGCAAGTACTCAATGCCCTCTACCAAGTTTGTGTTTTTTGAGCCGATCTGAAATCCAAGATGGCCGCCACAGGCTCTGATTGGCTTACACATTTTCGACTTCTCCTCTGAAACCGCTTCACAGAATATCTCGAAACTTCACAGGAAGCAAGAACTCAATGCCCTCTACCAAGTTTGTGTTTTTCGAACCGATCGGAAATCGAAGACGGCCGCCACAGGCTCTGATTGACTGACACATTTTGGACTTCTCCTCTGAAACCGCTGCACAGAATATCTCGAAACTTTACAGGAAGGAAGTACTCAAGGTCCTCTACCAAGTTTGTGTTTTTCGTGCCGATCGGTCAACAAATATGGCTGCCGAGGGCTCTGATTGGCTGACACATTTTCGACATCTCCTCTGCAACCGCTGCACAGAATTTCATGAAACTTTACAGGAAGGAAGTACTCAAGGTCCTCTACCAAGTTTTGGCTTTTTGTGCCGATCGGTCAACAAATATGGCCACCGAGGGCTCTGATTGGCTGACACATTTTCGACATCTCCTCTGCAACCGCTGAACAGAATTTCACGAAACTTCACAGGAAGCAAGTACTAAATGCCCTCTACCAAGTTTGTGTTTTTTGAGCCGATCTGAAATCCAAGATGGCCGCCACAGGCTCTGATTGGCTTACACATTTTCGACTTCTCCTCTGAAACCGCTTCACAGAATATCTCGAAACTTCACAGGAAGCAAGAAATCAATGCCCTCTACCAAGTTTGTGTTTTTCGAACCGATCGGAAATCCAAGATGGCCGCCACAGGCTCTGATTGGCTGGCACATTTTAGACTTCTCCTCTGAAACCGCTTCACAGAATATCTCGAAACTTCACAGGAAGCAAGTACTCAATGCCCTCTACCAAGTTTGTGTTTTTCGAACCGATCGGAAATCCAAGATGGCCGCCACAGGCTCTGATTGGCTTACACATTTTCGACTTCTCCTCTGAAACCGCTTCACAGAATATCTCGAAACTTCACAGGAAGCAAGAACTCAATGCCCTCTACCAAGTTTGTTTTTTTCGAACCGATCGGAAATCCAAGATGGCCGCCACAGGCTCTGATTGGCTGGCACATTTTAGACTTCTCCTCTGAAACCGCTTCACAGAATATCTCGAAACTTCACAGGAAGCAAGAACTCAATGCCCTCTACCAAGTTTGTGTTTTTCGAACCGATCGGAAATCCAAGATGGCCGCCACAGGCTCTGATTGGCTGGCACATTTTAGACTTCTCCTCTGAAACCGCTTTACAGAATATTTCGAAACTTTACAGGAAGGAAGTACTCAAGGTCCTCTACGAAGTTTGTGTTTTTCGTGCCGATCGGTCAACAAATATGGTTGCCGAGGGCTCTGATTGGCTGACACATTTTCGACATCTCCTCTGCAACTGCTGCACAGAATTTCATGAAACTTTACAGGAAGGAAGTACTCAAGGTCCTCTACCAAGTTTTGGCTTTTTGTGCCGATCGGTCAACAAATATGGCCACCGAGGGCTCTGATTGGCTGATACATTTTCGACATCTCCTCTGCAACTGCAGCACAGAATTTCATGAAACTTTACAGGAAGGAAGTACTCAAGGTCCTCTACCAAGTTTAGGCTTTTTGTGCCGATCGGTCAACAAATATGGCCACCGAGGGCTCTGATTGGCTGACACATTTTCGACATCTCCTCTGCAACCGCTGAACAGAATTTCACGAAACTTTACAGGAAGGAAGTACTCAAAGTCCTCTACCAACTTTGTGTTTTTTGAGCCGATCTGAAATCCAAGATGGCCGCCACAGGCTCTGATTGGCTGACACATTTTCGACATCTCCTCTGAAACCACTGCACAGAATTTCATGAAACTTTACAGGAAGGAAGTACTCAATGTCCTCTACCAAGATTGGGTTTTTCTTGCCGATCGTTCAACAAATATGGCTGCCAAAGGCTCTGATTGGCTGACACATTTTAGACATCTCCTCTGCAACTACTGCACAGAATTTCATGAAACTTTACAGGAAGGAAGTACTCAAGGTCCTCTACCAAGTTTTGGCTTTTTGTGTCGATCAGTCAACAAATATGGCCACCGAGGGCTCTGATTGGCTGATACATTTTCGACATCTCCTCTGCAACCACTGCACAGAATTTCATGAAACTTTACAGGAAGGAAGTACTCAATGTCCTCTACCAAGTTTGGGTTTTTTGTGCCGATCGGTCAACAAATATGGCCACCGAGGGCTCTGATTGGCTGATACATTTTCGACATCTCCTCTACAACTGCAGCACAGAATTTCATGAAACTTTACAGGAAGGAAGTACTCAAGGTCCTCTACCAAGTTTGGGCTTTTTGTGCCGATCGGTCAACAAATATGGCCACCGAGGGCTCTGATTGGCTGACACATTTTCGACATCTCCTCTGCAACCGCTGAACAGAATTTCACGAAACTTTACAGGAAGGAAGTACTCAAAGTCCTCTACCAACTTTGTGTTTTTGAGCCGATCTGAAATCCAAGATGGCCGCCACAGGCTCTGATTGGCTGACACATTTTCGACATCTCCTCTGAAACCACTGCATAGAATTTCATGAAACTTTACAGGAAGGAAGTACTCAATGTCCTCTATCAAGATTGGGTTTTTCTTGCCGATCGTTCAACAAATATGGCTGCCAAAGGCTCTGATTGGCTGACACATTTTAGACTTCTCCTCTGCAACCGCTGCACAGAATTTCATGAAACTTTACAGGAAGGAAGTACTCAAGGTCCTCTACCAAGTTTGTGTTTTTCGTGCCGATCGTTCAACAAATATGGTTGCCGAGGGCTCTGATTGGCTGGCACATTTTTGACATCTCCTCTGCAACCGCTGCACAGAATTTCATGAAACTTTACAGGAAGGAAGTATTCAAGGTCCTCCAACAAGTTTGTGTTTTTCGTGGCGATCGGTCAACAAATATGGCCGCTGTAGGCTCTGATTGGCTAACACATTTTCAACATCTTCTCTGCAAAAAAACCACTGCACAGAATTTCATGAAACTTTACAGGAAGAAAGTACTCAAGGACCTCTACCAAGATTGTGTATTTTGTGCTGATGGGTCAACAAATATGGCCGCTGAGGACTCTGATTGGCTGACACATTTTCGAAATCTCCTCTGCAACCATTTCACAGAATTTCACGAAACCTTGCAGCAAGCAAGTACTCAAGGTCCTCTGCCAAGTTTGTGTTTTTCTTGTCGATAGGTCAACAAATATGGCTGTCAAGGGCTTTGATCTGTAGAAGTATTTTTGTGACTTTTAACCCTTTGTCTGCAACTCAGGTGAGCGATGTGGCCCCCTTGGGCCTCTTGTTTAAAATGATATGCTGGATTTGCCTGGAGGGTTTGACACTGCTTGACGCAGGGCCCCTGGAAAGACGTCCTAGAGGTTATCCTTAACCATCCGATTCTGCGCATACATCTATAAAAAAATAAGGGGGGGGGGGGTTGACGTGACAGACAATCTTCAGGATCAAGCAAACGTCACGTGCTTTTCAATATCTTTAAAAGATAATTTATAACAATGTCTCTCATTATGCCTTTTACCGTGTCTTTAACCAGCGAAATAATACGCAGGCGTGATGATACGTGCATGCATTCAGCAAATAATTAATTATTCAAGTTCGTGAAGATCTTAGGACAAATCAATTTGTATCTTATGGCAATTCAACGTAAACGGATAAAAACGAAGAAGAATTTAAAAAAAAGGTAATTTCAAACCCCGCAGACTATCTTACGTGTACCCATCAAACAAAGAAAACTGCATGATCAGAATAAAACGAATTAGCTGAAAAAGAAAATAAAAGATTCAGTTTGGTTTATTTCTTTATTTGATGAAAACTAAATGAACGATTAATGAAATAATTAATCTAATAATATTACATGATTTTTTTAAAATTAATTTTTAAAGTTATTTTACATTCCACATGTTGGGAATATGGGGATCCGCGTAAGTTCGTTGGCCACGAAACCTGACGTGTGTATGTGTATCCGGGTTTACCTTTCAGATGTTATTCCTATAATATTGAACGCTTTTTTATTTCTAAAATCTAATTCTATAAACTTTACCTTATTAATAGTGTACATTTCAGCTTATCTATTGCGCAAGCGTAAATTACATTTTTCAAATACAAACAAAAGCGGAAATCGTGTGACTCTGAATAACTTACAAAGTTCTCAATCGGGGTTTGTCATTGTAAATATTTGCCGGTGCACTTCTACCTTAAATCTACCCAATAAATGCATAAAATGTCTGTATACACAGCATAGTGTTACTCTACTTGACGACACAAACTCGAAAGATAACGTTTCTTTCCGGTGACACATTTGCTATGTTATCTACAACGCTTGATAACGCTTTTAACTCTCCATTTTTAGTGGTTGAGGTTTGAACAGGATCTAAAATTTGAAATTTTGGAGCATTTTCCCTCTTTTTCGTCATTATTTTCGAGGAATCTACCCGTAATTAGTCATCATGTGAGGGAAACCGTTCTAGAAAACTTCGATTTCTGATTCAAAATGGCCGCCAGATGGATGTATTCGAGTGTAATCTGGTTTGTCCTATTGGGGATTGTGAGAGGAATTGTTGACAAGGAATCGTTAAAGAAGTGGTTCAATGATCAAGAAGAGGAAGTGATCAACCTTAATTTGCCAGAAAATATCAGTAAAGAATATCTAGTCTTGCCTCTAGGATGTACGGATCGACATCATGCTTTGACTTTCGACAAAGACCCCATCGTAGGTGATGAGTCATACATTTCAAATTCCTTTGACATCAAAACAAATGGAGATCTGATAGCTGGATATAATCTGAAAGGTTTGTCAGACCAGACAATCGGTGTCCACTCCGATCTAAAGGAACCATGTTACATAAACGTCCCCAAAAGGAGGAAATACATTTTCAAAGTAGTACCAAATAAAGACCTTCCGTTCTTCCCTCAGCGTTTGTACAGTGGTTATCTATATCAAAATTCATGCCTAACTTGTAAAGTTTTGGGTATATCAAATTTAATGGTTCATCAAAACATTTCAAAAGAATCTCAAAATAAAGAGCTGTCGATAAAGTACAACCTCATTGGTAAATATTCAGGTAGTTTTTCCGTCGTACCGAACCCTTCTTCTCTGGATAAAGATGTTTACCTAATCAGAGATGGAGATATCCCCGAGGATGACTTGTACACATTTTACTTCATTCTTGAAGGTTGTACTGAGAAAATATTTGTGGATATACTAATATATTGATTAAATTAGAGGAAAGTCGAGATGAATATCTCTACAATGATTTAGATAGTGAGGAATCATCGCAAAAAGAATCAGAAACCAGCGAAAAAAACGTTCCAGCAGTCGACTATCCAACAATACTGAGACTTCGGCGTCAAACGATAAGCACGTTGGAGAGGTATCCAGTTAATGTAACAGAAGACTCAACCGGGGTGCTATTCTCCCTTCCGTACAATCAAGATGGCTGGGGTCAGTACACGTTCCGGATCAAACTGGTCACTCCGGACAACATTTTCGCCGTTGACCAGAACGGTAACGTGTCCTTGGCGGCCGGTAAGCACTTGGATTACGACCATGGACCAAGAGAATATGAGCTACATTTGGAGTTGATTTCAACAGGCGGTGGAAACACAGGTTACAATGTTACACTATTGCTTTACACTAGTTTCATGGATAAAAAAGAGGGGATCCTCCTTTGTTTTGTTACGGATGGCTTGACGGCCACCCCATCATGTTATTTCAAAAATAAAACAGGACCGGGCATGTACTTAAATCGTATATATATCGCTTTAGATTAGAACTGGACTAAAAAGGCACCGCTAACGGTGCAAAATACGCCCGTTGGGATTTTTACATTTAATTTCACAATTTTAAAATACAAATCGTTCAAAACATATTCTATTTTTCAAAGCAAGCATATAAAGATTGTTTTTAATTCTTAACACATTTTTTTTTTCAGTAAAGTTTTTTAACCTTTCACAACTAACCTTGAAAATCTTAATGACGTTCTCTTGTTTAGTTAACAAAAGGTTATACCTAATAGATACTTTGTCTACAGTATATCAACAAATAACTTTATGTTAACTATCCCCTCCCTTTATGCATTTATTATAGGGTTGGGTATCGAAAACAAATTTTCGATACGATACAATGCAATAGAAAAAGTACCGATATCCGGTATATCGTATCTAATTCATATTTTATAAAACGCACAAACTAACAATTTTACTCACTAATAACTACACCTCCCCCAACACAAAGTCAAACGGGTTCCTGTAGGTTCGGTCTAACTTATAGTTTTCGAATATTTTATAAATGATTACAATCTTTATTTTGCCTTTTTTTTAAATTCGGTCGCAAGTTTCCCGTCAACCCTTTTCAGAAATTTCAGATATTTGTTTTAGAGAAAGCAAACACATTAAGACAGTTCGTATTCGAAAGTCTCTGGTCGCCTGGATTGAAAACTAAAGATTAAGTTGATATTACTTTGACAAAATGAAAAAAAAAATTTTTAAGTGCCGACCTTCTAATTAATTCCTTAATCATGGCTTGTTATTCGTAGACTTCGATTTGAATAGCCAGCAGAAAAGGCAAGCATGAATTGATCGATAAGATCAAGAACATATCTGCCTTTTGCAAACAAAAAAAAAAGCATGATCAAACATACATTTCCATGCAAATACTTGAGATTTCACAAGAAAAACATGTTTTGTGCTAAAAATAACTGTATCTAAATGTATCGGAGCAAATGTGTCGATACTCATATCGATGACCAATATCGATACGTACCGGTATATCGATATATTGACCCAGCCCTAATTTATTAATATTCAATTCTTACTTATGTAGCAAAAAATATAAAAATCCCGATTTTGCCTTTATTGCAATGTCTTTCGTTTTCAAGAATGGGTTTTGTTAAATTCCTTTTTTTTTTTTTTTGGCTTGACGGGTAGTTTGGTTTTTGATACAACACCTGACGCTTAACAGAGAAAAAAAGGATGTGGCCTAAATATCAAATGTTTACTGAAACCCCATGTTGTGTCCAAATGAAAGCTACTCAAAAATCAGATTAACTAGTACTTACTGACAGCACTGAATTAGTAACCCAAAAATTTAATGAATTCAAAAGTATTCAATTTTCGTCATGATAACAACGATTCTTGTTCGTTCAAAAGAAAAAAAAGTAAAGAATAGGAAAAAAATTATATAAAATTTATCTGGTGATGTCATCGCTGATGATAATGATGATTGATTTTAAGAGCGTGGATAAAAACAAAACCGTAATCTTTCAGCTAGTTTATTCTGTGGCGCCACCTACTGTATCCAATAAAGCATTTCTCAATCAGAGTTTTCTTCTAAAGTAGAGTTAAAAATCTTTTTGAAATACTCTAGTTCTGTCATAAGAAAATCTTGGATGTGTGTAGGAGACAGGGGTGATGATCGTGACTGCAAACTATAAAGAATTCGGGGGGGGGGGGGGGGGGTGATGAATAAAAAGTTTCTAAATAGCTGAAAGATGACAACTCCGGTCATGATTTACAATTTAGGATGAATTAAGATTTGCACTAAACCGTATGACTCAAGTTTTGGCTTAGTCTGCCTGTACGTTCATTGTATGCTAAAGAAATTTATGGTTTGATAAGGAGGTGTGTCAACATTATAAAGTCCTTGTCAATAATACACAACGTTAAATCGATATTGGAAATCCCCATCTTACCTGTACATCAGGTAATATTATGTATGTACTTAGTTAAATGATAAATTGATTGATGGAAATTCTTGCTGAAAACATGCACATACCTAGAAATACTTAGGAACACATATTTTGAGATTATTATGCGAACATTCCTTGAGATGAAATTTCCAGAATCCCCCCTCCCCCAACCGATATGACTCCTGAACAGATTAAAAACATATATTTCAAAAGTGTTTCATGTATTGAAAGCTTGCCATCCCTTCTTAGATCGAAAGCGGACATATCTGTCATTTTGCACTCTTATCTTTAATTTTGATATCGAATTTCCGTCTACTACTGTATTCATGTGGTCAACTTATTATTTCAAAATGATTCACCTACTTCCTTGAATTCGTCATATCTACATGTATTCATAAAAACTCTACGATGGCAAGATCTAAGCATTTTATTTGTACCCTTTATAGTGCGTGGGTCTTAAACTAACCAGTTATGGAAATTGACCCTTCCGATGGCGGGAAAAAAATGCAAAATTTCGTGACATCACAATCATTTAATTTCCATTGTCATTTTAAAGAAACGAAAATTCTGATTGGCCGAGAAATTTTGTTGATACATCGATCAGCACAATTTTTCACGGAAGTCTATTTATAGCACTATTTTTAGAACTGGGGGTTCCCTCAAACACGAAGGAACTCGTTGCTGATAATACAATTTGTTGATGTTTGCTTATCATTTCAAGGGTACCATTTCTTTTCTACTTACTCAAAAATTAACAGTGCATGAAGACTTTGCTCTAACTGGTCCTTATTCCAAAGATATAGAGAGACGATCGTTTGCTATTTGAATCATGGCGGCTGCCATAACTTGTTTTGGCAGACGTATCACTGCGAAACCTTCCGACTTACGAAATATAGTGCGGTGATTGATTGTTTCTAGATCCAAGAAAACAGTCTGTTTTCCATAATTAAATGATAAGAAATGAATCTTATATTTTTTCTGTTGATGCAGGTATCACCCGAAAAATTGGACAGAAAACTTTTGATGCGGTTTTCTGTCCAATTTATCGGGTGATACCTGCATCAACAGAAAAAAATATAAGATTCATTTCTTAAATGCTTTTACCTCCGACAAACAAGCTTCTAACCTCGGTCAAACATCGAAATTACATTGTGACGTCATGGAATTTCTCAAATTTTAACCGCGTTCGGAAGGGTCAATATACATGTATATGTAAAGAAAAAAAAAATCTTTGATCGCTGAGCGATATAAGTCGCCTACCGGCATAATTCTATGCCCTGCAACTTTACTTTGAACGCTTCAAACAAACATACATTAAAACTTGACCGTTATGTGCAACACAAGATTAATGACAACACAGAAATCAGTTAATTATCTGTAATAACGGAAAAGATGTGGGGAAAAAAAAATCATGAAATGGTGTCTGAAATTTGTAAATCAGTATCACACTACAATGTATTCACATACCAAAAATCAGTTTCAGATTTATAACAACAGCCAAGTAAAGTCCGTAAAACTGAAAAATTCATGAATTTTTCTAAGTCCAAGGGTCATAACTCTTGTAAAAATAGGTCAATCAAAGCTAAACTCGAACTTGATCTGTATCATACTAAGATGTTTTCATATACCAACAATCAGTTCAATATCTGCAATAGAACTGAAGAAAAGTCCGGAAAACTGAAAAATTGATGAAAGGAGTAGGTGCGGTAACCTGTCATTTCGGCCCTATTTTCAAAGTTGTTTATATATCCATAATATTCTAGTTCATAAAATGTCAAATGTATAGTGAGTCCAAATCATGAAAGCTTTTTTTATGCCCCCGGAATCAAAGATTCGGGGGCATATAGTTTTTGGCCTGTCCGTCTGTTTGTCTGTTTGTCTGTCTGTTTGTCCGAAAAACTTTAACATTGGACATAACTTTTGAATGGGAAGTGATAGGGCTTTCATATTTCACATGTGTATTCCTTGTGACAAGACCTCCCATTGATACCAAAATTTTTGACCTTGTGACCTTGACCTTGACCTTTGACCTACTTTAAAAAAACTTTAACATTTGGCATAACTTTTGAATGGGAAGTGATAGGGCTTTCATATTTCACATGTGTATTCCTTGTGACAAGACCTTTCCATTGATACCAAAATTTTTGACCTCGTGACCTTGACCTTGATATTTGACCTACATAAAAAAACTTTAACATTGGTCATAACTTTTGAATGGTAAGTGATATGGCTTTCACATTTCACATGTGTATTCCTTGTGACAAGACATTTCCTTTGATACCATAATTTTTGACCTCGTGACCTTGACCTTTGACATACTTTTCAAAAACTTTAACATTGGGCATAACTTTTGAATGGTAAGTGATAGGGCTTTCATATTTCACATGTGTATTCCTTGTGACAAGACATTTCCATTGATATCAAACTTTTTGACCTGATGACCTTGACCTTGACCTTTGACCTACTTTTCAAAAACTTTAACATTGGGCATAACTTTTGAACGGTTAGTGATAGAGCTTTCATATTTGACATGTCTATTCCTTGTGACAAAACCTTTCAATTGATACCAAAATTTTTGACCTTTTGACCTTGACCTTTGACCTTTTGACACATTGACCCTTACCTTGACCTTTCACATACATGTACTTAACAGAAAATAGTGTTTATACTAACAAAGATACCACCGGGGGCATTGGTGTTTCACAAACACAGTCTTTATTTATTTCACAGTCCTATACTGAATAATACGTCGCTCAAAACGTCTACAAACGCTGAAATCATTGAAAATATCAATAAATGAGCGATATTTCGATACAAAACTATAAAATCAAGTAGTTATCCAGGCCTTGCCCATAAATACTTTTGTGTCAATCGATGGATTTCTGATCGGCCTTTTAATTTGCATAAAAAATTCGTGGGCGAGGCCTGGAGCATAGATGAATTTTGAAAGTTTGTGTGTAAAATGCGATGATTTTCCTGAGTTTTGCGTCATTAAGGATAATGACGTCAAAACATGACGTCATACATCACGCACGTGGCGTTACGAGCGCTCAAAATTATGATGCGGTATTTTCCCGCACATTCAACTTTGCAAAAAGTGATAATTAATAATTCGTTTATTAAAACTATTTTTCGTCGAAATTATAGGGCCGATATGAGGGGTTAGCGCACCTAGTCCTTTGCTAAGTCCAAGGGTCATAACTCTTGTAAAAATAGGTCAATCAAATCCAAAACTCAAACTCGATCTGTATCACATTGATATATATCCACATAACAAAAATCAATTCAATATATGCAACAACAGCGAAAAAAAGTCTGGAAAACTGGAAAAAAAAGTGTGACAGACGGACGGACAAACGTTGTGGAAACTATAAGTCCCCTCCGGCAAGCCGGTAGGGGACTAATAAAAAACTGAAAACAAACAAACCAGATAACCACTTTATGAAAAGTATGACTAGATTAAGAGACCATTGCAATTACTGTCTTTTGCATTTTAATTTTTAACTAAAAAGACATAAATTAGAACGTAATTATTATTTCATTTTCTATTGAAATCCGAGACAATAGAATTTAAAACGAACTATAAATGAATTCAAGAAAGCAAGCAAGGATCTAGAGGAAGGACTGTTTGCCATTTAGTGTTTAAATGTCTTTAAAAACCAAAGGTTGAACCCCCCCCCCCATGTTTTCCATGTAGTGTTTCAATGTCTTTAAAAACCAAAGGTTGAACATCCCCCCCCCCGATGGATTTGTCTCCCGCGGATAAAACATAGAACATCTTGCATCCCTTAATTGAGTTTTTTCCTTCGTTTTCAGTGAGAGAAATCCAAGTTGAATTAAATGTACTTGATGTCAATGACGAGAACCCATTCTTCACGAACAAACCATCACCCTATCTCGCCACAGTGCGCCAAACAGATCCCATAGGTACCCTTATATATAAAATGGAGGCAGAAGACCCGGATGCAGATTACAATAATACTCTCCAGTTGGAATATCGATTAGGTAGGTTGATATTAAAGATATAACACGTAAAGAGGTAAACTAAATCAAATTTGTAGCGAGAAGCATTTTCTCCGGGCACATGGTATTAGACATTCATTTTTAGGGTTTCTCGTGCTTTGTTCATTGTTTTCTTGGTTTCAATGTCTAGATTTTTAACTTGACTTTGGATCCTGAATAATTCATTTTACTGATTTTTTTTAATTTCTGAATATTACGCTATAAGTCTTTTATGAAATTCTTTTTTTTTTTTTTGGCATGACAATTTGCTATAATTTCATTATTTAAGAACACAACGTTTACCCTTTTAAAACCATTTAAGAAATTACGCGAAGCGATACTCGGAAAATTTGCTCGTGTCCAACCAGAATTATACACCAACGAACACCAAAAGTAAGACAGCTATGACTTATATTTACATTTATCCTAATTATCGGTCATTTCATTTGCATGCACATCGAACATTTTGTCTTTAACAGCATCAAAGGTATTTTAACGTTGGTAAATTCTCCCTACATGCAAAACTTGAACGTGACGTCACAATAGCAACCAAAGTTATTGGAATATAATTCTTGTTGCCTAATGGGCGTTTGACATGGGGAATTTACTAGTAATGTTAATATTATTACCATAAATTTGTTCTATATTACATACTAATGTGTAATATCCTTGTGATTGGCTTAAAAAGAGTTACCAATTTCAATTCTACTTTTCCGTGCTTTATTCAGCAGACCACGGTTTTTCTTTTTTCCCGTCAGACTCTTCATTTCCATCAACGTTGTATTGTATTTGTTGTATTGGCCCATACATCCTTAAGCGTTGTGAATAGATAGATTGTTACGCTTTTTGTATTGAGACGTCAGGATTTTTGTCAAATAGGAGGCTTTTGAACAGGTTCATCGTATAGATACTCCTTAGCATTCTTGTGTGTGTATATGTGTGTGGTTTACTGAATAAAAAAAAAAGAAATATAAATCGCCTAATATTCCATGTAGATATATTTTTATCGTCTTCGCATTTGGTTAATATTTTACTCTTAACTCCCAATAAAGGTTCTATTTGAGATATTATCTGGTCCTTTCGAACGAAATAAATTGCTGACCTTGAAGAAAGTAAGGATAGAGAAGACAGCAGCATTAATCATAATCTGCTTTTCCAAACATTATATACCGAACAGTATGCACAACTAGGAATGAAATTAAGCATACAAAACAATTCATCGTGTAAGTAGAAGAGAACTTCCTAGCTCGGCTGGTTCATGTATCGAGTGTCAATATACCCAGGAGGAGTAGTATCTCCTGCTTGAATGTAATTTTTAAAATGCTAGTATAACATTCCTATTTTCACTTTAGGTAGTAACATTGGATTTCAAATTAATCCTACAAGTGGCGAAATCAGAACAAGCAGAATGTTTAATCAAGCGTCTGATCCTGGAAACGAATTCACTTTACAAGTCATAGTCAAGGATACAGTGCCACCAGGAAACCAAGAGGCAACAGCAAGTGTCCTGATCCGAGTCGGTGATCGTGCTCCACAATTTTATGCTGACTTGTACACAGTGAACGTACTGGAGAACAGTGCTCCTGGAAGCAGGTTATGTTCCTAGTATTTCATACTATCATAAAAGAACTGGAATGATTTAAAGGTTAACTAAGATTGCGATGAAAACTAAGAGGTGAGGCGGAATATTTGTAAGGCAGTCATCTATTTTAAGTAGTCCATCCATAGCAGAAATATACACGGGCTTATGTGGGAAAACAGTTCTATCATACAATGTATTGAGACGCGGAATGGAGAACTTCATGAAAAAGATGCAAAAACTTTGACTTTATCTATTTATCCATATTATTAATTATTGAGAAGGTTGTTTATGTCATTTTTCAGCTTTGATGGGTACGACAGCAACAACCAACTCACCCCAATCAATGCCATTCAATTTCCAGTCTAGGATAGGAGGTGCTACTATCTATTCTATATACGACTCCAACAACACCACCTCTAATATCTTTACTGTGGAGAACGGCAAGCTAGTTAGTCAGAGGATCTTATCCATAGGAACGGATGAGACAGAATATAACCTCACACTCAGGGCGCAGGATAACTCATCAGGGCTGTCTAGTGATACATCAGGTAATGCAATATAATTTAAAAGACGTAATAGGATGTGTGCATACATGTACATCTTTTCCTCTCTGTTAGTTCTTTCAATGGACTTACATGGGTTCGGCTAGCCATCAGGAGATGCTTACTCCTCCCGGGCCACCTGGTTCAACCTAGGGGTCCATCGTTGCTCAATTTGGTCCTCTATTGTGAATGCTGGTGAGATTATCGTCAGGATTTTCTTTAACTCATGTAAAATGACAAAACTTCTTGAAGTTTTAAAACTTAGAAATAAACAAGAAAGAAGGTGCTTACCAACTCTGAAACAACATATTCGCCAACACAGAGTGAACAAGCAAAATGGACAAGGAAGTTCAAACAAGACTTCTACGATTTCACCGAATCTTATTTATGAAATTAATCACACTACATAACAATATGTTTGCTGTTAAAAGACTGACTGATAATTTTGAAACGTGTTCAGTTATGTCTTAATGTTCACTTCAGACAACCAATCAGATCCCTGGAGTATAACCAATCAGAAATCTTCTTTTAAACAACTTTAACCAATCGCTGCCATGATTTGATTAGGCTTAGAGTATATACTCAAGCGTGATCACCTGTAGGATAAGCATTCTCGAAGAGTCATCGAAAGGCGAAGGACTTATTATTAAAGATAAAGACTATAGTAAGGGTAAAGACGTGGTTGAATACTTTAGCATTACGAGTTCCAAAAATACATCGTGGCTACATATGAATCAGGCATTTCGCGGCTCCCTTTAGCTCAATACCCCTTTACCTTTGCTACTCCCTTTGTTTCTGAGCCTAATTAGGCCTTCCTTATGATTCCTTGTACGTAACCAATCGTTTTTATCCTCAATCATTTCTTTTTGTATCATTGAAATTATTGCTCAATCGCAGCAAGGTATCCGGGGGACATAATTTAATCATGATTGTGCAAAATTTATATCATAATGATTCAAAAAATTATGAGGGGATGCACGCCACAATATAATATCAAGGTTTGATTTTTGTAATTGGTAACATAAGTAACATCACAGGAGAATATGCCAAAACAATTAGGTGAAACTAACATCAACAACGACAATAATGGCAACAACATAATCAAATTCTATTACTGAAATGATTTCAGCTTCCACTTAACTAATTTCCCTATCATATCCATAGCAACATTCCGTCTTCTCCTGCTGATGGAGTTTTCTTTCTCAACTGATACGGTACGCCAGGACATGTTCTAAATATGAAGATTTCATCGTTAGAGCCAGACGGCTTGCAAGTAAGCTACTTGTTCAGGGTTATATCACACAACGGCTGAAATCATCATTAAGGAAGTTCTTCGGTCGCTACGGGGATATAATAAAAGCATATCAGATCCCCTTTTCAGAATGATTAGAGACATGATTCTACATTGTGATTGAATGGCTGTAGTCATCACCAAATAAGAAATACTTACAGTCCCGATATATATATATACATACTTACAATTGTACCTGATCTGTACATCAAAATATACATCGAGACAATCACCGAATTTGACAGGTTTCCATGGAGCTGTTGCGACGGGTGTTGCATGCAATCAGGAGACACTGTCTCTCCTCGGGCACATGGTCTCACTTCGGAGTGTTGTTCATTCCGGGGTTCGCAGCCGTTCCGATGAGATTTCTCACGATTTGGCCCTCTCGCCTTTGAGACTGAATAACTCTTAGGTACCTCTTTGATGTTTATATTAAAACTACACCTAACTAACAGCAATATATTCATGTGCTACAATATTACAACAGCAGCAACAATTAGCATGCCCTCATTAACATGTACAACAACATCAATATAATTAATGATATCAATTATAGATTGTCAATTTAACCACAATGAACTTTTCTTTCTTTCAGCTTGTTGTATTCCTGCTTCAAAACTTTAATCCTCGTTTCCATTTACCTGTATATACTGCTACCATACGTGAAGGATACTCTTTAAACCAGACTTTTCTGACAGGTAAGATGTGTTTCCAATTTAATATTGTTTATTATGAACAACAAATGTATGATAACATTCCAAATAAAACATTCCACTGAATGTTTACTACGTAGAAATCTAAACATAAAAATATTTGTCGTCATTTGGTATCGACACATGTGTAAAAAATATAAATTTCAAAAATCTTATTCCCTTACTTATATTGTATCTCAAAATAAACAAAACGCAAAATGAATAACATTTATTTTATAATTTAGGACTTCACATAATTCATATGGCCCTGCTAGACCTAAACTATAAGTCGAAAGTCATAATAATTATATGATCTAACGAGATACTGTATTCTAGAAGCATAATTACTTTTATCTAAAAAGAAATAACAAAAAAAAAAAAAAAGACTTAATAGAAAAATAAAGTCAAAAAAAATTTCAATCGAAGTATCACATCGTTGCAATCGAATAGGTGTTGCAAGGATTGATTTAAATTTTAGCATAAGTAAATCTCTGCACAAACAAGCAGAAATTAAACACATTTTCTGGCTCCCTTTTGAAAAAAAAAATCGTCGAAACATTTCGTTGTTCTATCGTTGTCTTGGTTTTGTTGCATTTAAATGATTTTTAACAATCAATTTATGAATATAATTTATTTGATAAATATTGTCAGTTTCTGCCTACGAGGGAACTCTTGACAGCTCAACACATGTCATATTCAACTATACACTAACGAACACAGGCTACTCCATCTCGCTTCTCTGTGGTGAACAACAATGGAGTCGGAGAAATAAGAAAAATAGGGTAAGTACATAGTAAAAAAAAGTGTCATTGAAAACTGAGATTGTTTGCCTAGTAAGTTATTTCTATTGATGCCTATCAATCAATTATTTCTCAGAAACCAATGTTTTGAAAGGTATAGCAACATGTATGAATATATGAACACCATATCCGATAAAATTCGGAAATTATATGCCCAATTCTATTCAAATTATTCCATATATAATGGATGGATAATTCAAGGACCAATTTAATCAATTTCTTTAAAAACGTCTGATTTTACAAATCGTCCCTATTCGATTCATTATTTTGACCATACCAAGCAATTATATATTTGACCTCTTTCGCAGTTACGATCCAAAGCGCAACCACTTCATGCAGTAATTATAAGTTGATAATTCAGAATTAAGAAAATGAAAAAAACAAAAACAAAAACAAAAAACAAAAACAACCCCCCCCCCCCAAAAAAAAACCCCACAAAAAACAAGGTGACCATGTCAATCTATCTGCATGCAATCATGGCAGTCTGTATTTTTTTCCAGAATTCTTGACTACGATACAACCTACCCCTATCATTCTTATACTTTCAACGTAGCTGTCATAGATCATAACGGTCAGCCATCTGAGAACGTCACGGCCTTGATCGTTGTTTACGTTGAAAATGAAAACGATTTCGCTCCAGAATTTATCCACCAATCCGTGAGCACTATTCCAGATGACCTGGGCAGCGGAAGTACAGTCATGAATGTTCGCGCCATTGATAAAGATGGCGATAAAATCAGATATAGTTTTACAGGTTCTTGTTTTGCTTTATTTCTACGTTATTTGTCGCTTATGTGCTTTTTTATCTTCATTATAATTCAAATATACGTGGAAGTAGTAATTGGTGAACAAAAATCACAGAAAAAAGAACCGAAAGAACAGTTTAGTTTTGTATATGCATATTGGAATCCCTCAAAATGGTTCAATTCTTCGTGAAAACCACTCAATAATTTATGATATAAATCACAGTATGTAATGATAAATTACAATAAATTTATTTCAACAAAATTGATTTTTGTCTAACATATACAACTGATATTTATATTCATTTATATTTCAACGTGACAGATAGGAAAATAGGGAACGTTATATTCAGGTCAACACTTTAATACTGAAATTTTGTTGAAGGAGGGGCAACAGGAACATCATATTTCAGCATAGATCCCGACAATGGTAGAATAACACTGGCAGGAACCATACCACCAGATGGTCCTAACACCTTTAATATCCCCGTCTATGCCACAGACGACGGGTCATGCTGTAACAATCCCGGGGTAGTCCATACAAGTCAACAAAATATCACTATCAATATTGTGGATTCCATGAATAGAAAACCAGTGTTCACAGACTGCACACAGTATTATACGACTGCGGTGTATGAAAATGAGAACAGTGGAACATTTGTGGCACAGGTTTGTTTCTTATAAAAGTCAATGGATTTTAGAATTATAAAATTCGTCAAAAGTTTAGATTAGTCTTATTATTGCTTCTTAATAAGTCCCCTACCGGCAACGACGAGAGAGGCTTAGTATCTTAGTCTTTATTTAAATTTGAATTACCACCGAAAGTGTTCGAAATGACCATACATGATACGCTCTGTTTGACAGAAGAATATTGTTCAGCAAAGTCGGTATCTACGTTTTCTAGATTCGTTCAATCGTACACTTTTAAAAAAAAATCTCTCTTGCAGGTTAGTGCAACTGATTCAAATCGAGGAGATAACGGCGAAATTTCTTACGCTATACTAAGTTTTAGAGGTCCAGATCTTACTAGTGACTTCTACATTGATCCAAATTCAGGTACATGTATACTTTATGTATATGTAAGAACATTTGTATTTGAAGCATCGTACAAAAAGAGGTAAATGTGAGTCGAAAAGCCCAGACTAATACAGAGGTTTTTTTTCGGATATGTAGTGCATGGCAGGAATCTCATCTGTTCTGACAATAAGACTTTCATTTTTGAGACACTATCATATTTGGCTACCGGTCACCAAGTCTCTAAAGAAGCATCCTCATGATATACCTTAACAAGTGTAAATATGTGGAATAAAACATATCGAATTCACTCAAATGCCTGAAAAACCATTTGCTTTCGCGATGGAGCATTAATCAGCACTGGCAAATTCAAATTTTGTAAATATAATTCAAATTCGAACATTATTTTTTGGTTGCAGGCAATATAACGACAATGACACGTTTCAATCGTGAAAGCATAAACTCTATTGTCAAGGTCACTGTTATAGCAGAAGACAAAGGTCAACCACCTCTAAAGGACGAATGCACTTTCCCAATCACAATTTTGGATCAGAATGACAATGCTCCGAAATTCCTTTTCTCCGGTGATAGATCATTGCGCACAGCCTGGCAAGGTATTATCGAACACGTCGGAGGATTCTGTCGTAATGTATGTCGGGGCAAATGATGCAGACGACATAGGAAACAACTCACAGATTGAATACTTCTTGATGTCTGATTCTGATGGCTTATTCAAAATTGAAACTAGAGCAGTGGTGTCATTCGTCTGAATAGATCTTTGTCAGATACGGTAAGGGGACATGTACTTATTAAGTTATAGTCTGCTTTAAAGGACCTAATAATTTGATAACAAGTGATCTTATATTTTTTTCAAATTGATTTAAAACTAATTCAAATAAGAAAAGGAGGTGATTTCCAACAAGATCCGTTGTAGCACCAACAGCAAACATCGAAACACCCCAAGTGAAAATACAGAGAAGACATACACAACAAGAGACACAAAAGTGAAAGGAAAAGCAAACAGGACATGAATTTGAAGAAGTTAAACATTTGTAACACTTGATACTGATGAGTGTCACCGCTGGTGGTCCAGGAGTTCGCTGGGCAGTTGCAGCCAAGTTTGATCAACTTCGGTTGATTTTTTCTTCAATGCATTCAAAAATTTCTGTTATCAAAATTTCTTGAAACGTCTGAAACGAGGGTCCTGTAGCATCATATCCCACCCATCCTGCTACGTCTTTCATTACATTTTTGGACATAATATTTTTCACACCCTTTGGCCATATGACATTGTTTAGATTGAGAATCACCTATGAGGGTTAATAACCCGATCACAGCATGTCTGGTCCATGCTGAAAATTTATCTGTTTTTAAATGATGCTATTGAATTTGAAAACGTTTTCATCAAAACGCTAAACACAAATGACCATACATAACCAAACGAGACTAATGGGAATCGGTGTCGACTTCGGATGGCCAAATGTTAAGTAACAATTTGAGTGGTTATTCGGATTACGTGCGCAAAACCCTCCCACTTCTTTGCTTACCATAAAAGTCTCGAAGAACACATAATTGTTGTTTAGAATAAACTCCACGCTGTAAGATAACCAATCAAATTAATAATCAAAACTGCATTTTAATATGGTGCCTACCTGATCGTTTTTCAAAAAGTAAATATAATGATAGTATGCATTCACTACTTACCAATATGTGTTGTTTTATCTGACAATTTTGTCTATTGAAGCATATTTTGAAAATTCGGCTGTTCTTTTTTTCATGAAACTTTATATCAAACACCTTTAGGGTTTTTGGGTGTGCCCTAATGTAATACCCCAGATATTTTAAAAGGAGGACGTATCTCTCGGTAACAATTTTATCTAGTGAATACCATGTCAAAGCATTTATTTTGAATTGTTGATTGTTTTAAGATGCTTTCCTTTGCAATTATAAAAATGAAATAGTATGTCGAAATTACTGAAAAATAAAAGGTGGGACCCTAATCTTTCAGGCCATAACTTTGTCCATAACAAAAATGTATACATTGTACCTGTATGTGTTTTAATTATCTTTATACATTATTTTATAACATAATGCAAAGTGAAGTCTGGTTTGGTAGTCGAAAATGCCATTAAATTATGAGGGGTCTGCAATTACATCTTAGAAATATCGTTTTATGTGCTACATTTCTTCTGTATTACTTATCTACATATATCAAAACAAAGCAATTAAACAGGTTTAAAAGTATAGTTATGCTGGATATTAAATATTCCTAAAGCTTAATTTTGAAAACACTAGTCAACTTTGACGACGGGACTCCATGACTAGCCTTGTTTAAATCTCGTCAGAGAAGTCTGGGTCCTGATTCTCTGTCCTGTCTGAAAGTTGGTCAGACTTCTCGGGTGATTGATCTTGAGCTCGCTTCAGTCAGCAGAGCAAAGACGCATGTCATAGAATTTTTTAGATCCATTTACATAGAATCTGTGTTACAGAAGGCCGCTGCATTTAACTGTCTTGTTTATGATGTCACCTTACAGTGAGAAGTTTTATGTTTATACAACTACTGTGGAGACTTCTATGAAGACCTCTGTGTATCTGGATAAGTGCAGGATTGTGCGCACGTAATCCAGATAATTACACCATGTGCTAATAGAGGATTTGTACATTGGTCTCCTTCCGTTTATGTGTTGTCATTAATGTTTGATGTTTCTGTACGTCAGTTTCTATTGTTTTGTATGATGTTCTAGAGCATATTGCCGTGTCTTTTTTGTGGTTTTTAGTTTTGTCTGATTTCATTTACGTATCACTTTTTTATGGGTTTGTTTCACTGGGTGGAGTGCAGGGTGGTCATGCTGGAGATCATCCCCTTTTCCTAATATGCAAAGTTTCAGGTACCTTTCTATAATGTACAGTATCTTTAATGAAAACACAAATACTTATCTATACCCTCTGTGTTGAGTATGTCATGTTGACAATTGTGTATTTCAAATACACTTACAATACACAGATTATCTATTGTAATTCAATCCATGAGTATGGACCAACCTTAACCGAATGCACAATATCTTAGTGTTTACCAGATTTTGCACTATGTGGACAAATTATCCACCTAATACACTTGATATCTTATCGTGAAATCTAGAAATTTTCAAGCCAAAACGATTTTTTCACACGACTTTTCATGTATGTACACCACGCTTCCTCACGACAAGATTAATGGTCAATTGTCCAAACTCATTAAATGGTGCTTTAATCGAGACGGGAAAAACTTACATTTGTACGTCTGAATCAAAGAGTTTCTTTTCTGCTACAGAATACAAATCATACAAATCATGGACATTTAGTGACATGTGTAGTGCCTTGTCCTTCCTCTTGGATAACATGTATGTAAGATTATGTGAGAATCTCTACAAGCATGTATTGATGCCTATGGGTACTAATTGTGCGCCTCATGTCGCAGATTTATTTTTATACACGTATGAAAAAGAATTTATCCAAAATCTTCAAAAGGAAAGAAAACATGATGATGTGAAATGTTTCATTGGTACTACTAGGTACCTGAATGATATTCTTACTATCGACAACCCTGTTTTTGAAAAGCATACAAATACTGTTTATGCACAAGAATTGTCTCTAAAGAGGGCAAACGATACAAACACAGAAACACCATTTTTGGACCTAAATATCAAAAATGTTAATGGATTGATTCAAACAAGTGTGTATTACAAACGAGATTATTTTGGATTCAACATAGTTAATTTTCACTTGCTTGACAGTGATGTTCCTGGATTACCGTCATACGGTATCTACATTTCACAGCTCATCCGGTATGCTAGTTTTGGATTCTCATAGTAGAAATTTACAAATTTCAAAGAATTTTTTAGGCCAAAGTTTTCGCTTTCACAAACTAGCAAAGACTTTCTGGAAATTTTACAAAAAATATGATCAACTTCTTTTGAAATTCGGACCCATACAAGCAACAAAGTATATTACTTTGTTTATTTCACAACCTGCATTTTATGGTGTCATAATTAACTGATACATAATAATAAGGATCAAAAGTAGACAACATAACCATCGAACATGCGTCAGAGTCATGGAACGCCTTTTTTATCATGGATATGATCCTAATGTCACCAGACGGACACTAGACTTGGTACTTGACAAATCTACAGTTTTGTACGAGCGTATTCTTAAGACTTGCACTCTGACTGACTGTGACGACGGGACTCCATGACGGGCCCTGTCCAAACCTCTTTAGAGAAGAAAGGGCCCCGACCACCTGTCCTCTCTGAATGTCAGTCGGACTCCTCAGGTGATAACGTATATGAGCTCACTACACAGAGCACGGACTTTTTTTACGCATGCCCTCATTTTATATCCATTTACATATTGATCTGTGTTGCTTGGACCCGTGCGTTTTACGGTCTTGTTTGTGTATGGTCATCTAACAATGAGGAGGTTCTTTTACAACACAATTGTACGTTCTTCAAGACCTCTGGGTAATCGGAAAAGTGGGAGAGATGTGCGCACGCAATCCAGGATAACCACACCGTCTGCTACTTACGTGGCAGATGGCCGTCCTAAGTCGGCACCGGTTGCCCATTGGTCTCGTTGGATTATGTGTGGTCTTTTATTTATCATGTCTCTGGTGTGAGTTGGTGTCCCTTGTCCCTTTTGTGTCTCTTTCTGTGGATCTCTGCTCTGTGTTTTTGCATTTGGTATTTTGACGTCTTGCTGTGGGTGCTGCAACCATGTGTTGTTGGAGATATCCTCCTTTTTTCAGAGAGAAAAAAAAGGTAAAAAAAATTATTCATCAATAGACGTTTTATATGATAATAGGATGTGGGAGATAAAGAAGTTACGGTGATGGCACAAGACAAAGGAGATCCCCCTCTGAACACTTCGGCCACCCTGAAAATTGAAGTCTTGGATTCGCAGCAGTACGCTGATCTACCACCGGAATGGATAGAAAACAATCCATGGATTTCTATTGATGATAGCACTCGGACCAATGATGCGATATCTACATTTAATATCACATCTAGTAATATAACAGCTGTGGGAATCATACATGATTGTGAAGCTCAAGCCCAAACATGGACATACTTTCGTTTGATAGGATCTAACAATAATAGATTTACAAGATTGGTCGCAGCGAAAAGCTTGCAGGATGCGCCGAGATCACAGAGAATAATGCTGAGAGCAACAAGGACTATTGTACGTATTATTTTAACACCTTGGTTGTTATTGAAGTCGTCTTCGCTGTTGCAAGAAAAAAGATTATCATTTAACATGTTGGTCATTATCTAATAAAATTATCATACATCATCATCATAGTCGTCGTTCTTTTCGTCAACGTTATCAATATCATTTACGTCTTCATTATCATTTTGCTTCCTCCCGGGCACCTGGTCCCACCTCTAGCTTGCTAGGGTCCGTCGATGCTTAATTTTGTACTCTATTGTGAGTGTTGTTGAGATTATCGTCAGTATTTTTTTTTTAACTCTTCTGAGTATGGGCAATCATTTTCAATACCATTTGTAATATATGTTATTACATTTCTTAATAAAGTGACATCAACCATATTCTCTGTAGTAAGACATCATCATAAGAATGTGCAAAATTTATTTAGAAACAAAAGTTTTGAAGTTTCTTGAATATACATTTGTATTACAACTTTCCATTTTCAATCTGAATATCTAAAGGGTCAACAGGGAAGTATCAGTGATGTAGCTAGTGACATGTACCCAATGATAAGCTTGGTAGATACCAATGACAGAGTACCAAGCTTTGAGAACAGACTGAATTCGGTCTCTCAGAATGTGGAGTTTTCTGTGACTGAGAACCAGACAGCTCCGATTTCTGTTGGAACATTATTCGCCAACGATGCAGATTTGACTTCACCATATAACAAGGTACAAGACTGAAATTTCATTCACCATTAAAAATTAAACACGAGAATATCCAGTAAGATATCAAGAATATATATATTCTGATGTAGAAAACATGTTAAAAGATGGCCTTTTCTCATATTCTTATAAAGGTGAGCTACCGGCTAGCTCGTGCCGTGGATGGATTCGCCATCAACAACAGCACAGGAGAAATAACTACCACTAAAAGATTTGACCGTGAGACTGGGCAGCATCGGTATGATTTATCGGTCTTGGCGGTAGATGGCGCTCCTTCATCAGACCCTAATATGGGCGGAAACCCTAACACAGGTATAAATTGATACAAAATAATGAGAAATCGGTTAATGGTAACAAGAAATCGAATTCTGTATTGGAAGCAATATGAAGAGATATATTGAAAATTAGCTTCGTGTAATAGTGTGAAACGCAGAATGGATTAACCCTTCAAGTTCACAAAATTAATTTGCAAGCGAATAAACGTGCACATTTTGAATGATTCATAAATTGGTACGACAATGGAAATATGTTTCTTTGAATGAGTTGCTGTAAATTTAAAGTTCATATGTGAAAATTTTCTTGATTTGAAATTCTATTTGTTTTCACAGGAAGTGTAGCCGTGCGCATAACAATCGGTGACGTCAATGACAATATTCCGTATTTTAGTCAGAATCTGTACCGTTTCGCCGTATCTGAAAGCCAATCTGTCGGTGACGTTGTTGGTAATATCACTGCGCAGGACTTAGACGACGGTAAGAAGTATATCAAGTTCTAAAGAGAGATTGCATTATTTCACGCACTCAGTCTTATAGTGTTCTAAATACATATTGTACAACAAAAATCGACTTTGACGTTTTAGGTGCTGGGAATTTGTATTTATACTAATCGTACAACCATGAAAATTTGAGGAAAGCAATTTGTTCGTAATATATAATGAATCACAAATTTATAGTTCTCAAAACTTTGTATCTTCTTCAATCGAGATGGCCAAAACTGGAGTAGAACACTTCTTACTAACAGCTTACAAGAATTCCATATACAATTTTGTTGGAGATCGAACAAAACTCTGTCGGCTTCCTTTGACCTTTTGGAAATAGAACCCTCTTCCAATAAGCTTTTAGATACGTTTTCATTACGAAAGAAAAAATGGACATAGAACATTTTGTTACTGATACAAAATGAAAAAAAGTTAAAAGATCGATGGCTTTTACGCCTCACATTTTGAGTTAGGTACGTTTAGGAGATAGAACAAGTCATGAAAGTTCGAATGATATGCTCAACTCATTTTTGACAAAAATGGAGTTATATCAGTATAAAACTGAATGCGCGATTTCTGAATACATCAGATATTCCCTTGACTTTCAAACATGAATTGGTAAACATTGACATTCTATTCAAATCATATCATGCTTAATAAGAAGGAGCTGTACTTGTATGTGAACTTTTTAAAAATTATTTCATTATTTAATAAACAAAATACAGTCATTGACTACTCTTAATTTTGAATTTATAGTTTCGTCAAACGGTAAATGTAATGTTTGATTGTCCTATTCAATTCCCTGCTTTTAAATGTGTACTTTTCTGTTAAAACATGAACTTCAGAAATACATGTAGCAGATTTTTGATTACGTTGCATGTAAAATGTCCCTACCTTGCTATTGTATCTATTTCTATGTATTATGTATTCTTCAAATTATAAAAAAAGTAATTATTGTTTTGAAAAAAAAAATTCTATTATATATATGCCTAGCCAATGTAATTCCCTGAGAAGAAACTTAAAAGAAAACACATGTTGCATTTCGCATGCAAATAATACGGAATTGTTCCAACTCTATACCTTCTTGACGAAAATTTCAAACCACTCTTGACGTCGACATGCGTAATCTCTACAGAAAAATGATCATTATGCTGCGACGACTGATAGCAGCATGTGCATTTATCGCATGAAATGCTCTAACACGCACTGCATGTGCATACCCGTATCAAAATGTTCAAAGTCTTCAAATTAAATAGCACCATTTAAGAACAGGCATATTTCTGTAGGGCTAAATGTATTGCGACGTAAAGAGCGTTTACATGCAAAATGCAAGACGTTCACTTATACATTGTATAGGTTAATCACAGGGAATCACTTTGGTTGTGCTTATAAATATTAGTTATTGAATTTGAAGACGTTAATCATTTTATATGTATCCCTAAAGACTAGCCCGTATTCGTTTTTTTCTGTTAACCCTCTTAAAAACCCTCTGTGTTGTGATGTCACTTATATTGTCAGTTTAACAATTCGTATACTTTCTGCTTGCAAAAGAACGACAAAAACCAAGTGAAATTAAAATTCAAATACAATCACCACAATAGACCATTTTCGAGTTACCGATCACGTTCGGATATTATACTCCGCTTCGACGTTTTGTCAAGATGCCCTACTTCCGGTTTACATTTGAGTCTAAAAATAACGTGATCACGATTAAGAAATAAACTATTTAAGCAACCAAATGGCATGTAGCGTCATAAATGTGCACCATTTACATGATTTGGGGTTTGAAAAATTCAAGCAAAAGGTATCAGTCAAAGGGGATGCTCTATGTAGAAGCTGAATGGGCAGGAAAAGGGGGGGGGGGGGGGGGTTACGAGGAGACATAACAAGAGACTCTGGACACGTGTCCAGGTGTATGTGACTGAATTTATTGTTTGTGACAGTTAGATTGGGATAGGCATTTGACACGTCAGGTGTTTAAATGTTTGATTTTGACCTGTACATGTACATCTACCCAGTACCCCGGCAACCGGCCAACGACGTGATGCCGGTTAAAGCTTATGAAGGTGAGAGGGTGGACAGGGTGAAAGGGAGGGGGAAGGGGGAAGGAGGCGGGAGAAAGGGGCAGGGAAGAAAGGGGGTGGGAGGAGGGAGAAGGGGCGGGAGGGGGGAGGTAAGGGAAGGGTGAAAAGGAGGGGGAGGTAAGGGGTGGGAGGGGGAGAGAGGTACCCCCTCCCCCGAAGGTGTACCCTGCTGACAGTCAAATATCATGATAGTATTGATATACACAGTGACATTGTATCTGTGACTCTGTAATCGGAAAAAGATCATGCAGAATATAAAAGAATGAAGAATGAAAAAAAATGTCTGAAATAATTATCTTCTCGGACTCAGGACTGATATATTTTCCTTACCTGGCTGACCCCCCCCCCCCCTTTCCTCCTATCAGCTTTTCATTCCTCGTTTGTAAAATATTGATCAGGCCATGAGCGTGACTGGGGTGAACTCCGTCCCCTAGAGATTCACGAGAGCAATTTTCATTTTAAAGTTTGCAGACCAGATGTATTTATTGAAATGTTTGTTCAAGGATCATGACTAAATAGATGCAAGAAGGTCTATCTGTGAATACTGCAAATAAAACGTTTACTTGAACTTTGAGTTTCATAGGCTTACATTTTATTTGCGTGAAGTTTACACCAGCGCGGGTGTTGACTGAGGCTCTGAACTCCCCTCCCCCTCAAGATGTCAGTCATTATTCTATTTCTACGCTCCCAATTTCTCAACTTCAGAGCCAGGATGAACCCCATCCTTGGAAAAATGTTTTAGATCCACGCATGATTTTTTATCTATATACAATTTGTTTTTTCATTATTCCAAGGTACCGTTTTTCAGATTTTTTTTACAACTTTGAAAATCTTTTTTTAATGCCTTAGTCAGGTGTACAGGGATATAATTATCTTTCGTTTTTTTCTTATTTTCTCAAGTTACCAATGGCACACGCTGCCATTTATCAAAATAGTTTCCCCCCGCCCCCCCCCCCCCCCCCCAAAAAAAAAACCCTGTTAATGCCGATTTTCATACTGAATTGATGCCTTCAGAAGAGAAAGCGGCTTATATTACTTCAAAAATACTTAATGTCATTTAAATTTTAGAACCTTTTATTTACTGACAATTTCTTAGGGATATATTTGCACAAAAAGGCAATGGCGTTAAAAAGGGGGGGGGGGTTATCACAATTATTGTTATGTTTTAAAAAAGAAATTCAGTTGGGTTACCATTTTCTAATTTTTTTATGTAAGACTTTTAAATTTTCTGTTCAAAGAATTTCCTGTTTTTCACTTTTTCAATATTTATTAGAATAATTATCTCTATATCATGATATTACTGAAAAAAAGTAAAATCCGATGACTTAAAATTTACGTTGTCATTGATGACATAAACAAATTAATGGTCAATACAAACAAAACCAGCGATTATGATAATTTCCATACTCAAAGGAAAGTAGTTTTTCACTTTTGAGTAGATTAGATCGATTTTACACCGTTGATGTCACAATATGTGACGTTGCTAAGGTAGACCGGAAGTAACCCTACTTGACGTAACTAAGCAGGTGCGTCATAGTAGTGACTAAACTGAAGGTTTATAACGGTCATTACTTGTAACTCGAAAATGGTCTATTCCTTGCAGTCTCCGTCGCTTGCTTGTCCTCGTTGTCGTATTTCATAAAGAGTTTAAATAGTGTTTTATTTCATCATTTTTTTTTTAATTTATTTTTGAGCTACCATTGTTACGTGTACGCGTACAACTGATATAGAAAAGATTAAAAATTTCAAAGGCAGTCTAATCTACACGTTATTCATTAAAAGTAAGTTAATAGCAAACGATTTTAGAGACTTTAGTACATAAATGTACCTATCAGCACCTGTCTAAAACTTTAACTCTCAGAAATCTTGAACCGAAAACAAATATGTCCGTTCAATTGTTTGCTCATAAAGAAATTGATTTCATTGGTTTACAGACCTGACGTCCCAATATACCAAATATTCAATCAGCAGTGACGATGCGAGCCACTCTTCATTGTTCTCTGTCAAGGAAACCACGGGAGAAATTCTTGTCGCCAATGTGCTCTCTGGACGATCTGATCAGGTTATGTATTTATCTATTTAACTAGTCTAAGAACAGCATATTCTATTTTTTACAAAGACTGACGGACTTAACAGAATCGGAAGAAATTCGTAATATTCTCCAAGTGTTAAAATTATCCATGTTAAAGATTTAATTTGTAAGTCTTGGACACCAAAAAGGAAAATTTAACATCGTTCGTTTAGATACTTGATGTAGCATTTTTCTAACCCTACTCTAGAATTTCGTTAGTAATTCAAAACTTTTCTAAGGCAAATCATTGACTATATTGTCCACAGAAAAAGTAATCGGAGTTTAATGTTTAATATCGTAGGTATTTTAAGTTGAACAGGAACATAAATTCTGATTCCCATTGACAGGATGTCCGACTTACATTCACTGCGGACGATGGAAGGTTTAAAGCCTCAGTTCCGGTTATAATCACAATCACCAAGTCATATGTTCGTCTCCCTATTTTCGACGGAAACTACGACATAAAGAATATTGTCGCAAATAGGACATACGACGGAGAGACAGTTTTTAAGGTGAGTGTATTCATTTTCATTTCTTTTGGTCTTAGATGGACAATTTTGAATTATCATTATTTTTTTTTAAATTTTCTTTCTTTGACTTAAGTTTAGTTGCGAAATATTTTACAAGGTTTTAGCTACGGATCCCGACTGTATCACCGGAAGCTGTGGGATAACTTATGCCATACTCACCAACGATCCGTCTACGCATACTCTGTTTCACATAGATCAAACTTCCGGTAACGTGACTCTGAACGGCGTCCTTGACAACCGCCAGTATAGCTTTACAGTGAGCGCTGCAAAGACGTCAAATAGGAAGAAGCGGAACACAGTACAGCCACAACCGTCCTACGCTGCCGTCTACATAGACCCTGCTCTGTATGTTTCACGTTTTAGTTGCAAAATATAAATTTGAAGCAAGAATCGATCAGCATCCTCTTCGTAGTCATAGACTTTGAATTGATATCTGATCTCTTAGACGTTACTCCACTGACTGAATAGACTTCAATCTCAACTTCATGGTCAACATGAAAAGTTATTGCTTTTCTTACTTTATACGCTGATTTGGAGACAATTTTCTGTGTATACGAGGGTTGTCCTAGAAAATTGTAGACATCGGCAATTAGAAAGTTATGGAGGGCTGCATTTTTATTACATTTGACATACAAATCGACTTCTGTTCATGAAAGATCAATCATTTATCTTCATAATTAGATTTGTATTTATAACAAGTGAAGACGTAGGGTGCCGTCCACCGGCGCATATCTAACATCATGGTTTCCAGCGACTGCAGTTATAAATATGCCTAAAGGTAGCAACTCATAAATTCATCTCAATGACATATATTGATAATAGACTTGGAACTCATCGAGCAGACACGCGACTCATATTTAATCCGCTTGACAGGATTCTCTGCACAGTAAATTTACTTATATGGACCCTCTCTATTACTTCTTTTTCTGTTGGACGATCATTGACGTTTCTGGCCAAATGTACTGTCTGAATATCACTCCTCTGCTTAAAGTTTAAACACATTTTATTTTCCAAGAATGAAAATGGGATTGGGCAAAAGTTATGCCAACCTTATAAACGCCCTCTCCCTGCTCCGGTACGGTCCAAGCGCTCCTCTAATAATTCAATTCATTTTTAATATTTACGGCAGATTTCAACACCATGAACATTTTATGCTTCCCAGATAATTAAATTAACATGTTGGAAAAGCTTGTTTAGATTTAACGCTAAATAAAGGACTTGTAAGCAATGTCTACGCTTTTCTGGGACAACCCTCGTACTTACTACATGTATTTTCCAACCAGAGTCAATGAATACTAATCAC
Source organism: Pinctada imbricata (assembly GCA_033119305.1). NCBI lineage: Eukaryota > Metazoa > Mollusca > Bivalvia > Pterioida > Pteriidae > Pinctada > Pinctada imbricata. The sequence goes on from VSWD01000013.1 coordinate 24,231,113, forward strand.
TCTTCAAAGTATAATCAAGCAAAACTAAAATGAAGCAGAAATTCAAAAACAAATCAAATATTTCAAACTTTATTTTAGATGCAATGCCAACCAATGTCCTACTCCTGACGGACGTTGCCTATGTTGTGATTTCTGCGCGTCCAGCCCTTGTCAGAGCTCCGGGGCTACATGTCAGAACGTATGTACTGCGGACCACGCCTATGGCTACATCTGTCTCTGTCCCACGGGATATACAGGGAGGTTATGTGACATAGAATTGGCGCCTGTTACTCCGGCAGCTCGCACAGATGATGTTGAGAATAATACATGGTTGATCATTCTGCTGGTCTGTTTAGCCGTCGGTATGTCCTACTTTTGAAAAAAGTCTCAATTCAAAATGTCATATCTTTTAAATAATATATAGGTCAAAATTGTATTTTTTAAGTATCTAATTTTTGATAGCCTATCTTGTCCTTTAATTATAGAGCTTCTTCTTTTTTTCGTTGATTTCATTTTTATATATTTTCAGTCATCATAGCAACCATTTTGATTTTGTCCTTCCTGTACAAGCGCAGAAGGAAAACCGACGACAAGGAGTCAATGTTTGTGTATGACAATGAAGATTATGATATCAGGGAAGATGTTATCAATTACGATGAGGAAGGAGCTGGTATGGCATGCTTCAATTTTATGAAAATGATAAACTTAGATTTTTTTTTTAGTATTGTATTCCGCACCTTTAAATATTTTGCATGTTCCATAAGCATTTTCCAAATAAATAGAGTTAAGAATTAAGACTAAAGTATTATTAAAATAACATTTCAAATTGTTTGATTTCACGTATGAATATTATGGCCAACTATATTGCATTTCATGTAGAATGAGCAACAGTGTACAATGTAAGCGGGATAACTCTATAGTAAAACTAAATGCGCGGTTACACAGCCAATTGTGCCTCACATGAAATTCATATGAAATGAGCATCATGTAAATTTCACATGAAAGTTCATGTTAAATTCATATAAATTTCACATAAGATTTATGTGAAAAATATTTCACATGAATTTCACATAAATTTCGTTCACATGAATTGCACATGAATTTTACAAGAAACTGAATTCACATAACATCCATGTAAAAATCTTCACACGAATTTCATGTGAAAAATTTCATGTAAATTTCATGTTCGTGCTCGTTTCACATAAATTTCATGTGAACTTTCATGTAAAGTTCATGTAAATTTCACATGAATTTCATATGAGGCACAATTGGCTGTGTACGGTCTGCATGCCAAATGGTGATCCGCATATTTGCAATCAATTTTACGCAAAGAATAGCAAAATATAATGTGAACATTTTTGGCAAATTCTGACAAATTTAGATCTCAAAGCTATGTCTTTGATCATCTGATTATCATTAAAACATGAATATACATACTTGTGTTACAGGAGACGAGGATTATCAGGGCTTTGACATCTCAGTTATTAGTAAACCAACCAATCACAACACGATGTCACGCCCAGACAGACCACGTGACCTCATTGTGAAAGAGAATGTTCAGCAACAAGGTAAGAATCCTTATGACAGTATAATACTATAAGGTCCTCAATAATTCAGCTTGACGAGATACATTGTTTCTTGTTAATGAGACACTTCTTAGATAATCGCTTTTATTTTTACTACGTTTACAATGTACGTATGGGGAATCCCATTGATTGCATTCCTTGAGTTTTCATTTAATGTTTGGACTCATCTCTATATATATTGGTAAACTCAAATAGATATCTTTCAATAGGTTCAGTACAACCAAATCAACTCAGAGGATTCATCAAGGATCGCCTATCGGAAGCTGAAGACGATCCAGGAGCACCACCTTACGATACACTCAGAGAGTTTGCGTATGAGGGAAGCGGAAGTGACGCGGGCTCTCTTAGTTCAATTGAAACTACAACATCCGGCGGAAGTCAGGATTATGACTACTTACATAACTGGGGACCAAAATTTGCACGACTTGCCGATATGTACAATACATATGAAGACTCAGACTGATTTTCTTATTTATACTTTCAATTGTCTTCTATTTTCTAAGTATTTTGTCATACTGACTGTTTTTTTTTAAAACTTACTAGTAATTACCTTTTTATATATGTTTTATTGCGGAATGATGTTACAAGAAGCTTGCTGATGATATAACATGTGAAATCCGTGCCATAAGAAGAACTCATTGTACCTCATCAAATTTCAATCATATAAGTGGCAAAGTGACTTGAAAAGTCTGGTGCAAAATACTTTAAATAATCATAAACATGTACATTAAAAAAGCAGTCATTGTTGGCCTCATGCATATTGATGAAGCGCATCATATTTTCATGGCCACATTTCGTCATTAGAGCAGATAGTTTTAGAGTGTGTGCAAATATTCAAGTGCAGCTTTCTGATTTTCTCGTGTGAATCCATTCGAATTTTTACTTCATGTAATTTTCATGTTTTCTTCATAACTCAATTGCATATTGAGACCAAGATAATTATCTTCAAGACAAACGTGATCAATCTGTATCTTGGTAAATGATTAAATTAATGCTACATTTTCAACCCTCACACACATAACTCAAAATATTTTCATCGAGAATTAAATGCTTGAAAGATATGTCATGATAATTTTCAACTGTAGCAATCGTGGGCGGATCTAGAGGGAGATGGCAATAGGATGGGGCTCAAAGGCGGGAGGTGTTGTCATGACCCCCTCAAAAGTTAAGAATTAGATAACGTGAATGATACTAATGCACACTTTAATTTATGTTAAATAGTAATTTACAGGATTGAATTAAATCATTCATATCATCTTCCACGGACTTTTTTAATATGCACAGGACAATTCATTAGCTTTATCTACATTTCTTTTTTTAAATTAAGTTCAACTTGATAATCTTACCAGATGTTGTTTCAAAGATTCCATATGCATTTTACTGGTGTTCTACATTTTTAATGATTTTCAAAATAATACATGACAACGATATCATCATGTACTATATCAACAATGTACAATAGTTACATCTGACGTTGAGAATTGATCAATAAATTATAATACAAAATTCTTAGTGTTTTAGATTTTTTAAATGTGTATATGCCAGAACAGTGAATACTCTGCTGAATATGTTTATAATAAACCGTCCCTTTTTTGCTGTGTGGAGCAGTTATAATACTTGTTTCCCGTGACTGAATGAGTATGGTGTAATAATTATTTCTTTCCTAGCTCTGTCGCCTAACAGAAGCTTTGTTTTGGCTCTTATCATTTGGCATCATATATATTTTGCTATTTCAGAAACTTGTCATTTCATCCATAAATATCATCGGAATTAAAGGAGGTTACATTGTATCATCCTGCAGTGCTATTTCGGTCATTTCATTTAACTAATGCTACTGAATCGACCCTATGCAAAAGTTGGAGTCGCGCACTCTTTGTAAATTAAATTCAAAAGTTTAAATTCAAAAACTTAAACCAGAGGGCGCTACTGAAATATATATACATTTTGATAAGTACCACCGATGAGCATTATTATCGGAGACACGTGTCTGGTGCATTAAAATCTGTTTGAAATTTTCTTCAAGAAGCTAAAGAGTTGGATCACTTCCGTTTTATTAAAAACACAAATGTATGCTTTTCCTACATTGATGTTCTTAGTTCGATTTGGTCGGTATTTCCTAATACTGCAGGATATAATTCTGTGATCTGAACCGCTACTCTTTGTGCTACTTCTCACAATCTCATTATGAATTTTTTTTTTCATATTCATTAGAGGAAACAATATATTATATATTTATACCCCTACCCTGTCCCTTATTAGTAAGTATGCATATACAACACTAGGTCCTTGCAAAAGATATACCTGCAAACTTTAATGAACTACCTAAAATACGTGCCTGAAAGACTTTACTTTTGGTTCAGCTTTGACATGCCAAAGAGAAAATATAGAAGAAACAGGAGATCTCCAACAACACTCGATTACAACAACAGCAATACAACCCATGTAAAACCAAAGAGCTGACAAGCACAACAAGAGACACAAAATGGACAAGGAACACCAATAAAACAACGCAGAAATATTAACCAACGATACCAATGGGCAACTGGTGCCGACTTACGATGGCTGTGGTTATCCAATTTGATAAAAATAGATTTAGTATTAAAAAGACCCAATAATTACCCTATATTAGTGCTAGATTTGCCCTATAATGCCCTATTTTTCATGAAATTCTGCCCTATCAAAACTCCCACTTTTTAGTCCAACACCACTTGGAGGCCTTCAATAAGAAAACACTTCATTGATTAATTTATTCGAACTGGTCCTGATACATTTTTGCTAAGCCTTGTATTGTTGTAGATAATTATCGTAGTACTAGTATTAACTTTTAGTAATTTTCTAATTTTCTATACGTACTTGGTCTACATGTACTTCATATCTTCGATACCGATATAAAATTGATTTAAATTCTTGCCATCTACTAGGGTCGAAAAAAAAAAAACCAGTCTCCTAAAACAAAGATGGGAAAATGTCAAAGGATGACAAATATATGTTTGGTAGTATAAGTCGTCAAGATAATGAAGATGTTTGATTAAAGCGATCGTGTTGATATCTTGTGATGCTGTTTAGAAAATATTTTAAAAATAGTAATAATCTTTTTTAGTAATTTTTACTATACTTACTACTAGTAGTATTTTTTTCTGCTTGGTCCTTCTGATGAGATGCACGACCATGCTATCGTATATATACCAAACAAAAACCATGCATTTTAAACAAAATACCAATATGATGCAATGTGAAACTAATAAGATATACTTTAGTATCACGATACAGTATCTTGTTGATATCAGCTCTTAATGTGATACTAACAAGATACTCCAGTCTTATTAGGGATGAATATCCTGTTAGTATCCCATTAAGAATGAGTATTGCATTGGTATCACATTATAACTTTAACTTCCTCTGTTAACATCTCGTTAGTATTTGTTTCACTTTGAAATTTGTTCTGATCAGCCAGTAGCTTAACAAAATACTAATATGATACTGTCCTGCTTACTACATCCTGTGTGATGTCTTCAATGAGTCATCAGTGACATCACACTTTTCAAATCTGGCTGATTAATACATACAAGAACATGGAGTTCGAGATTTGTTAGGGTATGTTAACATTTAGTTTGAACAAAGGTGGATATCAAGTTTAACTTATTTTCAAAGACTGAGGTAGACAAGGACAATACGATATTTATACATATTGCCAGATTGAGTAAATACATGATTGTATGGATGAAGTTGTGTTCTGTCCGCTTGGAAAGTGTCATGACTACTGTCCTGTTCACTAAATCCAGAGCACCCTGTTTTCCCGGTTTTCCCTAAAATATGATGCTTTCATCTACCAAAAAGATATCAATTTTATAGTACTCCTTTAGTCGTAACAGAAAATACCATTGTTTTGGCTGTATGTCAATTAACTTAGACATAGGACGGAAAATAAAAAGTCTACGGGGATTTTCTATAGTAAAATCGCTGAAAATGCGTGACGTCGGGAGCTTTGACGTCACTGTGTACTATTGTTGACACGGAGAACAATATGGCGGCGGCTTGAAATTAACATGGGAATTTCCCGTAGACATTCTATTTTTTCATATTGCGGTTTAAAGGCAGCTGATAGGGTAAGTTGAGGTTAATTTCCTGTTACGACTAAAGGATGTCAATTCTCGGAAACTAGGATTTATAGGAAAATTCAACAGATGACAGAATAAATCGCCAAAACACGGTGCTCTGGATTTAGTGAACAGGACAGTAGTCAGTTTCTTTACTACTGTATAATAATGCATGATTTTTTTAAAATATTTGAAATGACGCATTTGTTTTAAGTGACATATTTATTATGTTACATTGTAAGTAAAGTTTGTGTATTGGATTACCCCCCCCCCCTCCAACAACAAGGAGAAGAACCGATCGAATATCATGTTGTATTGGGTCACTGGCAGGGTATCATTTCAAGATGTTTTACGCTGTTGAAAAATGATATCATTTTTCACTCCCATATCGGGAGTTCGCTTATTTTCATATGGTGAAAGTTGTTGTTTGTTTGCTTTAGTTCCTGTTTTATCCTGATTTTGTATGCCTTCGGATTATGATTTTCTTAATTGTCGATTTTGTGCTGTCATTCAAAATCAGTTAAGTTGCGCCAATTGCAAGTTCAAAACGGCCGCAAACTTTAAGATCAGGAATCTTTTAAAACCATGTCGATTTTGAAGCTTGGTATATATGTGTTTTGGAAAAGGCTGTAGAAAAATTTTTCACCAGCATTTTAGCCAGAAATTTAATTAGATGTAGACTGCTATGTAATTTTATGTGAATTACGTTACATGTGAGGGCATATGTTAATAATAAAATTTTCTGACAATGAAAAACGCCGTAAGTGTTCAATAGTTTGCTTTATTAGTAACTGTAGTCATTATGTTGGTCAACAAATGCATTTAGTATAGATTTTCATATATTCATGAAGGAGAGCAGCTAATTTATAATACCTCAAACCTATTCGTGCAAATTAATCACGAAGTTTAAGTTAATTATGTTTTTCAATTATGATAGTTTGATTTTAAGGGAGAACAGAGTAAAAGAGATTCCCCAGATTTTGCTTTTAGTTGATAGTAAAAACGTATAAACTGCAAAATCTACAATAACTCGGAGGGAATGGCTATAAGATAAAGACAAACATTGAACGTACCTCGTAACGTAATTCACGAATCGAGAAATTCCGTCACCTTTTAAACAAGATTTCACTTGTTTTATCTCTGATAGCATTTTATATCAAGAGGGCACGATCATAGAATAGTAAATCGTACTTGAAGAAATAAAAAAATATTGCATATTACAGCAAAATGGCATCAAATATTGTCATGCAATGTTTTATGATTAAGAGTATTCACATGTATTTAGCTTCTCAAATTCGTTTTTACACAGACATATTTTGAAAACCACCGTCCCAATTCTTTTTAAATGATGATTTGAATTGATATAATAAATACTTTAACAGAAGACCCCAAAATTATCATGTTTAGCTTCCAATTTTCAGAGTTTTCATACCCAAAAGTGCCGTAACGTAATTCACAAAAATTATTTTAAAGTTTTATTTTCCATGAAATATTTATGGTTAACTTAACAATTCCTTGCCGATCCATTGCTCTGTAGACATTCAAACAGGATCTGAATCTATGCTAGATCAAAATATATCACAAACTTGAATCATCTGGCATGTTTTAACATACTTCAAATAGAACATCTTACAGAAAAGAAAAGCAAAGTGTTTTTGTACATATAGCTACTTTATATTAGTGTATTTCTTTCGTATTTCAAAGCTGATTCTATCTTCCGTATCATCTTTTGTATACATCTGTGTGATTCAGTATGACTCTGTGCAATCACTGTCCACTGTAATCAATCAAGATACCCAAAAGTGAATTACGTTACGCAGCGTGAATTACGTTATGGCAGGAATTCTCGCCTGTTTTGAAAACTTCAGCATTATCTGATGACTATTTTTCTCAATACACATACGTATGAGATACATTCAAATGTTTCAACTACAAACATTATCAAATAACGTGCAAAATGAAGAATATTGTGATTAAAAAGAATGCCTACTGGCTAAAAAATGGTAAATTGTATATATTTGACATTTTAAATAGTGTTTCTGCCCACAAACTAAGTTTTATCACTAGCTAGCATGTCTGAAAGTAAAATAATTACGATAAATCCCATCTAGACACCTCAGGAATGGATATTACTCTGAATTTAGAATCTACTACGTAACGTAATTCACCGTAACGTAATTCACGGTCATGTTTTTTTCTGTGTTTATTATCTGCCTCTCCGTACGCAAGGGAGCTTTAAACAAATTGTGATTATCTTTATATAAAGGCATAAGCACCCGATTACGACATAACCATGGTAATGCACTCTGCGATTCTTATCACAGTAAAAGCTGCGTAACGTAATTCACAAAATAAGTGAATTTTTCAGAAAATAAGAAATGAAAGGATTTTTTTCCTAAAATGAAACGAATGTAAAACATTCAATGAAAAACTATTAAAGTTTGGTCTATTACAAGTTAGAAAAGTATTGTTATGATATTATATAGTTCTAATTTTAACTCATCCTAGATCTCCAAAGATGGTAACGTAATTCACCGTAAATCTTGTGACAATAGAGTTTAGTATAATTCAGGGTAAAATACTATGAAGCGTATGAACTGAATTCGATTTTTTAAAATACTGATATTACTTTTATTAAAATATGTGCCAAATATTTTGAATTTAATACATTTTCGCGTCACTGACAACCCATTTTATCATACGCCTCAGTTTGTGACATGCATTTTTTGACAAATGCTACCCTTATATGATAGAAAAATCCACATATATAGAGTTCAAAGGTAACCATAAGGCATATGGAGGAATAGCAACTAATGCAAGTAAAAAGTAAAAGCAAAAAAATCTTTCCATGATTCAATGTTTCTTTCAAAATTGTCTTGTGACACAGTTTTTGCGTATTGGCGCAACTTAACTGATTTTGAATGTGTATACAGGGATATGGTCATTATCCATATTTGTCATCCAACATCTGGCTACAACGAGTTCTGACCTCTTGTTATTAGGAGCTGAGTTTTATACATCGTAATTTGAAAACTGACAAACAACCGGGGGATCTTCATGCCTATGTACAAACTGCAAGGTCATTCTTATAGAAAAAAATATTCTAGACTTGTAGGGCAGGAGAGGTTTCTGACTTACCTAAAGACCCGATGTTCTCATACCTGTGAGGATCATGCATATGAGGCGACTTTTTACTATTTATTCCCTATTCTTATATCAAATAATCGATTTTGTGATATCAAAAAATGAAATTTTTATATCACATTTTTTTATATATATAATTTTTTTATTCGATATCAAATAACACTTTTGTGATATCCAAAAACCTATTCGTGATATAAAAAAAAATAGGGAATAAATAGTAAAACGGCGCATCATACATGTGTGAGTGTGTGTGTGTGTCGCTGTTTGTGTTAAAAGACTTAAAAAGGACCGCATTTTTTTTTCAGGAATTTCAAAATTTATAATATTTGCCGGCCGGCTGTCAAAAGTCTTCACTACCCCCACAGGTGTATGAATATATGAAAATGATCGTATCCTACTTTTCTTCGTTGTATATGTTTTCATCTACGATGTAACCGAAGTGGTTCCATCTATTTTATGGAATCTTTACATGTTAGGACAAAATTTACAGGTCAGTTTTGCCGGTGTTTTTCATGCTTTTTTTTTTACTTTTTTATTTAGAAAAAAAACTACTTTAAAATATATTGTAAGGAAACAGATTGACTGTGCTACTTTTATAATTTGAAATGATTACATTACATGAAAATAAACATGATAAAAAAGAAGAAAAAAAAATTAAATTTATATGTACAGACACATGTTCAAAATATGTAACGTTCTTCAGAGTTATCGAGTTCATTTTCTGGGCCGTTTAAAACGGGAAGAAAGCTCGTTTTAACAGTAGAAGAAATCGATAAAAATGGGTTCTAAACGGGTCGGTATCCTTGCTGAATTTAACTACGAGGATCTTGAGGTAAATATTTCTATTATGTTCATATTATATCTCAAATAATAACAGGAATCGCTTGTCTTAACATGAACTTGTTTACGCGTTGTACTTTCACTTTCCGTATTGATCCATGGATGCATGCTCGAAATGAACTTTTATGTCGTTTTCTTCCCTGACTGACATATATGTCAGTATATGCCACTGCTGATAGTATATATTTTACATGTAGCTTTTTTTTTTTTAAATTCCTATAACATTGTCATTGATAAACATGATAAACTTAATTGCTGTTATGTGTGAAGGGGCGGATCTAAGATTTGATCATCGATGTAGGGGATTTTCAAGACAAAAGTTGTCATATCGCCATCAAGCCGCCCCCCCCCCCCCCGTCCAATCTCACAGCTAGCATGTCTAGTGTAAATACGAAATACGTACTTTTTGTTCAGTGAATATCCATGGTGACAAACTAGATGAGTTTATCAACATTGAAATGTACCAGTATAAAAGGGTTACCAAATTCTATAAAAAGAAAAATCCATGCGGTGAAAAAAAAAAAATATAGAATTTTAAATTACATGTAATGTATGAATCCGCGTTATATTACTCATAACTTCAATTCTTTAGTTATGGTATCCATACTACCGTCTGAAGGAGGAGGGATACGATACGTTCACTATAGGACCAGAAAAAGGAAAGACGTACAACTCTAAACATGGCTATCCTTGTAAGGCCCAAGAAGGCATTGACGACATTAAAGCTGAGGTATGGTTAAGGATAGAGAGGGAGAGGGAACTAGTAAATATGCATTCAATTTCTGTAACTTTACAGAGTAAAGTAGAATAGAACTGACATAGTTTCAAATGACCCTGGTTCTCCTTGTATTGCAAGTACATATCACAGTAACGACCAATGACACTTGGATTTGGTTTGTTGGGGAGTGCTGGTCATAGTCAGGATATGGCCGGCACGAATCGACAAGTTTTCCAGGGGATTGCTGACTATGTCAGACTCTAATAAAGCAAAACTAAACGATCGGCCATTTAATTTATATTTTTCTTTTTTTTTTTTGAATGAAAATACTTAAGGAATCATTGCTATATTTTTGGGGTTGATCGAGGTATCAATACCAAAAATTAAGGGAAAATTGCATCAAGCGCGTAACGCAAGATGCATAAGTTTTCCTCAATTTTTGGTGTTGATACTTCGATCAAGGACTTACAAACAGATGTTTATAAATCCTTGCCTCGATCAACCAAACAAATATTACAATGATACTTATCATTTCATTTAGTCGCGTTTCAACGTTTATTTGAAGCTTTGAAATTGTGTTTTCAACGACGTTGCTAAGCCCGTACATTGTACTTCCGGTTTGGGTTGATGCAGGTATCAACACAATTTTTCGGCCAATCAAAATCTTCATTTCTTAAGAATGACAATAGAAATTAAATGATAAAATAAAGAACGAAATAAACGAGAGCGATGTTTATCCTTTCGCCAATGTGTATTTTATGCTAAAAAGCTTACATTGCAGCTTCTGAATACAAAATGAGACCGTATTTTAGTTCCGAAATTTATTATTTCCCGATTAAAGGAAATAGAACTTTCGAAGTATATTTCTGATATACCATGAACGGTGGCGGATTCAAGGGGGTGGGGTTGGGGGGTGCGTATCCCCCTCCAAATAAAATCTGCAAATCATAGGTATCACGATCATTTTCCAACTACATAAAGAGTAAAAATTAGTGAATATTAACTACCTGTTAGTTAATATAATTATCAGATTCATCATTCTCCATTTTTAACCATTCTAACTCTGAGACTTCGAAGTACATTTTTGTAATTCCCGCGGTTATTCCGAATACCATTTTACAGTTTTACTTCTATTGGAGTCACAGAAATGAGCCCTAAAAAGGCTGAATACAGGAGCAAGGGTTCCGCCCTTGACCTGCTGGGGACTTGGAACCTTCGTCAGTGATACGCCCCCTCCCTTTACACAAAAGCTGGATCCGCCACTGATGTAGTCATGTTTCATGTCTTTTGGTTAATATTTACAGTAGGTGAATGTAGTAATGTTATCTAATAACATTTATTTTTCTAAAGTATATATTTCATGTGTTATCAATGACTCATTTTGTTATTTTTACAACTTTGAGAAAAAAATTCAAGCCCCCGGGGTTGTTCCTGGAACAATTGAAAAAGCCCTAACTGAAAGATCGATTTACATATATTGAATACACATGAAAAAAAAAAACTACATGTACCATTTACGTGTACAGTTATAATTATTGAATATATTAGTATTAATTTGAATAACTATACAAATACACAAAATTGAATTTGAAGAATTGATCAATCAAAATAAAGTTAATGAAATAAAAAAATGCCTGAGCACTTCATTTTATTTATATCCTAATTACCTATATACACCATATACGTTGATGCAATCTAGTCAGAGTCTACTGTCTTCTATATACTGTAGAAGTTATCCGCATTCATTTTGAACTTAAATCCTATATACCCCGTTTGAAACTTACATAATTCTAAACCTCAATCTGAAAAATTTTAAAATACTTATGCAAGTTTTCAGATTGACCTTGAAGCGTATACATTGTATTAAACTATCAGATAAAATTGGAATATACAGTGTTTAGTGATACTTTAGTTTTCTTTGGATATTTAGGATTTAGCAGCGCTAATTATCCCCGGGGGCTTCGCCCCTGACTACTGGAGGAGGGACAAACGATTCCTGGACCTCGTGAAACAGATGTACGAGTCCGGTAAGTTTTTTTTTTATGTTTAAACTCAGAACGAGGCTGCAAACGAACTACATGTATGCATGTATTGCATCTGTAAGCCTAGATGCATTCATCTGTATTACAAGATAATCAATTTCAATCTGTATATTATGCTTTCTCTACAGAATCTGATATATTTAGATTGTATTTCTAAGCCAAACGGACGGTCATGAAAGTCAGCGTACCTGTATATCAGAACAAAATGGCGACAGTTCCATTGGGTCATATGTTTGTTTGTCTGTTGCACATACATGTACATGTATGTTCTCAAGGTGAATTTTGAGTAAATCTTGACTTCAGCAGCAGATCACAGGGGGTAGAGCTTCTTTTAGAGGGGATAGATGGTTGGAGATTCAAAGTCTCTGACAATTTTGCAGATGTGTTTACATATTTTTGTACTTTCAATAAATTTCAAGCAATATAAAGGAGTGCAGATGATATGCTTTTGCATGCCTACCTAACAATTATCTCTTGATTTCCTAGGACAGTGTTAGGAAAATCTTTATTTTGACCTTTTATGCAACTACTTGTACGTATGCACTTTAGTAAGTTGTTCGTGTGTATGTATTGATTCGATAGAATTCCAAACAAATCAGACAAGAGATAATACAAATATTGTGATTATGCATATAGAAATGAAGTGCAGTCCGTACCCTTTGTCTTTTTTTAAACAGAAATTATAAATATCAATATGTTTGAAAAACACTAGCGAGTTCTAAAAACTACAAAAAAGATCAAAACCTTCGATCTAGACAGAGATGAATTTTAAACGCTTTCAATTTAGATTTGAAATAATTAAGTTTGAATTAATGAATAAAATATATTTTTTTTTCGGTGTTCTAAATTTCTGAGAGCACCTAAAAATTTAGGATGTTTATTACGGAAGCGTATAAGTGCCAAATTACTTTTTTTTATTTTTTGATTTTCCGACTTTTAATCTTGGAATTTCCAACTTTAAACTCGGAATTTCCAACTTTAAACTCGGAATTTCCAACTTTAAAGTCGGAATTTCCAACTTTAATCTTGGAATTTCCAACTTTAATCTTGGAATTTCCAACTTTAATCTTGGAATTTCCAACTTTCATCTTGGAATTTCCAACTTTCATCTTGGAATTTCCAACTTTAATCTTGGAATTTCCAACTTTAATCTTGGAATTTCCAACTTTAATCTTGGAATTTCCAGCTTTAATCTTGGAATTTCCAACTTTAAAGTCTGTATTTCCAACTTTAAAGTCGGAATTTCCAACTTTAATCTCGGAATTACCAACTTTAATCTTGGAATTTCCAACTTTAAAGTCGGAATTTCCAACTTTAAAGTCGGAATTTCCAACTTTAATCTTGGAATTTCCAACTTAAAAGTCGGAATTTCCAACTTTAATCTTGGAATTTCCAACTTTAATCTTGGAATTTCCAACTTTAATCTTGGAATTTCCAACTTTAAAGTCGGAATTTCCAACTTTAAAGTCGGAATTTCCAACTTTAATCTTGGAATTTCCAACTTTAAAGTCGGAATATCCAACTTTAAAGTCGGAATTACCAACTTTAATCTTGGAATTTCCAACTTTAATCTTGGAATTTCCAACTTTAAAGTCGGAATTTCCAACTTTAATCTTGGAATTTCCAACTTTAATCTTGGAATTTCCAACTTTAATCTTGGAATTTCCAACTTTAATCTTGGAATTTCCAACTTTAAAGTCGGTATTTCCAACTTTAATGTCGGTATTTCCAACTTTAAAGTTGGTATTTCCAACTTTAATCTTGGAATTTCCAACTTTAATCTTGGAATTTCCAACTTTATTCAGTGTTCATGTATGTTGCATTGTGTTCATTCCGAGCTGTTCAATAATGGAAAGGGATGAAATTGTTGATGTTTATTTCAAGCTTGGTTTAAAATACAGTGAGATTTTAAGATGTCTTAGCGAATTGCATGGTATCTTCATTAGTCTCCGAACATTGAAGAGAATGACTCAGAATTTAGGACTCTTCCGACGAAAAAACCATAGCGATATTTTAGAAATCGCCATGTTTGTTTTACAACAATGTGATATTCATGGTAAAATGCATGGCTATCGCTGGATGCACTTAAAATGCATTGAAAAGGGATTTGTGGTAAGTCAGGAAACAATTAGAGTTTTGTTACATATCCTTGATCCGGAAGGAATAAACTTGAGAAAGAGACGACGACTCAGACGACGTACATATTCAGTCCCAGGGCCAAATGTAGTCTGGCACATAGATGGATATGACAAGTTGTCACGTTATGGAATTAAGATTCATGGATGTGTAGATGGATTTTCTCGTCAGATAATTTGGTTGAAAGCTGATGTTACAAACAAGAACCCAAATGTAATTGCAAAGTATTACATTGAAAGCATAAAGAATCATGGCATATACCCAAGACGAATCAGAGCAGACATGGGAACAGAAAATGTCCACATCGAAGTTGTACAAAAATTTTTACGACGTGACCATCGAGACGAATTTGCAGGTGAAAAAAGTTTTATATACGGAAAGAGTACGATGAATCAGAGAATTGAGTGTTTATGGTGCATGGTTCGTCGGCAGGGCATACAATACTGGATGAATTTTTTCCAGGATTTAACTGAGGCTGAATTACACGATGGCGGATATTTAGATCAAGAACTCTCCAGGTTTTGTTTCCTTGGAAAGGTTCAGGTAATTAAGTACAACATTTAAATGTGACATTTTGCTGCTACGAAAGAAATCCATATTTATGTGTCCAAAATCATATTTAAAACACTTATTGATAAATAATAATTATCCTTTTTATTAAATGTGCATATCTTTCCAATTTTCATAGGTACATGCATGATACATGTCCCACCATTTCATGGAGGGGGGGGGGGGGGGTTGCACTAAGCTTCAATATTTCTGAGTTTAGCTTTTTTTTGCATCGTTACTTCGATTCTTATAAAATGAATGGTGACCTCCGTAGTTTACAGTCTTTTTATGTTCCTTCGGTATGAGCGTGTATATTGCAGTTTTTATAGAATTAAATTATAATTTATTTCACAAAAATGTTTTCAGGATACGCTTGATGATATCAGATGTGTTTGGAATCGACACAGAATAAGACCTTATCGGCAAAGAAACCACATAAGCGGAAGGCCATTTATGCTGTATTTTATGCCATCAATGTGTTCTGCCATGGATTATGGCTTGGAACAAAATTCAAATGACGTACAAATTTGCGAAGAAGAAATTGATTCAGTGCCAACACTTCCATGTAGTGATTTGATAAAAGATCTTTGTGTTTGTATCATGCAGGAGAACCAAATTACTTTACCTGAAAACCCAAAGGATATGAGAGACTTATACATCTTCCTTAGAGAAGACATCAATAATAGTTTGTAAGGAAGAGAATAACTAAATGCATGTTAAGTCATGCGAAGAAACGGCTCTAAAATTGACTTCCTTCTTCGTCTCAATAGTAAAGTCATTTACTTCTCAGTCGAAGAATATACATGTACGCAATGTCTTCTTATGATCCAGTAAACGTAAATCATGCAATGATGTTCTTGTTTTCATCAATGCCTATTTCATCCATAAGATTGTGAAAAATATGTAAACGAAAATTCTGCTCAATATCTGCGCTCAATGCAAAAAAAGTGAATAGGTCTTGAAAATCTGAATTATGCCATAGTAATGAAATACCTGTTTTATGTCCCGAACATTTTCAGAAAATCATGAAAACAGACAAACATATAATCAATATAAGGAATTCGGTCTTTTCGAAATACAGAGTTACTTCCCATTTGTGCATATATCTGACGTCAACACATTGTGACGTCGTCAAATTCCATGGAAATTTAGCATGAAATTTAGGGAAACAGGATAACATATATGATATTTAATGACGTCACAATGGTTTTACGTAAGATACGTGCACAAATCGACCGTAGGGCTGTAAAATCGAAAAGACGGAATTTGGAAAGAAAGACTGAAAATCTTTCTTCCAGTGAAGCGGATAATTCTGATTATATTTATCTTCTCTTGATATCAATTATGGTATAAATATTTGATAGTATTCAAGATCATTTACAGATATTTCTACCTAAAAACTGCACTGTGGTGACACCGGTATATATGTGTGTTCGTTTTCAAAACAATTGTCTTAAAAGGTACTCGCCAAAATATTTTCTAAGTCACTTAATAAGCTTTTTTCACATAACTGCGGTCCGGTTGTTTTGGACGGCAAAATAAGAACAGTTCCCGCAATATGACGTCAAGGACAATCAATTTTTAACTGTGACGACATGAAAGTCGGTACTTGCCGTCCACAAAATGCTAGTCACGCAGTTATGTGAAAAGGGCTTATTGCCTTATTCTCAGTTCAGGGAATGTATATCTTTTTTGGAAATATTCTTGTATAAAATGACCTTGATCTAGTTACGTGCCCTTGTACTAAGTCTCACGTAAATATCTGCATTCACTGCAACTTAAACCATTTTCATATTACCGCTAGACTTGCATTTTTAGACACTCCCGACAACTTTTGACGTCATTTTTTATTATGAAGTCATAGATCTGTTTCGACGTCATAGTAAGAAATAACATCAAATGTTGTGATGTAGAGTCTTTGAGCGTCCAAATTTCAAGTCTGCTGAGTAAATGTCAAGATCGTCTAGTATTGCAGGCTGTTACTTACGGAAAGGTCTACTCTACATGCCGTCTAGATGAACGTCAAAGGAGAAAATATCAAATTTATTCAAACTTATCGAAAACTTCACATTTCTTCATATGGCATTCCGTCAGACGAAGGTCTTGCACAGTACCCTTGGATTCAGTTGTGCGTAGAAGATTGGGGTCCCAAGTTTTGACAGGATTTCTGTCGGCGGCCCTATTATGACGTCACGTCATTGTGTTTTAATGACGTCGGAAAACAAGAAATCATCTAGAACTTCTTCCGGGTTGAATCCCTGCGACGACCATTGATACGGCCTATATCCTTGAGTGCAAGTTGACAACAAATGCGACAAATTTTAGTTTTTGGCGCCGAAATTTGGAACAGTTATTCTTACTTTATTCCTATCTACAGTCTTAATTAACGTTATTTCCCTTTTCATTAATTTGAAAAATACTTGGGACCTTCGGGGTGAAGACCTTATAGACCCTTTCACATTATCTGTGGTACAAAATTTGAATGACAGTTCCGGGGGACAACGAATAGATTGCGCATGACCAGTGACGTAATTTGATTGTTCTAGGACGTTTAGCGCGGAATCATGTTTCGTTTTTTCCGCGGAAAACATCTTGGAACAATGGAATTACGTCACTGGTGCATGCGCAATCTATTGTTTGTCCCCCGAAACTGGCCTTCGAATAGTCCATTTTCCAGAAAATATATATGACCGTTTTATATGAATCTATTGGAAAATCAGCTATTCAGTACCGCAGATAATGTGAAAGGGTCTATTGAGAATGGAGAGTAGTGGAAGGAACCTATGACGTTGCGGTGCAAGACGGCCCAAGGTGACCGCATCGCTCACCTGAGTTGCGTACGGAGGGCTGAAGGTGGTCAGTTTGGTAGCTCTAGGCTTCCTGTAAGGTTTCGTGAAATTCTAAGTAGCAGTTAAATAATGTTCGCGTGTGGTAATTTTTGTGCTTTTCGCGATTCTATTTTTAAACCCCGCTGAAAAAATTACAACCATTATAAAGGACTGAAGGGAATACTCCCAATTTCGCTCAAATTACCCCAAGCGAAAATATCCACGTGTATAGTACTATTTCGTTTGCCGTATATAATTTTTCATAAGATGCCTATTTTCAGCTCACTTTTAATTCTTGATTGGTAGCGAATCTAGAACAGTTCCCAAGCCCTCCCTTTGCGGTCAACAATTTATTTTTATTATTAATTTGCAATGGAAATAATGAATTTTTAATATCAAAATTTCTCTTGTTCGCTACCGCTCGCCAGTTTTCAAACAAATTATTATCAATTTTAAGTGTTACTGTGTAACAGCTTTTCCTATCCATCCATCCCTTTTCCAAAAATATCCTTTTTAAGAATATTCATGGGGTTCGGAATTTGTGTAAGAGACTCAATACATCGATAAAGGATATTGTCTGACATTTTGGTTCAAACTCTGAAAAAATAGTCTGACTCGCTAGGCTCGCTGCCGCTCGCCAGTCACTTTTCAATCATACCTAGAAATGACTCCAGCGTGATAAGATATCTTTATTTTTATATATTCTTGTTCATGCTTTTTTTTGTTTTTATTATGAACATTTTCTTCGAAGCTGGACTTCCAACGTCCCTGCCCCCCCCCCCCCCCCCCCTCCCCCTTTTTTTTCTGACATCCGTGAATGGAGAGAGAGAGAGAGAGAGAGAGAGAGAGAGAGAGAGAGAGAGAGAGAGAGAGTCATCGGATCTATGAAATGAGATGCAGCTCGATCATGAAGTGATTCCTGTGGTGTTTCGGTTTCGAAGTTTTGTTTTCACGCACAATGGATAGGCTTATTCCCCTTTTCGGCGGTTCTGGAGAATTCGATGCGGCACCCCTGATTCGGCACTTATGATTTAGGGGTCACCATGCTGACGCCTCGCGGTAAAACTCAATTTCTGATAGGGGATTCGCCGATACCCTGTCAGTTTTTGTAAAACATCAGTTATATATGGTAACCCTATTCTAATGCATTGGTCAGCAATGAGCTAGAAAACGTCTTCTTTTAATGACGTTGCCATAGGAACGCATGACGTCATAGCAAAAACTGCAGTGAAACGTGAATCCCCTTGCAGTTTTTTCATCGCTTAACCAATCAGAATGCGCGTTACAAACGGAGTGCATTAGAATGTTCCTTTATGACGTTGCAGACAAACTGACTTACGTATTTTCACGAGCACATACATTTAGCATTTCAGTCATTCTAATGCGTAAACAAGAGGACTTTGAAGGTTTCAATGTGCGAGAAAAATAATCAAGCAGCACATTTGAATTCCGGATAGAAAAATATCAGTCTCGGTTGGGACTTGATCAATTCCACCCTCGACTGATATTTTTTCTATCCGGAACTCAAAGTGGTGCTATTTTCTATTATTTTCTTCAAAATGACGTCCCAGATGGTTCGATCATTGAAAATCACATGAAAACAAGTACTGAAATGTTTCTGCTGATTACCTTGTAGTCATTATAGAGTTTAATGTGAAGTGAACTTGGTATACATGTATAACATTCAAGCAATTTTGTTTTTATTTTTTTCTATCAAAACTTTTCCCGAAGAACAAAAAGGTTGAGAAGATAATCCAAAATGGACGAATAGACTGTAGATCATATAATATAATATGAAACCTTGTAACTTGATATCATGATCTTTGAAAATCACAGTTCTGTAAGTTGTTTTCTTTTGTCCAATTTAAATCACAAGGACGTCAGTAACTCAGAAAAAAAAAACACAAATCTTCAATCAACATTATCAATTTTAATGAAAATGAAGAATCATAAACCACAATACAAAGTAACAAAAATAATTGGAATATGTTTGTAAAACACTGATGCGCCCAGACGGCATTAAAGATATAAACAGCAAAATTTTAATAACAGTGGGTCAAAACAAAAAGTTTTTGTTTTGTTATATTTGTGTGCGAAACACCCACACACACCCTCACATCCTCACACACACACGTGTAAATATCCGAATAGACGTGTGGGACAGTCGAAATATTGAAGCTAAAAATATACGTGTAAAGTATTACAGTTTCCCCCCTAAAGAATGTTTAAGTCAATGACAAAAACTTGGAATCGGAGGAAAGGACCTGTCACAAGAAATACACAAGCATGTGAAATATGAAAGCCCTTTCAAGTAAAGTTGCAAAATTTACACAACTTAATAGGAACGGAATGACAGATAGACAGACCGACAGACGAGTCAAACGGTATATGTCCTTTGTTCGGTGAAATGGGGACACTTAAATAAATTGATTATTTGTTTATCTGCAATGTCAATCAACGAAATCTGCATACATGTAATGGTCGCGTCACACCTTACCGGATAGCGCGAACTGACGTAAAACGGATGAAAAAATTGCCAAAATCCTTAGTCCGTTGGTCGTCCGTTTGTAAAAAGTCAACACTGACACTGCCCGAGGCTCTGGCGACTAGTTTTGAACGGACACGTACCGTGCGAGTACAGGCCATCTACCGGAAAAGTAACGGACGTATAACGGACTTCACCGTACGAGAAACGGAAAAGCAACGGATAAAACGGATGTACAACGCATATGAAACGGACAAAACAGACATCCGTTACTCGTCCGTTGGCCTCCGGTAGCTGTCCGTTACATCTCCGTTTTATCCGTTTCGCGTCCGGTAGATGACCGTTCGTGACTCGAGTCTACCGGACATCAACGGACATCAAACGGATATAAACGAACACCTAACGAACACCTACCGGAGATGTAACGGACGAGTAACGGACAAAACGGATACCAACGGACATGTAACGTATAAGTAACGGACGCCTTAGTCCGTTCTGTCCGTTGATAAGTTTTGAGCATGCTCAAAACTTGCCAACGGACAGAACGGTCACCAACGGTCATCGCCGGACGAGTAACGGATAAAACGGAGATGTAACGGACGAGTAACGGATGCGAACGGACACCAACGGATTGAAAATTTTGCTATCCGTTACTCGTCCGTTCGCCTTATCCGGCTAAGTGTGACTGAGGTATAAGTCGTAGACTTCGACAATATCTAGGATGTATCACTGTTGACTGCCCCCCCCCCCTCTCTTTGACCCTCCCAGACCGATTTTTTTAGCTTTTTCATATGATAAAAAAATGCTTCATAGATTTTGAGACAAAATAATTTGAACATAACGATAAAAGTGATTATTCTAAAATATGAGATCTAAAATATATTTCCTGTTTTTAGCTATTGTCCTATGACACATTAAAATTTAAATATGCAGTAATGACGACTAAGAAAATCTATGGATTCAATAAATAAAACCATCAAAATTATCAATAAAATATCATTCAATTATATAAAATCTGAAATTTCATGCAAAGTTACAATAGAAAATTGATTTGATTTCATAATGGATAAGGATTATTCAAATTATTCAAATTGATTAACCGATTAACTGTGATAAAAAAAGAACAAGGAGCTGATGATATAAGGGCCGTTTTAGCCAATACTGAAAATAGTAATATTACTTAAAACTGTAATATTCCTGTTAACAATAACCCCTGACATTATTGAAAACAGTAATGTTGCCACCCTATATTACATATTTCTGTAATATAGACAAAGCACAGTCCTAAAGCCACCAGCACATTTTATATCATACAACTCTTTCACTCAGCAACAAATTCGTTAAATATGAAAAATAAATTCTACTGAAAGATGAAAATAATGTCCATTTGGAACTATTTTCCACTTTTTTTTTCTTTCTGAAATTACGTTTTCTTCAAGTATGTTAAGGAAAATTTTTTCCTGATGTTCTGAATACTTTTTCAGTGTACATTTGAATGAGATACAACTCCTAATCACCCTCAATTCTCCCCGAATCCACTGGTATAAGAGCGAACTGACCATCTAAATAGTATTACTACTTACAGTAATATAAAGAGATAAATTTCAAAGAAAGATAACTCCAATTTAATTTATATTATTGTTTTTTGTAATATTACTGTTTTCAGTATTCTCTTTGACTCTCGTACCTTATTTCTTCCGCATAGCGGTACATATGCAGACAAAAGATAATCATTATTGAAAACTAATGTATTTGAAGACTTTTTGTATCTTTTACTTTTCGATGAAATACTGCCAAGATTCTAAAATGAAGGTCCAAAGAGGTAGGGGGTACTCGGGTAATAAAACTGATTCTAGGATTAAAATGGAACATATGTCAGTTGAAACAAGAAGACTTTTGAAGTTATTTTCTAAATCATCTATAAACAACAACATCCAATATTTAAGAAATAACAACTAGCTAACCGTGGTTTATTGTCCAGTAATTCCACGGGTCGCATGAACCAATCAAATTATCACCGAGCCGCAAAGCGGCGAGGTGATAATTTGGTTGGTTCATGTGACGAGTGGAATTACTGGACAATGAATCACGGCTAGCTAGTTGTTATTTCTATTCTAATATACAAATGTAGCACGTGAATGGGCGGAGCTTAGCGCACTGGAAGTTTGTTGGAGATTTTACACCAGGCGAGTTCTAAGGGAGAAAATTTCAAGTCATATTAGAATGTGGACTTACGAAACAGGAAGAAATAAACATTTTCTTCAAAAGAAAAGAAGGACTTTTTTCGCCCTAAACGCACAGTAAAAGTAAGAATCGGAACTAAGAAATGTTATCAATCTGAACGAGCATAGAAATACTATATATTCGAAGTTTTTAATAAATAAGTTTTTTGAGTAAGTAATAAAATCCATATGAGAGATATACAATTTTTCCCTACTTTCAGTGACTTCCGGCTAAAAAATACACGGCTTTCCCCTAAACACCACGTTTGTGGTAATTTCTTTGAGACGCCTTTCAAACAGAACGATTAAAAATGCTACTTAGATAAGCCAATTCGGGGGGGGGGGTGCAACAATCACAATGATACATCCAAAACTAGTACTATATATATGTTAATATATCAGATAAACCCAATATCTTTGGGCAATAATTAAAAGTTTATACCATAAAGTGAAAGCCTATGTTTTGTTTGAAACACAATGAAATAAAACAAGGGCATTTCCATCATGTTCTTCATGTGAAAATAAAATGACTGGATTAATCTAAGAAATATAAACCTGAACACAATATGTATTCGTAAAAAACGATAATTAAAAACAACCAATGCCAGTAATTAATGTACATGTATAGTTCAACACAATGTCACGTTGTAGTATATGAAATATAGTACGCACCATTTTACTGACTAATGAAACAGTCTTGCATCATATAATCCTTTATACTAATTCTAAACATTTTATGAGAATTCTTTTTGTTCAAACTTAAATTGCTTGAAATGAGATAACATGTAGGTTTTGAGTAATAAAATTTTGTTATTGAAAGAAACATTACAGCTTCGGTAATACTAGAAAATTACAATTAATGTTTTCTTTTCTATCCAATTATATTCGATAACAAGGTCTAAATACGAGGGCTGATTGATATGTTGTGAGCCTTTGATTTTCTGGGATGCAGAAGATATTCTGCTGACAGATTATCTCCAAAAAGGACAAACAATCAATTGCACATATCATGCTTCACTTCTGACACAGCTACGGGAAAATATTAAACTTGCGCGCAGCGGAAAGCTCACTAGTAAAAGTTGTGTTGTACCATCAGGACAATGTTCCTGTTCAAAAGTCTGTCACTGCCATGGCTGCCATTCATGATTGTGGCTTTAATTTATTGAGCATCCGCCTTATTTACCTGATCTTGCTCCATCAGACTTTTATCTATTTCCAAAACTGAAATCAGGTATTTCTAGTACCCACTTTCAGTCCGATGATTACATCATACTTACACTGGATAGCTTTCAGACCAGTCGAGATAAGGAGTTCTTTAAAGGTGGCATTTGGGCCCTTAAACACCGGTGGCAAAAGAAGGGGATTATGTAGAAAAATAATACAAAATATCTGATAAAATTCAAATTCTTCAATACAAGGCTCACAACACATCAATCAGCCCTTGTATTCAAGGGATGTTTCAAAATCGTAGTTTATAAGTATATTCGAAATTTTACAAGTAAGAATTCATACAAAGAGGTGATAAAGAGAGTTGCCGTAAAACATACGATTTATAACTCTGACTGCTTATTCCCATTTGTAGGTGTCTATGCTATGTCCATTACCCAGACGTTGCTGTTTAGAACAGCATTCATTTCACACTTGAAAATGACATAGCTTTCATACGTTTTGGGGATCTCAAGAACACGCCCACAAGTGTGAGCAACGGGCCTTCTTGATATACCGGTCAAGTCCACCAAATTGACAGTTATTGTATGGTATTTTCCGTATTTGTCATACAGAAGCAAGTCGCTTGCCGTGACGAATCTAAGAAAGCAACGCAGCATTTTTAAATCGGTGTCCATTTCTCTAATGTATCTTTTCAGATGTTTAAACGATTCCGATTCTGACTCTTCACAAACAAGAATAGACAATATCTTCTTGGACGATGGTTCCATCTTACTGTACTCTAGATCCACATCTATATTCAAAGCGAAAAGCATCAATACTTCAAAGAAACACTCTCTGACAAACGCTGTCTCCTGTACAAGTTCCAAGTGAGCTATTTGATCTACGACTGTCCCTATATTTTCATTTGTCGCTCTCACCTTGCTTTCATGTATGGACAAAACCTCAATCAACTCATCCTGGTCCACCGAATCGAATTTTTCAATTGCATCTTTTAGAATTTTCTGTTCCCCAGGAGGAATAAACAAAAGAAATTCCTCTCTCACACTTTCTGACGCTGAACCAAACAAAGACGATTTCAGAAAACTCGGTGCCAGTCTTATTGGTAGCATCCTCTGCATAATCCATCCCATTGCAAGAATCCTTGCAACTGCCTTCCAGTCATTTTGTTGGAAATCATGGCGCAAACATGGTACTCTTATGGTTTGTCCAGTTGTGCATTGCTCATAAAAGTCTGCCCAAAATTCCGTCAACATGTCTCTCATCACCCCTCCATC
This sequence comes from Pinctada imbricata, assembly GCA_033119305.1. Classification (NCBI taxonomy): domain Eukaryota; kingdom Metazoa; phylum Mollusca; class Bivalvia; order Pterioida; family Pteriidae; genus Pinctada; species Pinctada imbricata. The sequence continues at coordinate 24,256,183 of VSWD01000013.1, forward strand.
ATCATAGGCTTGTTCTTTGTCTCCATTTGGGAGGATTATCTGTACAGATATGGTGTCGATTCTGAAATCTACGTCAGTGTTGTCCTTGAAAAACGTGATAAGATCTTGTAGCATGTGTCCTCTATGTACCACTATGTCAAACTTTCTTGGATCTCTAACCGGCAATGTCGGCAAAACACGTGTAAAAGCGACTTCTCCGAGACTGTCTTCCCACACATTTGGTATATCTAATGTATAAGCTCCATCTGTATGAATACTGTCATAACCATTTATATCATTTTCAATATAAGTATAGGATTGTTCTGTATTCGAGCTTAAGTCTTGCATGGGCGTTGAATCTGAATGCACTGGAGTTGATGTTGATGGTATGATAACTGTATTCTGGTTTTCTACACTATTTCCTTCCTCTGGTACCTGTATCTCAAACTCTTTTTCGTCAGAATATGTTCTTGCTGAACTTTTTTTAAATTTCAGTACGGGCATTTCTTCGTCTTCAATCTCTACCTTTTCTGAACTATTTGTCTTTTTCATCTTTGTATTCAAGTAAAATCGAATCTTATGTAATTTAGCCTTGTCTATCATATCTCCAATTGTCGTTGCTTCGTCCGGTAATGGTTTTAGTTGGAAGTCTGTTAGATCGACGATCATATCTGATAGAGACCCATGTCTACTTTCTCCGTCTGGGAAAAATAATTCAAGGCATTTCTGTATAACGGCTGTCTTGTTCATCTTCTTATCTAATAGTAGAGTTCTGGTCCCACCTCCGAATTTTTCTCTAACTTGAGAGTACGAACCTTTAGTCTCATTAAAATGGTACCAGCCCAAGTCAACTCTATGAACTTGTTTCTTTGCGTTAAATTTTGGAATTTTTTTTCTAGATGATACTTCATCGTCTTTCGAAGGGCGTTTGCTATTTCTGGTAGTTTCAAGGCGATCACGTAGTTTGTCCATAAGGCTTAGCTTTTTTGATTTTGTGTCACTCAATTTGTTTGACAGAAAACTTCTCAAAGCAAATATATCTCCCTTATTCGGAAGGAATTCGGCCAGGTCGTTGTCTGTCATGCCCCTCATCGCATCTTCATCTATCTGAAATGATATTACATTCTTACATGTAAGATAAGTAGAGTGTAATTTAGCATAAACCTTATCAATATAGCATTTAGATACTTAATTAAAACCTTGATCTCATAGAATATTTCAATACGGTTTGTTGAAGACGTAAGAATTTTTCAAGTATTGGGGTAGTATGATGTGTTTTTCTATATTTAACATGTACGTTTTCTTCAACTTTAGTATCAAATGATACTTTGGTAAGTAAGTGAGCGTTTATAGAGGAACAATTTTGTGCAATGATTGTTGTGTTTAGAATAAATCATATGCATTTATATACTAAAGAAAGCACGAAAGGGAAAAAAATTCACTCCCCTTTCCCTTTGTTTTGATTCTTTTATAGCTTTTTTGCATATTCAACGCTGAAACCGGTAGATTTATTTGGAATTATTGTGGTTCCTAACACTTTGTTTATTCTTAAGGGAAATTGTCAAGTAAAAGTCCATCGAAAGGGGAAATTCTTTTTTAATTGAATTCTAACTTGAGGGATGGTGATGTCGTTACTAACCACGATGCGTGTACTGTAATTAAGCATGTCTTCTCTCATACAAATAAACAAGAGGTCCAAGGAGTCCACATCGCTCACCTGAGTTGCAAACAAAAAAAAATAGTAGTGAACGATTCGCACTGAGTGAGACATAAATATTTACACGAGTGACGGAAATTTCATCTTTTCCCGAGTGGAGTGTGGTGGAACGAGGGAAAAGATGGAAAATTTCCGTCACGAGTGTAAATCTTATGTCTCACTCATAAGAAAGTGAAAGAATCTATTTCTTCTTCCATAAAACATAAGAAAAAAGTGAATTCAAAAAACATTTCATGCCATATAACGCCATGTTTTCTGACGACGTAACTGTGACGTCACAATAAGATCCTGTTTTATCATTGGTCAATACCTGATTTTCCAATAGATTAACAGGGCGGTCTGACACCCTGCGGGCCTCAAACTGTCCAATATCTTTAAGAATGAATTGTTTTCGGCGTATATCCAATACATAAATGATGAATAATCCCACTTAACGAACTTTTCTTTCATACGGAAATTTACGTGGTTTTATATTTGTTAGGTTTTAAACGGACAATAAGTGTCTTCCGTTTCCGGAAGAAGACATAGTTGATCCATTGATAAATTTTGTTTTTATTTATATGTTTATTTATTTATTTATTTATTTTTGATTCAATATGTAATATGCGCTGTTTTAAGACATGCATTTTAGAAGTTAGGCAAGTTTCAGATTTTTTTAAAACTGTAAAAACTGCATTTTAAGCCCCGTTTACACTACCAAAGTTTTCCTGTACAAGAAAACTTGGTCAAAGTTTTTGACGCAAACTTTGATAGTGTAAACGATCCAAGAAAACTGTTATCAAAGTCCTTCAAAGAACTTGGATGGACTTTGACGGAATAGAACTCCATCCTATTTTTCTTGAAACTTGGACGGGAATCTACCAATCAGAATAGATTCAGAATGACACCAGCAGTATTTAAGTGTTGAAGAAAGAAGTAAAAGCAATTTAGAAATGTTAAAACTAAATAATGTAGAGACAAAGACAAACAATGCGATGCAGTGAATTTCATCTGTCATAATTTTAGAAAGCACGGGAAAATTTCCTTGAAATCGTGTCCACATTATGTAATAACTCCTATAAGCAATTTCAAACAAAAACTAATATGTTTTCATGAGAAATATTTACAATATTGACAGGATTCATCTTTGTTTTGGTGCATATCTACCGCGTTTTATTGTACAAGTCGTCAAAGAACTTTGATAGTGTATATTAACAGACGACTTTGTCAAGGAAGACTTTGACCAAGTTTTCTTTGACGGACTTTGACCAAGAAAACTTTGATAGTGTAAACGCGGCTTTAAGTTTTACGAGGATTTCTTTCAGATCTACACATCCAACTGTGGCCGACAGAATAGTCATTGAAATGACGAAGCTGAGGCCACAGACTGATAGAAGTAGACAATTGATATTATTTAAACACCGAAACTAAAGCCCCCTTCACACTTTCACGGATCGGGCCACGGATAGCTAAGGATCGAGAAAATTTTTACATCCGTAGCTATCCGTAGCTATCCGTAGCTCGATCCGGCACTAGTCGTGACAAGTCGTAGCTATCCTTGGCAATCCGTAGCTATCCGGGATGAGACAGAAAATTTTTGAACATGTTCAAAATTTCCCACGACTCCGCTACGGAAAGATTTGTCGTAGCGGAGTCGTAGGGGAGTCTTAGCAACCCGTAGTGGAGTCGTGGCTATCCGTAGGGGAGTCGTAGTAACCCGTAGCGCATCCGTAGCAATCCGGGACCATTTTTGTGATAAAAATATAAATACGACTCTGCTACGGATTGCTACGACTCTGCTACGGATTGCTACGACTCTGCTACGGATTGCTACGACTCTGCCACGGATTGCTACGACTCTCCTACGGATTGTTACGACTCACCTACGGGTTGCTACGGATAGCCAAGGATTGTGTCATATAAACTTCAAATTTATTAGGTTTCTGTGCGTTTTCGGTCAATATATGAGTTAATACTTCAACTATTGAATTTCAGGTCATGGTATAAAGGCTTGTATAAAGCCTCAATACTGTTATAAAACAAGTGAGACCATCTCAATTTGAAAATATTCGGTGTTTTAGTAAATAATTATGGATTACAAATGCGTAGGAAATTCAAGCCAGTCCTACCAATCCGTACTGAAGTCGTAGCTATCCTTGTGCGAATCGTGGCTATCCGTACTCGAGTCGTGGTAATCCTTAGCTATCCGTACCTATCCCTACCTATCCGTACACGTGTCGTAGCAATCCGTATCTATCCGTACGCGTGTCGTAGCAATCCGTAGCAATGTCGGGACGATATCCGTAGCAATCCTTAGCTATCCGTACTCGATTCGTATCAACCCATAGCAATCCGTAGCAATCCGTACTTGAGTCGTAGGTTCATGGTTCATCGAACAATTTGCGTCCCGACTCGCCACGGATAGACCTTTTTTGGAGTCGTAGCGGAGTCGTGGCTCGATCCGTGAAAGTGTGAAGGGGGCTTAAGCCTTTTCGTTTATGAAGTGAACCCTTTATAAAATACGGAAGCCAGTTCGTGCCATGTTATATCTTTTTACTATCTCGTAGTTACGAGAAACTTTTCTCGTAATAACGAGAAACGTTTCTCGTAGTTACGAGAAAAGTTTCTCGTAATTACGAAAAAAATTTCTCGTAACTACGAGAAAGTTTCTCGTAATTACGAGAATTTTTTCTCGTTACTACGAGAAAAGTTTCTCGTAACTACGAGAATTTTTTCTCGTAACTACGAAAATTATTTCCAGTAACTACGAGAAAAGTTTCCCGTAACTACGAGAAAAGTTTCTCGTAACTACGAGAAACGTTTCTCGTAACTACGAGATAGTAAAAAAATATAACATGGCACGAACTGGCTTCCGTAATAAAACTACCCCAAAAGGACCTGAAATAAATGTGATTCTTTCATTTAAGATTCCTTTTTTAGAATAGACAAATGTGTTTTTACAGTAAGTTGACAGATGACTGAAGTGTAAATATTGAGAGATAAATATTTAGTAAATTTGAATGAGGTATAAATAACTGAGAGATGAATATCAGTAAATCATTGAATTATGAAAAAGGTTTTTTATGTACAAAACCATGTATATCGGTCGATAATCGTATCTTGTTTTGATGTTGCTAAGAGAAGAAAAGCTATCTGAAAAGAGTATATTTTCTTATGAGGGTTTAAATTATGTAGATAATTTTTTTGGTGTGTGTAATGCTTGATGAAAAAAAAAATTACTTCATTCCCTAGATAGGCAAAATGCAATTCTGCATTCGCCGATATACGCTAGTAAATCATCTTTAATCTCCTACAGTAACTGAAATAAATAATTAATACATTTGAAAATTTTCTGTTCGCTACGCTTCCAGTTTTACATATTAATTAAGAAAAACAGACAGGAAATTGGAAATTAACGTACCGGTATTATGGAATTTAAAAATTATTGAGCCTTCAATTCACCTTTAAAAAATCTGGATCCGCCTATGCATAGGAGCGATGAATAGAATAGAATATTAAGTTCTGCGTCCTCCCCCCGACTGTCCGTCCGTCTGCCGGTTTGTCTGTACGAATAAGCTTATCCGGGCCCAGTGTTTATTCTCACTTTTTGGGGGAAGGGATTCAGGGCCGTTACATGAGGGAAATACAATGTATGAGCGTGAACGACTCGAAGGGGGATTTTTTTTTTTTTATAAAACAAGATTTTTTCAAAACTGTAATCAATATAACTTGAATGGCTTTAATTACAAACAGGTACATATATGGAACCATATTCTACAATTTTGTTTCTGATTTTGTTGAATTTTACACAGTATCTAAAATATTTTTTAGCCGAAGAAAAAAATCTTTTATATGTTGGGGTGGGGGGATTTCTATGACAGGAAGGGAAAAATATATACTCCAGTGAGGGGGGAATGGGGACGAATATCGCCGAATATTTTTGAAAAAAAAAACACCGGGACCTTACATTTTCACTGCTTTCATGGATAATAATTTCACATAATTGTTGTTGTGTCTTGACCTTGATCCGAATTCATAGATCAAAAGGTAACAGTGCATGTGGGTTTAAAACTTGTCCGGACCAACTTTTTCACTGTCTCCATGGACGGTAAATGCTGATTTTACGGTCGCAAACCGAGTTTTTCTGGCGACGAGTTAGCGGAGCCAGAAAAACGGATGTTTGCACCTAAAATCAGCATTTACCGTCCGCAAACATAACGTCAGAAACTAGATATTCCAATTCTGATGCAATCTATATTTTTGTGAATATAAGGCGAAATGTGACGTTAGCAACGTCAAAGCCTGGTATTTTCTCGTTTTACAGCCGTAACTAAGGAACAAACAACCAATGAAATTCGACGTTATAGCGACGTTGCATTAGAATGATACTTGATAGGCTTAATGGCCAGGTCCTCATTAACTTGATCCAATGTCATAGATCAAAGGCCAATTGTAAAATATCTTCTTTGCTGGGATTTCACAGGCTTAATGCCCACGACAAAGGGGGTATCTCATATCACTAAACCAAGTAAAGGTCGAATGATCATAAGGATGAAGTTCGGTTTCGTTTTAAGTTTTCTAAGTAGAGCTACAGGACTTATAGATTGGTACGTCAAACCATTGTTTATCAGAAAAACTTCAAACTTGTCACATAAATACATGTACGAGGCACCGAGGCATATTTGAATTTGTACTCAAAATCAAATTTTATTTCGACAAAAATGACTTTTGTTAAACAAAATCGAGTCTTTATGAACATGATGAATGCAATCTTTTAAATACCATAGATACAAGCTTTATTTTTATATAAAAAAGAACTTACTTTCGTCACCAAATTATCAAAAGTTGGACACGATTCAATTCTCTACGACGAAGTTCGATTTGGTTTAACATTATTCAATTTTGTGCCACCGGCTTCAATTTTGTAGCACATAATTCAATTTTGTAAGAACAGAATTCAAATCTTTGAACAACAAATTCAATTTTGTAACGAAAGAATTCTCAAAATTGAACCATGTTCCCAAACTTCGATTCTGTCGGGGCATTGTGATGCTGGTTTTAATTTTGTCCTATTTGTGGATGATAGATGTTTGGATTTGTTGTTACAGAATTCAGTTTTGTGTAAAAAGAAATCGACTTTGCTTACAAAAGGAAATGTCCCATTTAGCATGTTTAGAAGCTTGGCCACCATGTGAGGCATTTCAATCCTGTTTTCACTTTTCATTTTCGTCGAACAAAGTTGAGTTTTGTCAAAACAGAATTAAATACTATGATCTCGAGGTTCACGAAAATGAATAATCTGGCCTGCTCTGCGTTGAAATAAATAACCTGACCCAAAGAAATTTGCCACCCCCCGGAATCAAATGGTCGTCCCTTAATCCCTTAATTGGGCGCTGTCCCTGGCTGAACCCGCCATTGCAAAGAGGCGAGGTGGTTCGGGGATAGCTGGTGGATTCTAGGCAATTTGGGATCATATATTTGGCACTCTGGGAACTAGTTTACAGCAAATCCCCCTACTTTGATATTGGTTATTTCTTTCTTCAATATCTAACATGAAGACGAGATACATCATCGCTCAAAGCGAAAAGACCCGAAGTTAGCTATGTTTGATCAAATATCTTCTTTAACTCGAGACTAAGTACAAGAAATATGAGAGACTCTCTGTTTTTAGTATTATTTAACTTTTTTGTTGTTGCAAAAACGATAGCTAAAGGAGAACAGAAAAATGACCTTTTTTCCTACATGTGACAGAATCATGGAGAGGCGAGATGCGGCGGAGCCATCTTGTTTTTCTCGCCTGAAATCAGACCGCCATAGCTTGCTATGAGTGAGTAGACTACGGTATCGTAGGAGGCAATCAAGTGACGTAATTTACGCAATCCTACTGGAAGGAACTATTCCGAGGTGCAATAAAAAAGGGGTCACTGCAGAAAATAAAACCCTTTTTTGTATGATTAATGTATTGGTCCGATTTGACCGCCTTAAAATGCACAGAAGTTCATAAAAAAAACAAAAAGAGAAAGAGGGGTCCTGCATGTCGTTTTTTTTCGCTAATTCGTCCACATAGAAAAATTTTCCAATTTTTACATCTTTTCAAATCCTTTCAAATAGTTTTGACCAATGGTGTGACACTTTTTATTCAGCCCGGTTCATCTGCAATCAGACGTACTATAATAAAAAAGAAAAGAGAATGATTTTCTTTCACAACGTGCATAATTATTTCTTAACTAACCTTTTGATTTCTTAATTCTGTCAATGTTTCTTCAGTTATTCCCCTTTTCCGAAGAAACTGCTCCATCTCTTCGTCTAGGTATGCTGAAGATGACAAGGTACCAACCATATAGTAGGACAATTAAATGACCTAAGGCGAGTTTATTGCCTTACATCTGACAGGGTATAATTATCGAATTAAAACTGAACGAAGCATGGGTTATCTGACAACGAGCATGTCAAATGTCAACGAAACCATAATATCATGAAACATATGTCCATAAAGTAAACAATTAGAAAAATGTTGACGGCACGGTGAATAATCTCTCTTACTTCATTCAATTTTGTTTGGTAGTCAACAGAAATTGATTCACTAAGATATTTCTTACCTAACTTCTCTTCCGCCATTTTTCTACTACAAAGGCAGAACATAGAGCCTCGAATTTCCGACTTTAAAGTTGGAAATTCCGACTTTAAAGTTGGAAATTCCAAGATTAAAGTTGGAAATTCCAAGATTAAAGTTGGAAATTCCGACTTTAAAGTTGGAAATTCCAAGATTAAAGTTGGAAATTCCAAGATTAATGTTGGAAATTCCGACTTTAAAGTTGGAAATTCCAAGATTAAAGTTGGAAATTCCGACTTTAAAGTTGGAAATTCCGACTTTAAAGTTGGAAATTCCAAGATTAAAGTTGGAAATTCCAAGATTAAAGTTGGAATTTCCAAGATTAAAGTTGGAAATTCCGACTTTAAAGTTGGAAATTCCAAGATTAATGTTGGAAATTCCAAGATTAAAGTTGGAAATTCCAAGATTAAAGTTGGAAATTCCAAGATTAAAGTTGGAAATTCCGACTTTAAAGTTGGAAATTCCGACTTTAAAGTTGGAAATTCCAAGATTAAAGTTGGAAATTCCAAGATTAAAGTTGGAAATTCCAAGATTAAAGTTGGAAATTCCGACTTTAAAGTTGGAAATTCCGACTTTAAAGTTGGAAATTCCAAGATTAAAGTTGGAAATTCCAAGATTAATGTTGGAATTTCCAAGATTATTGTTGGAAATTCCAAGATTAAAGTTGGAAATTCCGACTTTAAAGTTGGAAATTCCAAGATTAAAGTTGGAAATTCCAAGATTAAAGTTGGAGATTCCAAGATTAAAGTTGGAAATTCCAAGATTAAAGTTGGAAATTCCGACTTTAAAGTTGGAAATTCCAAGATTAATGTTGGTAATTCCAAGATTAAAGTTGGAAATTCCAAGATTAAAGTTGGAAATTCCGACTTTAAAGTCGGAAATTCCAAGATTAAAGTTGGAAATTCCAAGATTGAAGTTGGAATTTCCAGGATTAAAGTTGGAAATTCCGACTTTAAAGTTGGAAATTCCAAGATTTAAAGTCGGAAAATCAAAAATAAAAAAAAAGTATTTGGCACCTATACGCTTCCGTAGTTTATAATGTACATGTGTTACAAAGAAAAAGGTTCTACATGCAAGCTTTAGCTTATTTCCATGCAAACTAGACCGATACATTTCAAAATGACTTGGGCTTTGCAGATTAAGTCATTTACAGAAAACTATTTACTTTTTTTGAATAAGAATAATCAAGTTTTTAAGTCCATCCTTTAATAGAAAGAAAATAAACCAACAAGTGTTACATACATATATAAAGTGCTGTGGACAATGTTTTACTAATCTTATTACATACATGTAGTTATACTACATATTTATGTTCTTATCAGATCGAAACTTGAACTTTATACAAAAATGTAACTCCATTGCATTGAGTAAATCGAGAAACAAGAATTCAGATGACATGACTTTACATGGCTACTAACTGATCATCTCCTGATCTGAGATGACACAGTGTAAGAACATCTCACCTTTTCCTACATTGCCCTAGACCTATATTCAACTACGTCTGTACTTTAGTATGCTGTTCGTGCCAATGAATCAAACCGAAGAAAATACTGTACAAACTTACCAAGTGAAAATATGTTAAACCCCAAACCCAATATCATATTCATATTGAATTGATACGATGTCTTACAAAAGTGACCTTTACTTATTTTTATGAAAGAACGTTTGCACTTTAACATGCAGTCCATGCCTTGCTTTTTAAATCGGAACTATAAATATCAATATGTTTAAAAAAAAACTACATAAATAAGAGAGTGCACAAAGTGTATACATTCCTTTAGTCTACGAAAACTACAAGAAGATCAAAACTATCGATATAGACAGATATAAATATCTTTCAACTCAGATTTGAAATTTGTATTACCTCTGAACTATAATTAAATAAATTATAATAATATTTTGCGTTATTTTACATTTCTGATACACTTGAGAGTTCATGATATGAGTGATTTTGAAAATATTTGAGTGAAAATATTGGTTGTCCATTCACATACAATAAACAAAAGATATAAAAATCCATCTTACATGTAGCTTAAGATCTTGTTCATTTTCAAAATAGATGATTTATGCAAAAATAAAAGAAGCATAAAAACCGCGGAAATCTAGCACTTAGAATATGGAAAAATAACACTTTCTCTAAAGATCTTTAAAAATAAATATGACATTGAGAGGCTTAAAAACGATTAAATCAATTGTCTAACATGAACATTTTGTTGTATCCTTTGTGTTGGTGTTTATTGACAGATTCACCAAAGACAGTGTCGCATAAAAACTGTCCCGTCGTTCCTTGTGGGCACTGAGAATCTCCTTTCCGAAGTCTGTAAACAGCGATTTCACACTGTCGTAGCTACTTGCGTCTACAAGATGATGCGAAACTCCTAGATAGTATGCAAATTCTTGACCTTTGACCTCACTTACCGTCTGCGTCGAGTGGTCTTTGGGATGGGAGTTGGTCTCGGACTTTTTCACACCAACAAGAATCACACGAGTCGCTTTAGGGTCATAGACTTGGCGTTGGAAGTCCTCATACCTGCTTGTGAAAATTAATTCAATGTACTTGATTGAATCGGCTTCGACCTATTGTTTTGATATGAAACTTTTACCTCTTCAATATAATCTTAGCTATAAGTTTGAAATATGTTGGATTATGCACTGAAGCATAAGGGTTTTTTTGAGATATACTGTTAATTTACAATTTTGAGACAGAAATTTATTGCCGGCGAGCTTTGTTGTCTTGTGATAAGCAAGTCAAATCTTAATAGTGAAAAATTTCGAATCTTTCATTGATCATTACTAGATCAGATTTCAGAATGGCAAAAACTAGTATTAGACTCAATATTTAAAACTTATTCAAAATATGTTTGTTTAGTAAAACAGTAAGATTTACCAATTTTGGACTTTTAGCAGTGATCGTAAGTCATTTTGATCGTAGAGTAGAATGCAGCCATGTGCACCCCTGTAATATGACGACGTGATACTTCGGAATCTCTCTTGCCCTTTATAAAGTGGAGAAAAAACCGAAACAAATATTGAGGAATTTCGAGAAAATAAATTATGTCTAGAATTTCGTGAAAATAAAAGGAATTCAATCTGATATTTCGAGAAAAAGAATTCAGTCTTATATTTTAAAAAAGATGAAATTTGAAATTATCTTTATTTTTTTGGATTGAGAATTTCCTTGTTTAGAAAATACAGGGACTTTACCTGCAGTGTCATGAATATGCACTCTGACCGTACCATGACTGGTGCTCATAGCTAACGTCACATCCAATGCTGCAGATTTAAGCTTCTCACTATTAGCATTACTTTGAAGTTGGTTAATGATGTCGTGTTTTCCACTTTCTCTGTCTCCCAATAGAATGAGCTTTAAGTCGCGTGACGCTATGGAATCTTCTGTTTAAATGGCAACGAATTTCTACGATCTTCCATGTTAAAAGTTATAAAAACAAAACGTTACGACAGAAAGTCGGATCTTACATTGTGGCGCAGTAAGAGTATATAAAGTACATAGCACAGGAACTAATAAATATTCATGAATAGATTCAAATCAGCTTATTTTAAAACTTGAATTTGGAATGGAAGTGGAATTGGAATACCAATATTTGTAAATTACATACCTGTATAATTATAAATGTGTGACAATGCATTAAATATATAGGAAATGACGCTATAGGCATTTAGATTTGATTTGTGTGTACATAAATATCATAGAACAATAGACTTCACCTTTATTCACGTGTACATTTGTCACATTTTTATCAGTTAGTTGTGATTTGGGGGTTTTCAGAGTTTAACCAGGGCATTTCATATTTTGCAGTATTGCCTCTTGTTTCTGGGACTTATACAGGCAGGCATTCTGTGAATAAAAGCTACAGAAGTCGAAAAATACATGGAATAACTGTTGTGAATATACGAAATCGATAAGATGAACTAGAAGGCTGAAGAAATGTTCTAGTCTAAGGGATTTTTATCTCTCATTTTGGCCCATGGTATTAAAGATTGGGAATTCTAAGTGTTCTGTCCAGAAATAATCTTAAAAAAATCCTCAAGCAAAGTTTTCGTGTTGGATACTCGTTACAAAGTGATCTTACTGAATTGTAGAACATGTTGTAGATCTAATTTATCGTTCTTGTTTGGTCATTACAGCATATTCTACAGAATTCATGACACCAACTAATTTTGCTCACTATTTTACTTCATTGTTATGGGGAATTTCTGGCTAGAGAATCTGGAAGAAAAGATAGGATCCTAAAATGACAAAAAAAAACCGCCTTATATTTTTTAAACATTATATAAACTCTCTTAACAGCATAAGCAAGTACAGAAATACTTGTAAAAATTACATCTGCAATATTCAATGAAGTCCGTTTTGAGCACAATTAAAGTATTAAAATAGAGAACACAGAAAACATAAGAAATCAATGTAGTTTATTGACAAAAACATATACACATTTAAGTAAAAATGGAGTTCGAATGTTTTATGGCATATAGCAAAATCCATGGCGTCTTTTATGTAAAGTAGTCTTTTAATGGCATCAACACGAGCATTTCTTTTTCTCCTTGCTGCTTTCGTAAGATTTGGAAAGATGAATGGTAGAAGTTGTTATGGATGTTTCCTTCAGGTTTTGTGCAATGTGATTTGCGACATCTGTGAAAAAAGACTTCACTTGTAACTCATCAGAAATGTTAACCTCTGAGTAATATATGTCATTTTCTTCCGCAAATTGTCTTGGCTCACGTGAATCAGTGGTAAGTTCACATTGTTCTTGAATAGTCGCAACAAGAAAAATATTGGATGACTTCAAGTGGGCCTTATTGATCGATAATATAACATGCCTGAAATATAAACATGTATAGATCGTTCAAAATGTTCTGACGATCACTTAAATAAAATAATCCAGATTATGTTTTTACGTTTTATTACAAATTAAAAACATGTCCATTTCAAATTCATAGCATCATTTAAGAACAAATAAATTTACAGCATGGATCAGACATGCACGTTTCGAGTACTTACAGTGACCCTCAATATAAACAATAAAATTTGGCCGAAGACTATGAACGTTATATCTCAACAATACCGAAAGACGTAGCAGGATGGGTGGGATATGATGCTACAGGACCCTCTTATCAGAAATTACGAGAATTTTTTGTGAACAGTAATTTTCGAATGCGTATGAAGAAACGATTAGCCAAAGCTGATCGGTCTAGGCTACATTTGCCCTCGGCGACTCTTGTTCCACCAGATATGTTACACGTCTTCAAATTCAAAGCATCATATGAGAACAGATTGATCAGACATTCACGTTTCGGATACTTAACCCTTGTCAGTGATCCTCAATCTAAACAATGAAATATGGCCAAAGACTATGAAATGTTAAACGTCTTCAAATTCGATGGCATCATTTATAAACAGATAAATCTGCAGCATGGATCAGACATGTACGTTTCGAGTACTAAAGTATGTCTAAAAATACCGAAAAACATAGCAGGAACTACCTTTGCCGAATGATCATACAATACTGATCATTATAGACAACATATAAGTTACACGCAGCAAAGTGGCAGTATCAATCAAATACAACTAGAAAGTACCATGATCATTTGTATTGCGTATTAGATTTCGTTGGGTCATAGGTCTATGTAAATGATTTTGAAAATATGTGCCTACCAATCTCTCACTTTGTCGAAGGCCTTTTGATCGGTGATGTCAAACACAATGATACTAGCATAAGCATGGCGGAAGAAAGACGTTGTCAAGCTTTTGTACCGCTCCTGACCTACAAAGAATATCATCATCATCATCATCATCATCATCATCATCATCATCATCATCAAAGAATATCATCATCATCATCATCATCATCATCATCATCATCATCATCATCATCATCATCATCATCATCATCATCATCATCGACAAAGAATATCATCATCATCATCATCATCATCATCATCATCATCATCATCATCATCATCATCATCATCATCATCACCATCATCATCTGCATCATCTGCATCATCTGCATCATCTGCATCATCATCATCATCATCATCATCATCATCATCATCATCATCATCATCATCATCATCATCTGCATCTGCATCTGCATCATCACATCATCATCATCATCATCATCATCATCATCATCATCATCATCATCATCATCATCATCATCATCATCTGCATCATCATCTGCATCATCATCTGCATCATCATCGACAAAGAATATCATCATCATCATCATCATCATCATCATCATCATCATCATCATCATCATCATCCCATAAATTTTCCCTCCTCCTCCACATTGTCACAAAATATATAAATTATGATGTGTTGGGATTGTATATAACAAAAATGCACGATGCGATGCCTTTTGATAATTAAAAAATATGAGAGAGAGAGAGAGAGAGAGAGAGAGAGAGAGAGAGAGAGAGAGAGAGAGAGAGAGAGAGAGAAAGAGAGAGTACCTGCGGTATCCTGAATTTTAAGGTCGACCTCTCCTTTGTTATCAGTTTGCACTGTAAATATTGTTTCTAACATACTCTGATGTCCGTATTTCATGTTTTTTCTTATGCACTGCAGCATGCTTTTAATGATAGTCATTCCCTCGGACTTTGTCTCCAAGTCTTCACATCCTAGAAGTATCACCTTAAATGTTGGTCTCTCCACATATACTTGACCCATGATGCATAGATTCAATTTCTACCAAGAAGAATCATTGATTCGTCGTATTTACGATGGAATTTGTTTTTATTTTAGTCGAAACATTTCTAATTTTGAAATTGCTTAAGGTTCGGACGTTTGATAATCCACAATTTCTTATCAGGCATATGTATCTACTAGATAAAGTGCAAAAGGACCTGTCAGATACGTACTTGAAAATCTCTCAGTGTGTGCATGTACACGAAAGTAGATCGAATCAACATCACATTCAAATGAAATGGGGGATTTTTCTAAACGTTTAAATCAGTAAATTGAGCTTTTTGTACCATTGCAGAGAGAATGTTAATTACATTTGGCCTCGTCGTACTTCGTTGTACATCAAAATCTCTAGACCTCTCTTTCTTTCAATATTAAAAATCGCGATATATATTGGAAAACAGTGTCTATTCTAACACCGTGCAACTGCTCCTCCATCCCACTATAACTCATCTCTGAAAGCGAATAGGACTCTTTGTCGGCGTAGATGATTCTTCCCGATCCAACACGCGTTGATAAACACGGAAACCTTAACCACAAAATGACAGCTATCAAACAATACGGGAGATCCATAAACTCCAAATTGAGACATAGAGCACGCAACATGCATGTGACAATTTATAAAGCAGACAGAAATACGAACAAACTTTACATGTATGTAAATAGGGAGTGGGAAACAAGATTGCTTGCTCATATCCTTCTCCCCTTCCTATTTTAACTTGGAAAATCAGACTTCATATAGGTATATTTATGTTGTTTAAGAAAACATGAGACTCTCAGTGGTAAACGCTCAGCTTGACAATGACTTATTGTCAGAGCACGGCTTTGTACAGACACATGTCCATGGTGAGCTTTATGGTCCGTATTATGATCATGTGTGGACCCACGGACAATTGATATCGGACAGCGAAAGTCATTGTCACGATGCTCAGGGTCACAAAAGTTGAACCTAGAAGTGGTCAATAATGAGAATAAATACCAAAATGAAAAGGTAGGGTCATTAAATGACGTCAGAGATGTTTCAATGATATGAAGGTTACCTTAATCTGAACTGCATGTACATTGTATGTTATTGGGTGTTTTCCGGACAGATAAGCCATGTAATTAGAAGAGGGCGTGCATCTTCAACAAGAGTCACTTTAAAGGAAGTAGCAAGTTGAAGCAAGCATAAAAATGTAATGGGACTGATATAAAAGAGAGAGGGTGTGTTGATGTTAAGGCATAATTCATTGCTATTTTTTTTTCAAGCTCTAGGTATTATGCGCACGTAATCCAGGATAGGTTGTGCGCACGTAATCCAGGATAACCACACCATTTGCTACTTGCGTGACAAATGGCCGTCCAAAATCGGCACCGGTTGCCCATTGGTCTCGTCGGTTTATGTGTAGTCTTTTGTGTTTGATGTTTACATGTCGTATGTCTCTTTTCTGTCTCATACTATACTCGCCTTTTATGTTTTTGCATCGGGTGTTTTGGTGTTTTGCTGTTGGTGCTGCAACGGGGTCTTGTTGGAGATCTCCGCCCTTCTATAATTTTACATCGGTATTCAGAGTAAGTTTTTTTTTTTGGGGGGGGGAATCATCAAATACACCATACCTACTAATATTTGATGTACATTAAGCATATTGTCCTTATTCATAGTTTCAGTATTCATGGTACTTTCTCCATGGTGTATTGTGCTAACGATACTGTCTATTTGATATAATTTTATGATAATAGTATGTAGTTTTAGTTAAGTTATAACAAGTTTCCAGTCGTCAAAACCGACATGTCCTTCCAAACTTGTTCTTTCAAACGGATTATATTCTTGAGAAGACATTGGGCACATTGTTTTGGATAGGTAAGAACGGAGGACGTGCAAGTCTAGAAATGATCTAAATAGGATAGTTATGTTCATATAAACGCTATTGGACTCTTTGCAATGTTTGTAAACATATGCATCTCTTTTCCGTTGTGTTCAGAATGGTATCCTGAATGTGATCCAATGTCTTTCTATGGTGCTGGGTTAGTGTCTCCGTCTGTTTATCCGCTTTTTCTCCTCTCTTGAGAATTCGGTCCGCTATTTTCACTGTTACAGGAATCATCCCTGTATTGTTTTACATTTTCAAGAATGTGTATGCCGATTGGGTGGGAGTTTTGGATTCTGATTCTTGCTTCTGTGTTTGACCTCCATTCTCTGATTGAATAAGAATGTGTATGCCGATTGGGTGGGAGTTTTGGATTCTGATTCTTGCTTCTGTGTTTGACCTCCATTCTCTGATTGAATAAGAATGTGTATGCCGATTGGGTGGGAGTTTTGGATTCTGATTCTTGCTTCTGTGTTTGACCTCCATTCTCTGATTGAATAAGAATGTGTATGCCGATTGGGTGGGAGTTTTGGATTCTGATTCTTGCTTCTGTGTTTGACCTCCATTCTCTGATTGAATAAGAATGTGTATGCCGATTGGGTGGGAGTTTTGGATTCTGATTCTTGCTTCTGTGTTTGACCTCCATTCTCTGATTGAATAAGAATGTGTATGCCGATTGGGTGGGAGTTTTGGATTCTGATTCTTGCTTCTGTGTTTGACCTCCATTCTCTGATTGAATAAGAATGTGTATGCCGATTGGGTGGGAGTTTTGGATTCTGATTCTTGCTTCTGTGTTTGACCTCCATTCTCTGATTGAATAAGAATGTGTATGCCGATTGGGTGGGAGTTTTGGATTCTGATTCTTGCTTCTGTGTTTGACCTCCATTCTCTGATTGAATAAGAATGTGTATGCCGATTGGGTGGGAGTTTTGGATTCTGATTCTTGCTTCTGTGTTTGACCTCCATTCTCTGATTGAATAAGAATGTGTATGCCGATTGGGTGGGAGTTTTGGATTCTGATTCTTGCTTCTGTGTTTGACCTCCATTCTCTGATTGAATAAGAATGTGTATGCCGATTGGGTGGGAGTTTTGGATTCTGATTCTTGCTTCTGTGTTTGACCTCCATTCTCTGATTGAATAAGAATGTGTATGCCGATTGGGTGGGAGTTTTGGATTCTGATTCTTGCTTCTGTGTTTGACCTCCATTCTCTGATTGAATAAGAATGTGTATGCCGATTGGGTGGGAGTTTTGGATTCTGATTCTTGCTTCTGTGTTTGACCTCCATTCTCTGATTGAATAAGAATGTGTATGCCGATTGGGTGGGAGTTTTGGATTCTGATTCTTGCTTCTGTGTTTGACCTCCATTCTCTGATTGAATAAGAATGTGTATGCCGATTGGGTGGGAGTTTTGGATTCTGATTCTTGCTTCTGTGTTTGACCTCCATTCTCTGATTGAATAAGAATGTGTATGCCGATTGGGTGGGAGTTTTGGATTCTGATTCTTGCTTCTGTGTTTGACCTCCATTCTCTGATTGAATAAGAATGTGTATGCCGATTGGGTGGGAGTTTTGGATTCTGATTCTTGCTTCTGTGTTTGACCTCCATTCTCTGATTGAATAAGAATGTGTATGCCGATTGGGTGGGAGTTTTGGATTCTGATTCTTGCTTCTGTGTTTGACCTCCATTCTCTGATTGAATAAGAATGTGTATGCCGATTGGGTGGGAGTTTTGGATTCTGATTCTTGCTTCTGTGTTTGACCTCCATTCTCTGATTGAATAAGAATGTGTATGCCGATTGGGTGGGAGTTTTGGATTCTGATTCTTGCTTCTGTGTTTGACCTCCATTCTCTGATTGAATAAGAATGTGTATGCCGATTGGGTGGGAGTTTTGGATTCTGATTCTTGCTTCTGTGTTTGACCTCCATTCTCTGATTGAATAAGAATGTGTATGCCGATTGGGTGGGAGTTTTGGATTCTGATTCTTGCTTCTGTGTTTGACCTCCATTCTCTGATTGAATAAGAATGTGTATGCCGATTGGGTGGGAGTTTTGGATTCTGATTCTTGCTTCTGTGTTTGACCTCCATTCTCTGATTGAATAAGAATGTGTATGCCGATTGGGTGGGAGTTTTGGATTCTGATTCTTGCTTCTGTGTTTGACCTCCATTCTCTGATTGAATAAGAATGTGTATGCCGATTGGGTGGGAGTTTTGGATTCTGATTCTTGCTTCTGTGTTTGACCTCCATTCTCTGATTGAATAAGAATGTGTATGCCGATTGGGTGGGAGTTTTGGATTCTGATTCTTGCTTCTGTGTTTGACCTCCATTCTCTGATTGAATAAGAATGTGTATGCCGATTGGGTGGGAGTTTTGGATTCTGATTCTTGCTTCTGTGTTTGACCTCCATTCTCTGATTGAATAAGAATGTGTATGCCGATTGGGTGGGAGTTTTGGATTCTGATTCTTGCTTCTGTGTTTGACCTCCATTCTCTGATTGAATAAGAATGTGTATGCCGATTGGGTGGGAGTTTTGGATTCTGATTCTTGCTTCTGTGTTTGACCTCCATTCTCTGATTGAATAAGAATGTGTATGCCGATTGGGTGGGAGTTTTGGATTCTGATTCTTGCTTCTGTGTTTGACCTCCATTCTCTGATTGAATAAGAAAAAGGAAGGGAGGCTTCTCTCGAGCGTTTGACGTCGAACGCCACTATACAAAGCTCACTGAAAAAAAACTATACAGAGCTCACTGAAAAAAAACTGTACAGAGCTCACTGAAAAAAAACTATACAGAGCTCACTGAAAAAAAACTATACAGAGCTCACTGAAAAAAAACTATACAAAGCTCACTGAAAAAAAACTGTACAGAGCTCACTGAAAAAAAACTGTACAGAGCTCACTGAAAAAAAACTATACAGAGCTCACTGAAAAAAAACTATACAAAGCTCACTGAAAAAAAACTGTACAGAGCTCACTGAAAAAAAACTATACAGAGCTCACTGAAAAAAAACTATACAGAGCTCACTGAAAAAAAACTGTACAGAGCTCACTGAAAAAAAACTATACAGAGCTCACTGAAAAAAAACTATACAGAGCTCACTGAAAAAAAACTATACAGAGCTCACTGAAAAAAAACTATACAGAGCTCACTGAAAAAAAACTATACAGAGCTCACTGAAAAAAACTATACAGAGCTCACTGAAAAAAAACTATACAGAGCTCACTGAAAAAAAAACTATACAGAGCTCACTGAAAAAAAACTATACAGAGCTCACTGAAAAAAAACTATACAGAGCTCACTGAAAAAAAACTATACAGAGCTCACTGAAAAAAAACTATACAGAGCTCACTGAAAAAAAACTATACAGAGCTCACTGAAAAAAAACTATACAGAGCTCACTGAAAAAAAACTATACAGAGCTCACTGAAAAAAAACTATACAGAGCTCACTGAAAAAAAACTATACAGAGCTCACTGAAAAAAAACTATACAGAGCTCACTGAAAAAAAACTATACAGAGCTCACTGAAAAAAAACTATACAGAGCTCACTGAAAAAAAACTATACAGAGCTCACTGAAAAAAAAACTATACAGAGCCCACTGAAAAAAAAACTATACAGAGCTCACTGAAAAAAAACTATACAGAGCTCACTGAAAAAAAAACTATACAGAGCTCACTGAAAAAAACTATACAGAGCTCACTGAAAAAAAACTATACAGAGCTCACTGAAAAAAAACTATACAGAGCTCACTGAAAAAAAACTATACAGAGCTCACTGAAAAAAAACTATACAGAGCTCACTGAAAAAAAACTATACAGAGCTCACTGAAAAAAAACTATACAGAGCTCACTGAAAAAAAACTATACAGAGCTCACTGAAAAAAAATATACAGAGCTCACTGAAAAAAAACTATACAGAGCTCACTGAAAAAAAACTATACAGAGCTCACTGAAAAAAAACTATACAGAGCTCACTGAAAAAAAAACTATACAGAGCTCACTGAAAAAAAACTATACAGAGCTCACTGAAAAAATACTATACAGAGCTCACTGAAAAAAAAATTGGGCGATCCAATCATGTGCATATCTAGAATGAACACGCTTTGAAACTTGGTTTTACTTGAACTTGAACTCGATTTTGTTAGAATTTGGTACGATGTTGTCTGTTCTCCATGACAGTCTGCAATGAATAATGAAAGCCTTCCCGTTTTGAAATGTTTTTTTTTTCATATCATGTAAGCTTTGTTTTTATTTGTTTAGTTTTTTGCACGCGCATGAATTGTTGAATTTGAAGACATTAACATTATACGTCTGGGTTTCAGTTTAGTCATGGATTTAGGTGGCAGGGGTTCAGGTCATGGACCTTTTAGTGTAATCAGGCAGCATTCGAACAAAATATATGCATTTTTCAACTTCGTAAAAATACATTATATTATGGATAGAATGTCATAAGTATGACATCAGTGTCCAGTTTAAGGCTTAAACTTAACATTCATTACGTTAAAATAGATTTCCAAGGCTTAGAATTAATGAAAAAGTCGTGAAAATGTAACCTACTTATAGCGGGTTTTCCAGTACGTTCTAAACATGGACCATATTTTGCGTCATTTTCAAATGCAAGAGGTATTTTCATTGGCTGATTTGGGGCATCATATTGATGGGATTCCCATATCCATCCATTCAAATTGAAGATAACATTCTGTACTTTCGTTTTCAATATGAAATTGACAGATGACTTTCAGGGATCGTATCAAAATTCTAGAAAAACTCCAAAAAATTGTCTTTTTTTCTCGTTTTTCGCTATTTTCTCAAAGACAATATATTTCAAAAGTCGAATTTCACACGATATTAAGAAGAGTGATGATTAATATATTGAATAAAACTTCTCTTATCAAATAAAATACTGTCAGTTAGTGCAAAATGAAGCTTAATCACCCTCACCCGTTACTATTTTGGCCCGAATTTCCTCTGACCATACATACAAATGCCTATTTCCCGATGAATCCTGTACTTTATACAGGTAAAATTGGGGAAAATAATTGAAATTGTTTCTAGTTAAACATATTTGATCATGATTTTTCACTTTTATGAAATCATTCAAAATTTTTTTTTCAAAAAAGTAAAAATTAACATGCTTAAGAGAAGACCGTAAAAAGTTTACTGAGAAAATGCATCAAAATTGTGCATGAAGATTGTCTGAACATTAATTATGAAGGGAAGTTGATCTTCTTTTTGATTACTTCGAAAAAATCTATTCAAAATATGAAAGAAGCCTGTTAATAGCACAAGATAATACTATTTTATGTCATTTGTCTGTCTCTATACACGTATTGGACATCGAGATGGTGGCCATCTTGGTTGCAATTTTTATTTTTTTCTAATTCCCATGACAACCATAAAAAAGGTCATGCCATAAGGAAAAAAATGATATATGGTGATAAAGGGTTTGTAATGCTTTCTTTAAAAAAATATTGAAACAAACCATGTATTTTACACAATTTTAGCGCTTTTGGTGCCATTTATTTCTATATATCATAATACAAGACTAATTACAAACAAGAGCCCCAGGGGGCACAACGCTCACCTGATACCCATGCACGCTCTAAATGACATACTGACATTGAATACTGATAGTGCCAGTACCAGGATTTTAGCCCACAACCTTCCTAACAAGATTTTTGCCGGATGCAGACAAGTTTTTTTTTCAGACAACCTTTAAAAGTACAAACAAGAGAAAATAGTCACATTTCAAAACAACAACTTTTTTACTGATTTGAAAAGATGGATTATGTGATCCAAAGTCATAATCATTGCCCAGCTTGTATAGTTTGATTATGCAACATCAAAAATAAAATCATTTTGTAAAATTCCACATTAATGTGCAACAGAAACAGAATAAAACAATGAAATGATTTCATAAATTAAGTTTATTTAAAATTGAACACCAAACCTTTCATTATTAATAGCTAGTATGCCAGAAAATAATAAAGCCTGTGTTTGTGAAACACGAATGCCCCACGGTGGCATCTTTGTTGGTATAAACACCATTTTCTGTTAAGTATGTCAGAGGTCAGGGTCAGAGTAATGTTGGTATCAATGGAAAGATCTTGTCACAAAGAATACACATGTACAATATGAAAGCCCTATCACTAACCATTCAAAAGTTATGCCCAATGTTAAAGTTTTTGAAAAGTAGGTCAAAGGTCAAGGTCACGAGGTCAAAAGTTTTGGTATCAATGGAAAGGTATTGTCACAAGGAATACACATGTGAAATATGAAAGCTCTATCACCTTCCATTCAAAAGTTATGCCCAATGTAAAGTTTTTCGGACAAACAGACAGACGGACAGGCCAAAAACTATATGCCCCCGTATCTTTGATTCCGGAAGCATGAAAAACAAAGACTTTTCGGTTTTGCCTTTATTCATATTAAATTATACAGAAATCTATGAATGAGAGCTTTTGAATAGTATTGATTTCATATTAATACATGTAACGTACAGTCAAAATCGTGTTAATCCAATTAACACAGACAAGTTGTTAGCGGACAATATTAATTCAAGTGAGTTGTGCAGAAATTGAGCCAATTTATTTTCCAAACAGCAGTGTACGGTGTATCAAACCTCATGACCCAGTGAAGCCACTTGGACAAATTATTTTCGGTAAATATGCTGAAATGCGGCGCTTGGAAATGTATTTTTAGCATATTGAATCAATAGTCGTGATAAATTTAACTTCGAACTTGATCTTGTCTTTTATGCAATCTACAGATAGGTTTGAAAATATGCAAAATTCGGAACATTTTCGATGAGGACGCAGAGTTCCTGTAAAAAAAGTGAAATTTGCGAAAAAAGGACATGCATGACCCCCCCCCCCCCCCCTTTTTCTTTACATTTTTATGCGTGCCAAAGATTCGCAATCAAAAAAGACCAATTTTACAGACTTCCGGGCATTTCATTTCAGGCAAAATTTTTAGTGTGCACCTTTTTATTTCCTGTAGTTACCCCTACTAAAGGGGCAAGGAGGTATTGAACCAATCAAATCTGTAATACAAGATATATGGCGACTATGTTTACCATAGATACAGAAATAAGACAGATAAAATAATCATTAAATAGGGAAATTGTTCTGAAATATGCATGTATGAAAAAAAGCAATCCAAGGAATGCTTGTGTCGCCTGCGTAGCGGATTTTTTTTTATTGAAATTAGGTCAAATATCAAGGGCAAGGTCACTAGGTTAAAAATTATGGAATGTTTAGAAAGGTCTTTTCATAAGGAATACAAATGTGAAATATCAAAGCCCTATCACTTACCACTCAAAAGAAATAGCAAATCATAGATTTGTTGAAAAGTAGGTCAAATATATAGGGCAAGTGCACGAGGTAAAACATAGGTAATCACAGATTACGAAGCTCACCTCGTGACAGCAAAATTCAATTCAAACATATTTCTTAGTACATGTATATTGGCTTTTAAAGGCAAAGCCACTCAAGCAGAAAAAGTAGGTAAAGGTCATTTTATGAAAGTTTGATCAAAGATACATCCAATATGCAAGTTTGGTACATGTAGCAGTTATACTTTGCTCAATATTGGCTTTATAGAGCAAAATCACTCAAGCGGAAAAAGTAGGTCAAGGTCATTTTATGAAAGATTGATCAAAGATACATCCAATATGCAAGTTTGGTACATGTATCACTTATACTTTGCTCAATATTGGCTTTTAAAGGCAAAATCACTCAAGCGGAAAAAGTAGGTCAAGGTCATTTTATGAAAGTTTGATCAAAGATATATCCAATATGCAAGTTTGGTACATGTAGCACTTATACTTTGCTCAATATTGGCTTTTAAAAGCGAAATCACTCAAGTGGAAAAAGTAGGTCAGATGCTGCATCTGATGCATGGGTCCATCTCGGCATCCAAAGATGAATCACTTGTGCAAGTTTGGTTACTGTAGCATTAGTACTTTGTCAGATACTGAGCTACCCCAAACTTTTTATCCAAATCACTCAAGCGGAAAATGTAGGTCAGATGCTGCATCCGATGCATGGGTTCACCTCAGCATCCAAAGATGAATCACTTGTGCAAGTTTGGTTACTGTAGCATCAGTACTTTGTCAGATACTGAGCTACCCCAAACTTCTTAACCAAGTCACTCAAGCAGAAAATGTAGGTCAGATGCTGCATCCGATGCATGGGTTTACCTCAGCATCCAAAAATGAATCACTTGTGCAAGTTTGGTTACTGTAGCATCAGTACTTTGTCAGATACTGAGCTACCCCAAACTTCTTAACCAAGTCACTCAAGCGGAAAATGTAAGTCAGATGCTGCATACGATGCATGGGTTCACCTCAGCATCCAAAGATGAATCACTTGTGCCAGTTTGGTTACTGTAGCATTAGTACTTTGTCAGATACTGAGCTACCTCAAACTTCTTAACCGGACGCAGACACGGACGCGGACGCGTGGGGTTATAGCATAAGCTCACTCAACTTCGTCGAGGTGAGCTAAAAATGATGGTATGTGAAGAAAGGTCTTGTCACATGGAATGCACATGTGAAATATCAAAGCCTATCACTCAGCAATCAAAAGAAATAGCCAATCTAAGTTTTTTTTGAAAAGTAGGTCAAATATCTAGGTCTTGGTCATGAGGTCAAAAGTTATGATATGTGTAGAAAGGCCTTGTCACAAGAAGGAACACACATATGAAATATCAAAGCTCTATCACTTACCAATCAAAAGATATAGCAAATCTTAATTTTTTTGAAAAGTAGGTCAAATATCTAGGTCAAGGTCATGAGGTCAAAATTATGGTATGTGTAGAAAGGTATTGTCAAAAGGAATACACAAGAGAAATATCAAAGCCCTATCACTTGCCAATCAATAGATATAGCCAATCTTGGTTTTTTTTAAAAGTAGGTCAAATATCTAGGTCAAGGTCACAAGGTCAAACATTATATGTGTAGAAAGGTCTAATCACAAGGAATACACATGTGAAATATCAAAGTCCTATCACTAATCAATCAAGAGATATAGCCAATATTAGATTTTTAGAAAAGTAGGTCAAATATCTAGGTCAAGGTCACAAGGTCAAAAATTATGATATGTGTATAAAGGTCTTGTCACAAGGAATACACATGTGAAATATCAAAGCCCTATCACTTACCAATCAAAAGTTATGGGGTGTGACACCCAAGTGTGACAGACAGACGGACAGACGAACAACGGACAAAGTGATCCCTAAGTGTCGCTGTGCTTCGCAGGCAACACAAAAAGTCAACATCTTAAAAATAAATTCAGAGTATATTTGATAGCATATGTGGCCAAGTTAATTCGAAGTATGAAAATAAGTACACAAAGCCAAACTAGCTATAGCTTGTCTTATTTAAAAAATTATTAAAAATCTAAAAGTTGATATTTTGACAAAATTCTTTCACAGTTTCATTTCTAGCGATAAATATAAAAATAAAAAGAGAAAAAAAACTGAAAAAGGGAAAAAAAAATTGTTGGGGTCCCGCCGGGGTTTGAAGCTACTCCCCATGGGTCCATTTGGCATGGAAAACATACATTATACCTATGTACAATCTTAAAAAATATTCCTTAAAAATCCAAAAGTGGATATCTTGACAAAATTCTTTCACTTGTAGGGTACCATGCATGAGTACCTCATACCTACAAATTGTCATGACAATCTGAAGAGTGGTTATAGAAAAGAAGCAGAAAATGTATGAAAATCAACCCCCCCCCTTCCTTTTTACATAAGAAAAAAATTCATAAAAAATCAAAAAAAATAAATTTTAAGCATAAAATACATATCAAAGCATTAAGTAAGTTAAATATGATAAATATGTAGTAAATGAGTGTGTAAAATCATACACTTATTGAGTTATTTAAAGAAATAGTGCAAAAATGTGCATTTCTGACAAAGTCCGAAAAGACGTCAAAAACGCGTCAAAAATTTGACTTCGAAGTGGAACCAAAAATAACAACACTTCTTAAGACATCTCTCTAGATCATCCTGATGCTTTCGGTTTGTCGATACATGCTTCGGTTCTGAAGAAGAAGTTTGTCAAAGGAGGGTACCCCCCGTGACCTACTTTTGGCTGTGGTGGCGCCACCTGTTGACAGATCCGGACGAAAAACAACAACACTTGTAGGGGACCATGAGTACTTCATACCTACCAAGTTTCATCAAAATCCCTTCAGCCGTTCTGGAGAAGAAGTTTAAAATGTGAAAAGTTTACGACGACGGACGACGACGGACGACGACGGACGACGACGACGACGACGACGACGACGGACGCCGGACGCCGGACGCAACACTATGACAATAGCTCACTTGAGCCTATGGCTCAGGTGAGCTAAAAACAGCTCCAACTTGCAACATTCAAAATGCGATATCTCTGGTTTTAATGCATATTTTTTCATCAAATAAAAAGCATTTTGCTCTTTAATCTTTGTACCTTCTGAAAAAGCATTTAACATGCCTACTGATCATTTCAATAAAATCCACCTGAACCCCCTATATAAAATGTGGCGATTTCAATATACATGTAATTGTGAAATATCCCATGCTCCCAATATATTCTTTGTGCATGATTTTGTACATGTATGTGAGAATTAAATTCATTCTCATACTGCTTTAATCGACATGCTACTTTTGTATGTTAATAAACGGTAAAACCTGTGCGTGGTATTATCTAAGTAACTAGACTAGTAAATATTAAAATCATTCGTCAATTAATTCAATGCTACTGTGTTGGAAATATTTAAAAATAAGTACTTCGTTTTTTAGAGTACTGTATATTCAATTCAAGTACAAATGTACAGGCGTGTAATGTCTTTCATTGATTTTGTTTTAGTCCCCTACCGGCAACAACTATGTTTTATTAAAATTAATGTACGCTTGTTCTTCGTTTGCGTGTCTGGCCATTTTGGTCATTGCGCTGCATCACTTCCAAGGACAACTGGGCAGTGAAAGATTAACAACATCGAATTAGTAATCATGATAAATCAGGGAGGAGAAGTATAGAAGGTCGGGACGGGGTCAATATTAAGATTAGATTTGCATTGAATGGGAAAGTTGGTCTATCATTGGGCTGAGGTCTTTAACCTGAACCAGTGATAAAGTCATCCTCGCGTGCAAATCATCTGAATGTAAATGACGTCACTGATTTGAAATTGACAGAAAACTAAAATTGAAATGTTGATTTATATATTTATTGCGTGCAATATTCCAACCGGTAGTTCTATTTTTAAATTAGTACCTTTGATCGACCTTTCTTTACAAATAGGTATATTTTTTCTAATCTTGCACGAAAACAGTTTCTAAGTAAACTTTATTCTAAATAAGGTATTTTAAAAGAACATAGGAATTATTTATCTTTCCCCTTGCTTCTTACAATCTGAATTCGATCTGACTTTATTCGTGTATACTTTGATAAAAGTTTTCACGAAGAAATAAATCGAATTTCTTTGTTATCCATATTACATTTACATGCATATGTAGCTTCAATTCAAACTTAAGGTATTATTATAAACTTCTCGCCATTTTCTTGGTTGCATGATGAATGAATACATGTACCATCACGTTACCGGATGTGAGATAGTGTACATAGCTTTATTCAATCGAGATCTTAGGACATCTTTTCATGTGATGAGACGTCGATTTCTATGACCTTAAAGTTTTATGAATGACTTGTGAACGTCATGTAGTTTTTTGTTTATTATTTTTGTTGTTGCACAATGCGAAAGTATGCATATTTAAAGGCAACTTTCTAGAAAGGATAGAGTGATAAGTCTATGACTGCCAATTTTGATCACTTCGGTTGATCGTCTGTCTCTTCAACGCATTTGAAAATTTCTGTTACCAAATTTATTGAAATGTGGGTACTGTAGCATCATATCCCACCCATCCTGCTACGTATTTCGGTACATTTTTGAACATATTAATTTTCACACTCTTTGGCCATATTACATTGTTTAGATTGAGGTTCACTGAAGAAGCTTAAGTACCCGAAACGTGCTTGTCTGGTCCATGCTGCAAATTTATCTGATCTT
Organism: Pinctada imbricata; assembly: GCA_033119305.1. Taxonomy (NCBI): domain Eukaryota; kingdom Metazoa; phylum Mollusca; class Bivalvia; order Pterioida; family Pteriidae; genus Pinctada; species Pinctada imbricata. The sequence goes on from VSWD01000013.1 coordinate 24,285,078, forward strand.
AAATGATGCTTGAATTTGAAGACGTTTAACATTACACAGTGGTCAAGGCAGGCTGGTTATAGTAAATTCGTAGATGTACACATGATGGAGGTTCTTTTTTTGACAAATGAGTTAAAGAAGATCCTGACGATAATCTCAATAGCACTCGCAATAGAGCACCAAATTGAGCATCGACGGACCCCTAGCAAGATAGAGGTGGGACCAGGTGCCCGGGAGGAGTAAGCATCCCCTGTTAGCTAGCCGCACCGCCGACGATGTTCATGCACGAAAATAAAAACAATATATAAAATAAATAAAGTATTGTATCTGAAATTTGGAGTGACGAACTGACAGACGGCAGCCAGGCCGAAAAAAATTCAATGTACTCAATTCAACACCATCACTTGTAGTACATACATGTATGGTTGTCCATGCTGTAAATTTATCTGATCTTAAATGATGCTTGAATTTGAAGACGTTAAACATCATCTGTAAGGTTGTCTTATGGGAGCGTTCAAACATGTAATGCAGAAAGCTGTTGTTCCGTATAAGTGGGCGGATTCCTTGCATGTAATCTGTTCCATACACCACCAGTTTTCTGTGAATTTGACTTTGGATGCACTTTTTATGGGTTGTCCTTCAAATTTAAACTTTGTTCGTTTATTTGATAGTAATTTTGCTGTAGAAGTCTTTACTTCCTGTTCAACATCCTTTTTGATATTGGCAGAAAAACGGACATATCAGGATATTGAAGAGATCTCCAGCAAGCCCAGTTTACATTGACCTCAGCGGATCACACTCAGTGGTTTTAACAAAAATGGTCATCATAAATAGCTTCTTAGACACAAAACGGGGGGGGGGGGGGGGAACAAAGGGCAAGGGACGATACAAAACAGGGGCAACACAAAACGGAGGTCAACAAGGGGGCAATGGACGATACAAAACATCGACATCAAATCGACCAATAAACAATGAAAGCAGACAAACTAAAATATGATACAAAATGACAAAGCACAGAATGACGGAGACAAATATGCACCTGGCTTTATAATAAATTATCAGATCATATTGAAAAATTAAATGTGCATGTAGAGGAAAACGTGCTTTCTGTATCACGTTGTATCGTCACATGTCTGTGTTTTACTACACTGTTTATTGCGTGAGGTTGTATGTATGGACGTCAAGACTGGAGTACTGATACAGTAACTGATAAAGTAGGATTTTAATCACTGTCCTATCTTATATGAATTACAGTGAAGATACCATATAATCTAAACTTACAAATTGACAACTAAAGTTACTGAAATAAAACTAAAATTCGTCCCGATATCGATTTTATCACTAAAATGTTACTTCCTCGTCTGAACACAATTTTGAACAGAAATTCTTCAACACAAGACGGGTGAAAATATTAATTTTGTATTTTAATTACAGATTGAGTGAAAAAATAAAAGAATGTAAAAGGAAAGTAAAGAACAGTGTCATAAATGTTCCATTTAACGATAGAGAATAATTGAATTTTGCCATTGATTACATACGCATGTGTTAACTGTTTCCATACAACTTTCTTAGAATAATATTTTAATACATGCTAAAATATGTAAGACCAGGAATTCATAATTCACTAGAACATCTACTTCTATTATAGGATATTTTACTTCCCTGAGATAATAATAAAAAAATAACATCATCATACAGATCAATATATATACAAATTGACTAGTTCAAAAATTGCAAATATGATGAAATGACGTCATGATATCGAATCGTGTTCAACACTGACATGATAGAAGCGATTCTTTAGCTTTACCATAAACTTTCCCGAGATTCCTGACATCCTGTATGTTTGTGTGCGTAGAGATTGCAGCTACTTTTGTTTTTATTTTTTCCACAATTTTGTCGGCAACTGTTTCGAATATTGTCTCTATTTCGCCAGAGTCGCGTGACAGAATTTCAACGTATGGCATGTCAAGATATTCAGCATACGCGAGGCCTTCCTCATACGTCACTTCCCGTTTCGGTTTTTTGAATAAGGTTCCAACAAGAATGTTCGTCAAACAATCTGCGTTATATACGTACATTTTCAGATCCTTGAACCTGCGAAAAAAGTTATTTCTTAAAAGATATTGCGTGGAAGAAAGTCTTTTCTAAATCATTGTTAAATAAATTAAACACACAATGCATTAATTGAAATCGAATGAGAACAATGGATTTCATTTTATTCGGTGGAGAACATTCAAATTTTAACACATTTACCACATTGTTATATTTTCCATTGACTTCCGATTACTCAGATCAAAAACGAAAATACAACCATGCGCATGACGGAAGTACGAGGCAGTTATGCTGCGGTATCTTTCTTGTCCTGCAAAAAAGACAATATATTTTATTGAAATAAATCTTCAAAACCTTATTTGACATTATATCGAAAGCAAAGTAGATGCATTCTCTATTTATTGTTCGGAATGAGAATAAATATAACCCCTGTCTTCAAAAAAAAAAAAAAAAAAAAAAAAGAAAAAAAAAAAAAAAAAAAAAAAAAGAAAAGAAAAGAAAAAAAAAAAAAAAAGATTAAACTTCGTGCACTGATATATTGGTTTTCTTTTGATGTCAGTGATGACAATGATCTAAATAAATGACTGGGTGATAAGACTTTATGACATAATAAACTGGAGGTTTGTAAACATCACATGGCCCTTATCATTTATCGATCATTTATTGTGCGTAAAGCCCGAAAAGGAAATTATTTGTAAACACGGTAAAGAAAAAGTCCGTACATATTTATAGATTTAGGTTTTTAAAAAAGGCTGAAAATTTATCGTAGCAAAAAAAAAAAAAAAAGGAGATAACAAACAAAAAAGAAAATAAAACCCCCACTACTTTAGCTTTGAAAAAGCTTTCGTACATGGAAGCAACTAAGCATTACATTCCCCCGTGTTTGTTTAAAAAAAGTTGCAATGTATACATATGACACAAATTAAGACAGACAAACAGACAGACAGACTTTAACTGTTTTTAATAATGATCATGTTTTATTACCTCCAGTATCCATAATTCTGAGATTCACATTGTCATTTCCTCTCCTGATTCTTTCTTCATGTAATAATTGTCGTCTGTCAAATCTGGCGGGTTTGTTTTCATTGTATTTGTTTCTATTACAATAACAGTCCAGTAGAGTTGTCTTCCCCACTCCGGGATCACCGAGCATGATTATTTTCAGAGAATATTCTTTCGTTCTCATTTCCGGGAGCCATGTTTCTTGCTCGGCATTCTCAGAAGTGGAGTCTTCTACTTGAATACACGTGCATCCGAATCTTAGATCCATTTTCTTTTCTTACATCTCAACTGTCTGTTCTATTAATTTTGTTGAAAGAACTTCCACTTTTGTGTAATTCCTGAAGAAAGTTTTGCACCAATATAATAAAAATCGAAAAAAAGCGCAAAATTAGATATTTAAAAATAAATAATCAACTGAAACCAACTGACTATTTGATAAAATTTTGAGAATTTAAATCCACTGACCTCTCAGTTCCCACTTTTATGTCGCTTTATCATATAGATAAAGGTAGGTAAAGATAAATCTGAAGGTTGGCCTTCATTACAATGGGCATGTGATTCCTGATTATAAAGGCGTTATTGATTAGATATTCGGAAAAATGTGACTCTATTTTAAACTTAATCTTACATTGGGTGGCTTGAAATTGAGCTACATTACATATTGAGATCATCTCACGTTGTGTGACATGATGGACTGTGAAATTTTGTCCTATCGGACATTACATTAAGAGAATCAAGTTTCTTATGAAACGTGTTAGTATAGTATGTATCTCAGTACACATGTATCAAACGTTTTGAAGACAGAAATACAAAAGGCTGACTTTTTATGTGGTGTTAAGAATTATTAAATCGAGTTAAAAACGGAATGCACGATCCGTTTTGTTCTCTTACTTTTGTATATGTAAGTTTGGCCTTTTCCCATCAAGCGATGGTTTGATTACATACCATTGTACGTTGATAGGACAACACGTCAAAGACGTTTCGATGCATTTTTCGGAAGAGACCTGATAATAATTTTGAATTTCACAATGCTAACTGTAATATTTTAAAATTACTAGAGATGCTCGAATTCAATTGCTATTTTGTTTTCTTTTTTTTTTTTTGCTCAAGGCTAGGTCAGCGACAATGTATGAATGTTGACAATTCCGTATTTTCTGTAGAGAGGTTCTTGTGTGGTTTTGAATACATGTACTATAATTATATGATACAGAAACTCATGTGAAGACTTCAATCTAATTCTTTCAGCAACCATTTACAAATGTTGCTTTCAATTATTTTTGACGACATGAACTTCCATAGGTTAGTTTTTGTCTATTTGAAAGCAATAATTGCCATTATTATTTTTATCTATTTTTGATAAATTAAATACATGTATATATATATTTGAAACCCGTGTTGTCCGATTATCTTCCACCCCTCCCCTTAAGCTTGCAAGTATGTTACAGGAATTGGTGACGACTTCTCTTCATCAAACATACAAGATTATCTCAATTCAGCTGCTCAGGACTGAACTGTCAGATTCAATTTGCCATCAATTTCATTGTACACGTCGTATATCGATGATACTTCTCTGTACCATTGTCATATTGGTTTACGAGAAATAAATTATCGTATCGTAAAAAAGTTATAGTATCGTATGATTCAAATGTATAAATAACTAGATGGCTACTGTTGCAAGCAACAGACGGATTCCTCCTTTATTAGACCTTCCTCGGAACTGACGTGTAAAAATCCGAATAAAGAGGATGGAAATTAGTACCTTATTCATTTCAGCTAATGAGTCAAAAGAGCTTTTGTCTAACTTGGGACTCTTATTTATTTATCAACAAATTAGAAGAAAACGATAATACATACCTTTCATGTTTACGAAATCTTTAATCTCCATGATATATCAATATTAAATCCTTTAAAATTTCTATCTCAAAACAGAATTGCACAATGACTTTGCAATGACAAAATTTCTATTAATAGAAAATGACAACAGGATGAAGTACAGATAAGTGATTTGTAATGCTTCTAAGGAAAGAGAAAGAAAATGAGAACAAGAATAAAAGAGTTATCCGTCTTTAACCATCTTAAGTTCAAATACTAGTAAGAAGGACAACTTGTATGAAGAATAAATAGTATAGGACAAAAACTGTGAATTCTACAAGAGTAAATGTTTGTTATTACCTTGAGAATGATTATTCTATCTTGAACCAAGGATACGGATAAAACATAAGTATTGTAGGTTATCTCATCACGATTGATTTTAATCTGATTAAAGCTCATTATCATTCCAACCAAAGTCTGTTGTGTACTTGCAGTCAAACAGATGACCTTGGGTCAAGGTCAAGATGAAAGGGCTTGATGCAAGAAATATTTGTGTAAAGTTTGAATTCCCAAAGTCAAATAGTCTTTATCTTATAGGCTAAAGTTTGTTGTGACCTTGAGAATCAATATTTGACCTTGGGTCAAGGTCAAGGTAAAAGAGCCAAGCTCAACAATAATATATATATGAAGTTTGAACTCTGGAGGTCAAATAGTCTTTGTTTTATAGGCATAATTATGTTGTGACCTTGAGAATCAAATTTTGACCTTGGGTCAAGGTCAAGGTGAAAGAGCTTGGCTTAACAATAGTATGTATGAAGTTTGAACTCGGAAGGTCAAATAGTCTTTATTCTATAGGGAAAAGTATGTTGTGACCTTGAGAATGAAAATTTGACCTTGGGCCAAGGTCAAAATGAAAGAGCTCGGCTTAACGATAATATGTATGAAGTTTGAACTCTGGAGGTCAATTGGTCTTTGTTCTATAGGCAAAAGTATGCTGTGACCTTGAGAATCAATTTCTGACCTTGGATTTAGGTCAAGGTGAAAGAGCTTGGCTTAACGATAGTATGTATGAAGTTTGAACTCTGAAAGTCAAATAGTCAATGTTCTATAGACAAAAATTTGTTGTGACCTTGAGAATCAAAATTTGACCTTGAAAGTAGGTCAACATTAAATGACTACCTATAAGTAACATACCATCCAAATTTCAACTCAAAATCTCAAAAACTGTAGAAATTGGCACTGTGCCAATTTAAAGTTCCACTTTCAATTCTGAATAGCGCAAAAACCGTAAATATTTTATCGAGCATGTAAGCGTATAAAAGTTTGCAAATTTCCCAAAGAACAATTCAAAACAAATTTCGTTAAAATCGTACGGTTAGTTTAGAAGTTATAAGAGTTTAAAGATTTGACCTTTGGTGACCTCTAGCGGGGGCATATGTGAACTTTTGGACAACAAAAAAAATTTCAATTGAGATCTTTGTATGCTCTTTCACATGGTACTATTCAGTTTATCGTATGATGTGGTACTTTTTTGTAAAGTGTCCGGAACGATAAGGAGGTAAGAATAATAATAAGAATAATAATAAGAAGAAAGAAAAGACAATACAATAACAGAAAGGATTCCGACGGAATAGTCGGAATCCTTAATAACCAGGATGGAAGATATTTTTATCTTGCCTTTCGAGTCGCAAATTTTTATAACTGCTGATTCAAGTCTAAAATTGAGATTTTGTCATCATGGACATGTGTTTCATCTTTTCTGACTATTTATACACACAAGACGTTTTTAATTTCCAATTTTCGAATTCGACAAGGAAAACCCTGTTTTCTCATTACGTCATGTTTAATTATTTCATTTTTCCTTGAATACTTGCTTTTAAAATACTTCTATTTATAGATTATTAAATCACCTCCCAAACTTCTGGATGGTATACATATCAAAATATTTACATTGTCGCTATCAAATGTACATTTGACCGTTCAAGTACGAAGGGTATAAAATTGATCTCGATTATGGACATACTGTATTCAGGTATTGTCAGTATATTCAAATTTCTGAAGCAGAGGTCATTGCCATATTGTCTGTGACGCGCTCACCAGGTATCGTCCTGTACGATGCAATATCCGTACATAAAACGTAAAATCTTGTCTCTGTATTAATGTAGAAAACTGCCATGTGAATGTGTTAAATCCATTTAATTTCGGAACTTCGCCCCTTGAATCCCACACGGGCTTCTCCCTGGAGCCATTAGGAACCTCAAATCGATCCCCAAATCCCCTCATTCCCCTGGCTGAAAGTGCTTCCACTTGAAAAGTACTCTGGCTACGCACCTGAGTACCTTGGATCTTCGCCTTTCCATTATCATAATACATTGTTCTTGCATGGAAAGCATCTGCGTCCTAAGTACATTGTAGGATATGAATCAAATAAAAGGTTTACGCACTCCGAGAGTTTATGTACATTTTGTATGTCGTAGTCAGAAAAAAAGTTATCTTCGTGACTGATCTTGCTGCATAGGTCAAAGACCAGCTTGTATGTTCTGTAGAACAAGCGGGAATCGCCTGTATCAATTACATGTACATGTACATACAATGACATACTCTACAAACAGAATAATGACCTCTTCCTTATTTTATTTAACCTTATCTGCTACTGGAATTGTATCCAAGCCCTATCCATTTACGCCATATATATCAATTTGTGCGTTGTTAAATTTGTTTTTACATGTATTTCTCCTAAATTTGAAAAAAAAACTCAGGATAAGTTTCATACATGTATATGAAAGCCATCTATTGCAGTTATTGACATCATAAAGATACGTGGGAAAACCACTGATGTATAGATGTTCTAGATTTATTCTTAAGGCAATCACAAGGCTTATTAGGGTTCTTCAAACGTGTTTCTATTCTCCATTGTCAAGGTACTTTGCGATGATAATCTTCCCCGATCTTGTTGCTATCCAAAGCTGATCAGTCTCATCGATTGCTATATCATAAACGTGATCATTCAGCGGAAACTGTTGTAGGAGGAGGCCATATTGGTTCAGAATGTAAATTCCGGATCCGGTTTGTCGACTTCCGCATACAATATGTCCATATCTATCGCATTCAATGGGATCTATTTTCCATTCTGGTTGGAGCTCAATCGGATCGGCGATACCGTGAATCGTCAATAGAATATCTCCGCCGCGGACAAGATAGCGCCCTCTGTTGGTTAGCGTGATTTGGTAAGGGTCAACGTCAATCTCTATGTCTTGCATTACGTCACCGTGATGGAAAAATTTCATCAGTTTCCGGTTTGTTGTGCAGGCCAACACGTTTCCACCCTCTGTGACTATGACACCAAAAGCATTGAACGGCGCTATGTCTGCATAGAGGCTTACCTTACCGGAAGTTGTTACGCGATGAATCTTAGTAGACTTAAGCGCATGCGTAACGATGACGTCATCATCCGGTGTTGTCATCGTGAAAAGTGGTGTATGGTCCATCCTCACTTTAAGATGTTCTTTCCCAGAAACATCCATTAATCTTAACAGTTTATCAGCGGTTCCCACCCATGCCTTTCCGTCTTTTGCAATGCTAACGCTCCATACGGGTTCACCCCAGCTTGGTTCGAAGGTACGGATCACTACTAGCTCCGCTATAGGTTTTGGATTCTTTGCATCGACAAAGTCTAGACTAGGTTCGATTCCAATTTTGACTGGAACTGATTCTTGTATCAGACTGCCAATGCATTTTCTATTCAAAATAAAAGAAGAACAAAATTGTTAAAGTGTATTAAAAATGCAATATAACAATAAATGATTCTATAGAAACTGATGATAATTATGCAAATATCAGTGGTTTGATATTGACCAAAAATCTAGGCTATTTTCCTTCTGTACATGTAATATTTCCTGTTTTATTGTTGGGAAATATTTCTAAATTAATCTTATTTAATAGCGAGCGGAGCTCGCTGCAAAGGCCCGAAGGGCCTTTGCGAGCGAAGCTCGCATTTATGGTAACGCGTATACGTAAGTATGGGAAAATGCACGAGCAAAAGATATACATACTTGGAGCTGAAATAGTATGGTAACAGGCCCGCGGATACGGGTAAAAGTGACTCGATTCCCTTAAACGACAGAGCAGGAGAACATACCTTGACAAATTCGCAATGGATAGAATTCTTCTATTTTATGGCGCAATTAAACTAAGTGAAACTCGCCGAATTGTTCGTCTGAAAATCAGAAATTCAGCAGCAACTAATCCGCCATCTTTATCACTAATGACGACACAACGGTACGTAACTCTGCAGTATACTTGACGTCATTATTCCTGTATATGTGACGTCATTGTAGCAGTGCGCCAATTTTCACGTGCAAGAATGGTACACGATTGTACTAATGCAAGCAAAACAGCCGCGATTTTCTAACACTGACAGTGTATCATTCAAAGAAGATAGATATGATCGATATAATTATTTGGTAAAGAAGAAAGATTTGATTTTTTCAATTGATTTCAAGGTAATTAGAGTGGAAAGGGGAAGGATTTCAGACTCCCTTGCTAATGATCTACGTCTGTGTAAAGTACATGGGACGGATCCAGTTTTTTTTTTTTTTTTTTTTTTTTTTTTTTTGGCAGTGGGAAGGGGAGGTCCAGCTTGACCGGCGGTGAAGGATTCCTGGAGTCCCAAGGTTATGATTTTGAAAAGTTTTCGATTTTGGTTTTAAGGTTTTACAAAATTTTTGGTGTCTTTTTCCTCCGCTCGCACATAAGGCTTTGCCTTGATTCATATTAAAGGTACATTTACTTTTGATTGACATTGTGATTGTACGATTCTCTTTTCTATACACCATTTACCGGAGATTCAGAGAAGTTTAATTCTTAGTCAGTTTGCCTGGCTTATATTGTTTTACCATAAAACATTTATCCTGGTCATATTGTTTGATGGGTAATAATAGGGTTTTCGTAAAAACAAATCTGAGTCAAGATTTGAAAATAATAAACGTTTTTTAAGAAATTAAACTTTTAAATTGCTTGTATTTGCTGAACGCCTTACTTGAGAATTCCATTTCGATCGCCGTCCTCGGACAATGAAAGGGTTTCCACTTTCTCTTCAACGCATGGTACAGAAAGTTCACACAGCGTCTTTTCTGCATTCTTCATGAAATCTGCAATGTCATTGCTGCACAAAGTCTGCAGCTTTAGATCGATTTCGTCTATCGTCTGCTCATAAGTCTCATCGGACTGTATTAGTAAATTCCGAAGCCTTTCGAATGTCTTCACGTTCAAATCTCGCTTATTTGAGATTTCATCCACCATTTTCTTTTCGAAAATTCTAGCATATTCGATTATTTTCTCCACTTCAAGCTGAACGTCTTTGATGCACGTATTCATTGTTTGCACATAGCCTGCTTCGTATTCGTCCAGATTTTTATATTTTCCGCTATTTTATGTCTATCCCCGCGTTTGACCTCTATGATCCTTGATATACTTTTCTTCAGTTCTTCAATTGACAAAATTTCATGATGTTGACTATCTTCACTTTTTAAATGCTCACATGTACATGTCTCACAAATTAATTTGACACAGTCCCTACAAAACCAATTTATAATTTCCTCATGGCAAAAATCACAAGGTACAGCTCCTTGAATAAGTGATCTGCGTTTGGCCCTCGAAACCGACATAATGGCACTGTTGAGAGAGGTGCTCCTTCAGAAATGAAGGAAATCTTAAGACTCGACGGAAATCTTTTTTTTATTTTTCCAATATATATTCTTTCATTCGACTTTTAAATTTCAATAGTTTTGTCACGAAATACATTTATATGGAATACTACAGTAACTGTGAAATTCCATCTATTCCAGAAAAATCCCATAGGATTTTGAGAATCTCACAGACGTATAGTGTCCTATATTTATTCAGAACCCGTAGTATTACAGACTACGGAGGGAATGCGGAAATCCTTTTACATTGTACCTATCTCATCGCAACACGTGTAGAATTCCTGACAAATCTACGAGCAATGCTAATGAGATATGCAACTTCGTCAGACTGATGCACAGAGAATAATTATCCAAGGAATCCAAAAATACCTCTATCTTTACATTCAGTCGCGATGACTTGACATCCATCGAAAAGTAAGAGCATCTCATCTATGACTCGTAGACTGGGGGCAGGTAAGGTGAAAGGGAGGAGAAAAAAATGATCGATAGGGGGAGGAAAGGTGGGCGTCGGGAAGGGGAGAGAGCAAACATCCTGTACGCCTCCTCATTTGAACTAAACGGGTATATTTCAAATGCAAAATGTATCCTAAATAGTCAAAACGCCAAAGTTAAGACTGGCTAAATTTGAATTTCTAGTAACTATTCACGAGTTAAATAATGCTAACTTATAATTTCTTTCGAATAGCATGTTCCAGGATAAATAAATGTTTAATATTTGGTTGCTGAGTTAATCACACACGAGGGTATATATTATTCACATACATCTTTCTGTCTACACATAATACTAGTATTGACTATTTACAGTTAAATCATTTTTCGATGACAATTTAACTTTAGGACGATGAAATTTAGTTTTGTGTGATTTTTCAAACTTATATGATGTAAATGTCATAAATGCATTTTCATGATAAATAAAACAGAACAACACAAAATAAAGGCAGTTACAGTATGTTATAATCCATCGTTTGAGGAATGCGTTTTGTCGCGGTCAGAAAAAAGAACCGATTGCTGATGATTTACTATTATACAGATTGTTATTACAGGGAGTCAAGGATTATTTTAGTGAGAGGGGTGAGCAGATGCAAGGCATGGATGGATTCAAACCTTTAATTTTATGAAAACTATGATAATACGTGTATTCGGACACAAATATAGACAATCGAAGGGAAAAAAATATTTCAGAAGGGGGGGGGGGGGGGGGGGGTTCAGGAGCTGACCCTGTTACCGCCTTTGGATCCTTACATGGTTTTATTTTCTGTTTAATTCCTTATTCTGATAGTAGATACGGGTGTAGTGTGAACGTCTCGATCGTTGAACTTGACAATAGATGATGAAAAGAAATGAATCCAAAGATACGATTCTTGCTATTGTTGTAACTCCGTTCTTAACAGAGAGTAACGATGTTGTTGGCTGTCACTATTAATATGTGAGACTCAACATTTTTCTCATATAAATACTTCGTTTTCTCTGTTATCTAATGGTTGGATCTAGAAATGTTACCAGGCGATCCATCTCGACAGTGCATGCATGGGGTCAAACCTAATACTTTAGAAATATAAACTTAAAATGGGGAAAATATGCATTTTTTTTGGGACAGTTTTAGGAAGGGAGCCCTGAACTCCTCACCATCTTGCCTTTGCTTTGTATTGAAAAAAAAAACCCTCGTTTGCACGTAAATTACGCATTCAAGAACTTAATATTGTAAAAAGATATACGACATTGAACGGGAGTAAAAATAAGGTTTTGAAAAGAATTTCAATCCATCATGTAGTTTTCACATTAGTTATTGTGCTATGCGAGATAACTCATACATGACTGTATAAAATTTGTGGATTAATTGAGGGGGGGGGGGGGTTAGAGCACTCCCTTCCCTTTCTATAGAAATATTAATTACCACCTTAAATTTCATTTTAGTAGGTGTTTTCGGAGACTCTCTCCCCTTCTAACTAAATAGATAAAATTTTGGTTGCAATAATCGCTCTTTCAAAATTGTTATGCCTCCTAGTTTCATATCATGATCATGTTGTAATCTGACATGTATCTACACGGTTTTAACGATAAGTCGACATGTATCTAAAATTTTATTAAACTTTCAACTTCTGTTGTTCCAGATCCCTCGTATGAAGTCAAGGTCATGATAGATTGAATTGTAACCATGTCTGTTGATATACATGTAGGACATGCATATATGGCACGTAAAATTATTGATTATTACGAAACAAAGTTCATTTCTAATGTTACATAAGCTTGGTAATTTTCTGTTTCAAGGTAATAAGAGTTTGAACAATCTTGCGTCATCATGGAAAGAGATGCATGTCTTGCAATGTTAATAAAAACAATTGTCAGTAACAGAAATAAATTAAATCGACAAATTCAACGAATAATGTAGTAAACAAATAAAAAGATGAATATCTTAAAGTAACCCCCCCCCCCCACTTCAAAGCACGAAAATTAGATAGAAATAGTCTAGATGTTATTTTCTTCATGAAAACCTTTGAAAATAATTCCCATCCCACTTTTTTTAAATACAACAAATTAAAATATCCAAAAGCTTAATTATATATTGCTTCTTTAGACGAAATCCATTTTAATATTACATGATACATGATATCAGTACTTTTCGTGTCGAAATTTTCCATCGTTTTCTTCATATATTTCGGTACAATTTGTATTTCTTTAAGATTTGAATTATTTATTTGAAAAGTATCCTAAAATGTCTGTATTTTAATTCAAATTACGTAAAAAATATATGAAAAACGAAAATATTATCCCATGACGCTAACCAAAAAAAAAAAAAAAAAGGGGGGGGGGGGGATTAAAGCAACTATGATAGTAAAATCAATTCCTATACGAAAGGTTTAGAACTGTTACAATATCCTTTAATGGCATTTATTTGTCCAGAAAGCAAGCAGCTCTAAACTACTCATGGTTAAGTGTCTCTCTGGATTTTTTTTATTTTTCATAAAATTCTGCCATTTGTCTATTTCAGAAGTAGTCATAATGCGACTGATTTTCATAATACATTGTAAGTTGAATAAGTAATTTATAGAAAAGAAAAAACAAACTCAAATGTAGAGAAGTCTAAAGTCACTTTTTTATACCACCGTAATCGATCGGAGATTCGCGGACATACAATTTTTGCCTTGTCCCTTTGTTTATGTGTTTGTCCGAAAAATTATACCTCGGCCATCACTTTTCAATGTTGAGTGCTTGGGCTTTCATATTTCACATGTGTATTCTTTGTGACAAGATCTTTCCATGGACTCCAAAATTCTTTACCTTTTGATCTTGACTTTGGAGTCTGACCTTCATTTTACATTAAATTTGGTGCCGACGGTGACATTCGTATTTCACAAACACATGTTGTTGTTTTTTTTATTTTCTCTTAATGTTCTCATTTCCTTTAAATATGTTTTTGTTATTATCTAAATAGTCTGTTATTTCTCAAATATTTCATCTAGAATAGGGCAGGTCAGATTATTTAGCTCACTATATACTGTTGACAGTCAGTTATGTAGTTCAAGTACACAGTAGCAACGTCTGTCCGCTCTACTTTACGAATCAAAAGTTATCTCGATTTATGTCATGACGCCCTGATTTTGCCATAATGATACAACAGGGGCGAAATATCATAGCTTAGTGACAAACTTAGTGCAAAGGAGTGTTTTGGCAGAGCATTATGTCTGTGAGTAAGCAACGGTATCTCGCCTCTTTTGATTTAGATTTTGTCAAAGGAGGGGGTTATTGGTGTTTAAGCCGACCAAGGGGATCCTTACCCCGTCTATCTCCAGTATAATACCCACGTACAACAAGAATGGATCGAGGGGGGGGGGGGGAGGAGGTGTTAGAGAGACCCCTGAAATTTGATAAAGATCCTCTTTTCAAACCTATAAATATTTTCTTCAAAATCAGAGGATAGCCCCCTTTGACGTGCTTGTTGCCTCTCCTTAGAAAATATTAGATCCGCCCATGTCTATTTACAAGAACACCATATCCCTTTCATCGTAATTGTTTGTCAAGAGAAGCTGCAATTACGTTGAAGCTTAAATTTTATTATATATTCTGTTTTTGAAGCTTCTGAAAACAAAGAGGAGATCAGATTTGAAAATACACCTATTTGAAATTGAATACTTTTTATTAGGTGTTACAGGATTTTAAAAATGTGTAAGAAATTATTGGCGAGAATTAATTTAAGAAATGACTGTCTTACGTTTGGTGTTCATGGGTGTATAATTCTGGTTGGACACGTGCAAATTTTCCGAGAATCGCGAATTTGCACGTGTCCAACCAGAATTATACACCCATGTACACCAAAAGTAAGACGGTCATTACTTATATTTACATTTATCCCAATTATCGGTCATTTTTATTTGCATGAACATGGCACATTTTGCCTGTAACACCGTCAAATGTATCTTCACTTTGGTAAATTCTCCCTACATGCAAAACTTGCACGTGACGTCACGATAGCAACTGAAGTTATTGGAATATAATTCTAGCTGCCTAATGGGCGTTCAACATGGGGAATTTACTGGTAATGTAAATATATGTGCATGTAATTAATTTGTCTTAATTTCTTCTAATTTCTTATCAGCCTGATCTCTTCGCTGTTGGTGAAGCTTTCGAAGTTCGATACAAGCAAAATTCCAGATGTTATGTATTTTTTTTATAGTAACTGTTTTCTTGACCAAATCTCTTGTGTTATTTATTGATTTATTTTTGAGAAGTCAAGAATATTTCATAAAAGAAATAAAAATAACAAGAGCCCCAGGGGGGCACAACGCTCACCTGATATCAATGCACACTCTGAACATACTGATATTGAATAATGTTAGAGCCAGAGCCATAGTCAGAATTTTTTGGTCCATATGCCATAAATAATTAAAAAAAATATCATAAAAATTCCAAAAAAGTAAAATGCAATAAATGAGTGTGCAAAATGGAGAAAATGAAAATGGAAAAAGAAAAAAGAAGGTTTTTTTTGTATTCAGATGATTTAAAAGTGCTTAAAAAGCTTGCAAAATGCAAAAAAATGAAAAAAAATAAAAAATTGGGATGCCAGTGCCTGAATTTGAACCCACAATCCTTGGGTCTATGTGCACGCACAGCATATCTAGATTAAAATATAAAAAAAAAATCAAAAAATAAAGTTATAGCAAATAATGTATATAAAAGAATTGAGTAACTTAATCTGACAAACATGCAATAAATGAGTGCAGAAGATCATATATTTACTAAGTTATTAAAAGAAATAGTTAAAGAAAATAATAAGAGCACCCTAACATCTCTCTCTTTCGGGGAAAGGATGGACAACCTAAAGAGGCATCAGATAGGATGTCATCCTTAAGAAATATTAAGTGCAGAAAACCACTGTTAGATGGAGTAAATGAAAGAAAGATTAGTATTTACTCTGATTAGTTCATTAATATACAGTACCTATCACGAGTTTTACAACGAGATCGCCATCGATGGAGTAAAAATTTAACGAGTAAAGGCCAATTCCTCCATCAGGTGGAGGGCTTATAGGAGGGCTGATGAGGGGCAAAGCGGGCTCAACGCGAACAAACTTTACCCCGAAAAACTCGGAGTGTTTGTGGGCGGGGCTAATGAACGGAGGCGGCGCTTATGCATATTTAATTATTAGCCGGGGTAAACACCGAGTGCTTGTAGGCGGGGCTTATATTCGCTTGACGGAGCATCTCAGGTCGCGTAAAATCTCTTTGTAGAGAGTAAAATCGCGATAGGCTAGTCAAACAACTGTTTTAACAATACGCTAGATCTGTACGTAAATGTTTTCCTAAGAACGATTCTATAAATGTTGTAACAATTTAAAGAATCATTATCTTACATATTCGCATAGATATACTACATTTATAACAATGCAATATTCAGGATTATGTACGTAGAGATAGAGAAACCCTAGATGTTAAATAGGCAGTCTACACATGTCTGTAGTTTGAATTTCCTGTGATGTACGAAAAATGAATATGAATTAATAAACCAGCAAATAATATAGGAAGCAAAACTGTAATAAAGAAAATAAGGGAAAAAAGAAATACATATTATTAATTGCTTATCCTACTCCTGTATTTTATAAAAACCTGAATATTGGATGTGTAAAATACATTATATCATTCGAAGTATCTGATGGAAGGAAAAATAAGATTTGTTTCCTGTTAGACAGTGAAACGAATTTTTGCATGCATTTCTAGATTCAAGTACTGTAACGCACGACTTTGCAGTAAGATGAATATTAAAAGTATTATGAGTTATGCAAATCATTTTCCCGTTCATACGGAATAGCTTCTAAATCTGTACTCTGGATACTTCACATTGATGTAATCTATTTTACATATACATGTAAACGATTGCACACTTACGTATAAAATTTAATTTAATGCTGTACGATACCAAGTAAATTAAATGTTTAATTCATTGATAGTTATTTTTCATTCTATCTTGTTTGAACGGTATTTTTTATCACGGAAGCATATTTAAGAAGGCATCGAAAGTATAGACCTTTGTTAATTTTTCAGCAATATTGTTATAATCCGTTATAAGTAATAGCTGAAAATCTCGAGCAGGAACCAGCGTTCACCCCTGATCCCTCACTTTTTAGATAAAATATGAAAAAATATAGACAATACAGTCTATTTACTAACTCAGGCACGTACGTCATCATGTATGCGCATGCATTATGTTTCCGGGGTCGCAGGTCATTTATAATATACATGTACAAGTGGTGGATCCAGGATTTCAGAAAGGAGGGGAGAGCCCAGCTTCAAAGAAAATTGTTCACAGAAAAGCTGACAAGCAAAAGATAAATTAAAAAAAACCAAAGAGACGATGATACAAATACTAACACTAAGGACTTTATATTATTCAGGGGTCCTTAAACCCCCCCATCCCCATTTGGTCTTTTCCTTATAAGGTATTTGATCGTTTACCTGAATATGTGCCAATTGTGTGATTCTATAGATCCTACAGATTTGCAGTACTGTCCTATGACATATTAAATTAAAATTTTAAACCTTAAAATTTTAATTTTAATATGTCATAGGACAGTACCTTAAATTGACACTATACCACGAGCAAGACAGTCCCAACGCGTAATTACTCTTTGAAAGCGGAATTTCTCTTTTTAGTGGCGCATTATTATTAATCAATGATGCATATGAATGAACATGCGATTCCTATGGAATTGTCTCCTGATAAAGGACGCAATTTTTGTAATATGAATTGAAAACTGCAGCGAGCGAAGCCGGAATTTTTTCCGGAATTTGAAGCGAAATTTTATATTAATTCTTCAAATTCGGATTACTTGTAAGAGCAAGATTATTTCTTCTGTCATACCATAAGCAAATTCATTTTATTTATTAAAATTCAGAGCAAAATTATTTTTTTTTCGAGCAACCACCCACCCCCGAATATCAAATGGACCGTGTCTTACCTGTTCCTGTTTCATTATCAGTAGATAAGGGTTAGATCACAGTTTCGAGTTACTCCGTTCTTGATCCGCACATACATTTTTTTGCAAAATTAAAAAAAAAATCAGTTTCGGAAGCGATTCAAGAAACTAACACCAAAAAGTGAGGGAGCTCCAGCCTCATTTGTAATCGAACAGGCTTACGTTATAATGTTCTATATGTCAGATTAATAATGAAAGTGATAAACGATTTTCGATTCGAAGCAGAGGAGAGGGAAGGGGGTGTTGTTCGGTCATTCTTTATTCCTTCCCAAATCTTACATTTCCGGGTAATATGACAAATTTAAGGGGGTCCTTAAACCACCCCTCCCGATCCGCACTTGTTATAGACGAGGGTGGGTGGTATTCGGTCCTTTATTCCTTCCCAAATCTTTTTTTTCCCATTTTTCTAGGTATAAGGACAAATATCAAGGGGTCCTTAACTTCTCCCTCCCCTTCCCTCCATCCCCTCTTTCCCTCCTCTCCTCCCTTCTTCCCACCTCCTTTTCACCCTATCCAACCCCTAAAGTATAAAATGCGAAGTCTTTATTCAGGTTAATGAGAAGCGTTTAATCTGGACGGATCAATGAGAATCGTACAGAATGTTTCTTTTTTCAGCTTAATAATAATGCAACGCTTAAAAGAGAAATTCCGCTTTCAAAGAGTAATTACGCGTTGGGGCTGTATTCCTCTTCTTGATAGTGTCAAAGTAAAAACAAAATCTGTAGTAAACTTTATAAAATCAGAGAAATTCCTACATTTAAGACTTATTTGTGTGGTTCCCTCATTCTGTATTCTTACATTTGTCCTTGTATTATGACAAATTTAAGGGGGGTCCTTACCCCCTTACCCCCTACCTCCTCTCGCCCCTTCCTCCAACCTCCCTTTCATCATGTCCACCCCCTTTAGTATTCACTAAAATGCGAAGTCTTTATTCAGGTTAATGATAGATGCATTTACTGTACACTGATATCGAATGTTCATTCACCAATCTGATTAAAACCAGATCTCTACATGATCCCGATTTTATTTATCATGTTTATGTCGCGTGGAATTTGTCGCTACGCGACATAAAACAATCAGGAGCATGTAGAGTTCTGGTTTAATCGCATGAATAATGCACCAATATAAAGAAATTCCGCTTTCAAAGAGTAATTACGCGTATGAGTACCATTTGCAGTAACTCCTTTGGCTGACAAACACAGTACATTTTTGTAAACCGGTACAAATTATGGGATTTTTTTTCATTCGAATATCGAATGAATGACAAATAAATATACAGTATAGTACAAATAATGCAGTTTTAACTTTTGAAGACACAATAAAAGAACATGTATTAAATTAACCCGAACTGTAGTGAAGGTTGAATTTGGACTGAGGCCTTTCATAAATATTTTACGGGAGCGCCGCACCTCTATACATGTAATTTCTTTTGAGAAGAAAAATATGACTCTTTCATTCTTATACATGTACTTCCCAAACTGTCAGCTTGCAAATTCCTTTTTTGTTTAGAATTTGCTAGTGTTATGATCTTTGAGGCACTTTACATTACGTATTATACAGCTAGGTAAATCGCACAGAAGTTAAATTTTCATGACACAAAAAATTACTTAAAATGATTCTACTTTTGCTGAAAGCCATTTCAACGGGATACATAACTGGAGGGTGTATTAACATATTCTACACCAAAATTTTCAAAAAAAAATGGAAAGGGCTCGACCCCCTTGGTGTCGATGAACAGGTGCGTTGTCGGCTACTAATATATCGCCCTAATTCAATGCATTTTCTTCCATTTCAGTATATTAAGCATCTAGTGCTTCTTAAAAATCTAAGATATTGAGGAATGTCAGTGGCTCCCTCTATGACATTACAATACATGCAATCCAATTAATAGACTGAGTGTTACATTTGGAGATTTTGATGATCTAAAAACTTAAATTGCGCTCACCTTTTTCAGCATGACCATAAATAAGTATTTGTGCAGTCACGATAATTGAAACCGGCCTCTTCAAAGAATTTCAGTATAAATACTTCTTTATCATATAAATATTCCATGAATACCTCCGTATAAAGGAGATTTGCATCTGTGAATCTTTCAGCACTGATTTGTTACAATTCTTTTTAACGAGATCTTTTTCCGCAATTCTTTTTCCACGAGAGATATATCGTTGGGAGTTCTCTTTTTAAATTCAACGTTTTGTTAGTCGTTATCATCTTCCTTTATTTGAACTTTTTTTCCACAAAAAAAGTTTTTTTTTCTCACCCCATAGTCCCATGTACGTTTAACACATGCAATTTCTATCAATTTGAAGTTCGCCAGCAACCTTTTGCTCTAGAAATATAGCCATTTTCCTCATTTGCTCCCAGAGAATTTGATTTTGTGATGATTTTAAATCCTCATTATAAGTTTATAAGCGGCGTTCCTTCTTTATACATTCTTCCTTTTTTTACTTTTTAATAACGACATTTTTATTGATTTTAGATTTCCGACCTCTGTTTGGAGGAGACACTTTTATAAATATATTTGTTTTAAATTTAAATGACCACATGCTCATTTTACGAGAGAACATTAATGGGATTAAGATTTTATCTATAAAATTGATTTCTCCGTGATCCTTTATAGAAGTACGAGTTTTATCAGTAACACCCGCTGTGCAATGGCTTGAGGTTAAGTGAACTTTAACATGTTTAATAACACCTGGCTTGTAATTAGTGATGAGGTAAGCTGCATGTACATGATCTCTGAATATAATGTCTAGAGGGATATCGAATGTGTTTTGGACTCAGCCAAAGAACAAGTCCGAGAGTGCTTGCAGAAGGGGGGGGATTTCGGGTGAAATACAGACGTTTGTTTGACGTTAGATTTCATTTCAAAATTTATTCTTCACTTTGTACATGTCTTGTAGGAATGGCATTTACCTCACCTGATAAAGAAACGAGCACCTGATCTCATCTTGTCTTTTCTGATGTTCTTTCATGTTTATTATTTCGTGTACGTCGAATGGTGTTTTGTATGATACATGCATTTTTTCCTTGCGATCTTTGAAATGAAAATCAAGAACAAGCTAGATAATCTTGTAAAATTTCTATTAAATGAACTGAATTATTATATGCAAACAATGCAGAATGAATTTAATTTCCCAGGTGATCATTCTTATAAAATTGCAGTAAAAAGTATAATATCGCATTGCAGTCATTACAACTAAGAATCCAACCGCACAAACATGTCGGCTTTCGCGTGTTAAACCCTAAGCCAATAAATGATACTTATTTTGACCTGTAAAGGACGGAAGCCTGTAGGGGACAGGCATGAATTAAAATTTATCTGGCGGCCGCCAGATAATTTATCTGGCGGCCGACAGATAATTATCTGGCGACCGCCACTTAATTATCTGGCGGCCGCCACTTAAATTATCTGGCGGCCGCCACTTAATTTATCTGGCGGCCGCCACTTAATTATGTGGCGGCCACCATATAACTAAGTTGCGGCCGCCAGATAACTAAGTGGCGGCCGCCAGATAATTATGTGGCAGCCGCCAGATAAATTAAGTGGCGGCCTGCCAGATATATTCAGTGGCGGCCGCAAGATAATTATGTGGCGGCCGCCAGATAAATTAAGTGGCGGCCGCCAGATAAATTATAATTCATACCTGTCACCTACGGGCTTCCGTAGTAAATCGACCTTGGCCATGTTATAAATTAAAAAGACTATTTCGTAAACTATGTGTGCATGTTCATTTTGTATCTATTCATAAAACAAGTCATGCTTGCCCCCTCCTTAAAGCCATCAAAGTAACATCTCTCTCTCTCTCTCTCTCTCTCTCTCTCTCTCTCTCTCTCTCTCAGATCACATTTTTATTTCATACCCTCGCATGAATATTGTATATTTGTATCACTATATCTTAAAAATTGTTTCTAAAATTGATTGATTGATTGATTGATTGATGAGTTGCAGCTATATCTTACTACAAGACTGACGGACAGACAACCGGGAGGTGGACAAAGTGGTCGTTATATATACATGTACTGTAGCTCTTGCATTGCCGGCGACATGGCCAGCAAAGGCTCGAAAAAAAGCTTTACCAGGGTCAGTTTCTTTACTTTTTAAAAGAGACGTTTCTTTATAAGAATAAGGCAAAATTTGCATTTGATTAGAAAATTTACGTCTTTTCTTTATTTAGGAAGGTGAGAAGAAAAAAACTGAATCATTAAATAAAACAATTTACATGTAAAACTGAAAGCAATAAAGACATAAAAAAAGAAGAAGCTTTTCCTATCCTACTATAGAAAGGACAGAGAAGATTACGTTATTTAATAAGAATTTTCAAGTACATGGAATATGAAGTGAGAAAATCAGCATTAACAAATCTGAGGTCTCTTGATTATCTCAGCACCAGGGGCGGGTCCAGGGGGGGGAGTGGGATTGTTTCGATCGAGGCACTAAGTGCCGAGTCGGGGAGAATTCGGTTTGAAAAAATTGAATACAATGGTGCAATCTGGAGCATATTTTCTCTGTTTTTCTCGTATATATCATGGCCGTTTTCACTCATTGAAAGGGCAAGAAAGTATACGCAAGTGGAACGCCGTACCCGACCATTTGATAGGGCGAGACTTTGCTTTTCTCGAATTAATTGCTAGTAAGATTGAATTACTGTGTTCATTTGCTTTTTTTTCTGTTTGTAAATTTATCCGCGAAACTTGGAATATAAATAAATGGTTTCTTTATTTCTTTCTTTCTATATTTCAATTTTTATCTTTTTACATAATAGGTTTATATAGGGAATCTTTGAAGGAATAGGGGAAAAAAATAAGGAAATGAGCGACAAGAGCATCTGTAAGAGAGTTTTTTTTTCTTTAATTTCGGTGAAACACATGCAGGCAGATTTTGAGATTTTCACTTTATACTAGGGTTCATCCATAAACTAAAGTATCAGGCGAGCAAAAGAAGGACTGCAAGGAATTTATACTATCCCCTAAAACAGATGAGGGCTCGGGGACTACCCGCAGAAAATTTCTCAACTGCGGAAAATCAAAGGCGCGGTCATATTATGTAATGTATGATTGACACCACCGGATGTTTATTCGGTTATAGATAATACAATGTAAAGAAAATAGAGTCACGAAGAAAAATGGTACATTTTGTAACATTTTGAAAACAATGTAAATTATAAAATTCATTATTATTCGCAAGTTTTTATTTATTAATTTATTTATTTATTTATTTATTTATTTATTTATTTATTTATTCATTCATTTATTTATTTATTTATTTATTTATTTTTGAAAATTTATTACGCGCATGTCTCAGGAAGTCTTTTGTATAGTTTGCAACGGTTTGAAGCCAATTGTTGTTCACCTAGTAGACATATTACTGGCACATCATGTATGTATTGAGTAAAATTTCCCACTTTGCGCACTGAAAAAAATCCTTCCTGTTGATATTGCAAGTAATTGAGTATGTATATGTACATTGCTCCGTTCAGATCACATTAATTCATGCATGACGCCAATATTTCTACATTGTATATTATGAATAATTGAAGATTAAAACAAATTGCAAAATATTACTTAAAACCTCAAGGTCGGAAAGGAAGAGGATTGTTCGATTGCACGTGCAACTTTTTTCCGTTGTATAATGCCTTTTTTTATTTATTTATTTTTTCTTATTTCTTATTTTATTTATCTATTTATTTATTTTTTGGCTTGTTGAAAGAAGAATCCGATATTTTTATTGTTTGGCATTCTTATGATTTAAGGTACTTTTACAAATCATTTTACTGGTATCTAACCATTCAATCGTGAATTTTCACGTTACATTTGATTCTATCGTGAAAAAAAAACCGAGTTCACGGGTTTACAAGTCAACTAACACGGGCGGATCTAAAAGATTCTTCATTTATTGATTTTCAACTGAATGAACATGCACATGTAGTTTACTGACAATGAACGTGCATGCAAAGTAAGGCCATAGTACGGTAACTAACTCTTTTGTTTTACGTCCGCGGGCGCTCAGAAAAAAAAAACATGCGCACACAAACATGCATGGGGGGAGGGTTCAAAAATCAGTATATGATCTTAAATTCCGTAAAATTGCCTGTACTATCGTTTTAGGTGACAATAGTGGTTTTTATAAAAAAAAATAAAGTCAGCATTATACATCTCTATTTTTCATCTTTTATGTTTTCAGTCATCCTCTCCAAATATCTTCATATTGATCATGTGTTTATGTGTTTTCATGCCTGGCGGGAGGATACCTTTTAGGAAAAGTTAAGGACGGAAAGCAAAATATTTAATAACTATAGATGAAGATTGAAATTCTCTATCAGTCTATATTCAGAGTCTAATCAATTCTCCCGTATAATTGATATGAGAAAAATCGGAACAGTCAGTGAAGCATCGAAAAGTCGCACTCGTCAAAATCAAAAATCAGGTTGTTCAACAAAGTGCAACAGTCACCGTTCACTTCAAGAGTAAAGGTACTGATTTTTATTTAAATACTCACAGCAACGGCGAGAACTGCTGAGATATTGCTAGCAGTGTTGATATTTTTAGAGTATCACATATTAAAATATGACTTTGTTCAACGTATGTATACACGAAGATAAATGTTCTTTCCTGAGAAACGGATCTTTCTAAATTTTCAAATGATTGCTGCAGGGTCGTGTTTCATAACAGCTGATATTCACATGTACATGAAAGTGGCCTTATTACAATGTCCAACAGCAAAACCATAGAATTGAATTCTCTGTGAAATATTTACACATGCATTCCTGATTTTACCTAAAAATTTTACAGTTTACATCTGTTGCTCTAGGTTACTTTATAGCTGGTGTCTTCTCTTTAATCATGTTAATCGGGAAGCTTCATTGATTTATTTATTTGGCGCATTAAGTACGAAAATGTCCCATTATTTTCAAACGTAAGGGACGTTTGTCCCATGAACTCTTTAATATTCTTCCTAATCGCTGATCATGTACGTGTGTCCTGGCGGGAAATAAATACATGTATATATATCTATGTATATATGAGAAAAAGGGATGGGCAGAAGAAATACATTCGATGTCTGAGAATTTATCTAAAAAAAATTCTACGAAACGTTTTACCAAGGACTTATATAAGTCCTTTGTTTTACATATACGTTAACACAATGCATCTAAGCTAAAGAAAATAGACCTGCATGTAATGATGCTCCACTGAATCGGAGTAAAATAATTTATCTGGGTGAACCTTTACGGTACATTTGTACTTTGACCCTTTTCTCACAAGTGTCGAATATATCTGTGACTGTTTGAATATAAAAAAGAATGAAGATGTAGATATTGTAAGCATTGTCTAATATTAAGTAACTCTTGATAGTGGCTTATAATAATGTACGTTATTTAATATTTGTATGGGTTTAAAGATTTCATGTGCACTAACTCACCGGGCGGGGATAATTCAATTAATGAGACAAGTTAAAATAATTTACGGTAGGAGAGATTGTGTGTGCATTAGTAATTAGAGTATATACTCAATACATGTCATTTTTATACCGGGAAGCTGATATCAGCTGGTGAAAAGTAAACGCTACTGATGACCAGGTGAAACTGAGCCCCGCCCTGCCCGATCAGTTTTCCACGGCAATTCATGTACATGTAAATTACATCCATTAGGTTTTTATTTAACATTATCAGTTTGTGTATTGACGTTATTATATCTCATCAATATCCATAGAATGAGAGAATGATTTCAAGTCAAACACAAAAGCAGAAACCAGATTCCAAAAATCACAATAGAAAGAATTAGAATACTGTACATACAGTGTCAAAGTCAATCTCTAATATCTTTTTGTTCCCTCATTCAACAAGAAGCGTGTCATTAAAAGATCGCGAATTTAGCCGATGATGAGGGAATTACGCATTCATATTACCTCCGCCTTCGATCCACTAAGCTCCGCCCATAAAGCCCCGCGCTGTATTTTGGAGGAAATCCTCGGCGGGCATGGCGTTTTCTATGGAGTAAACAAAGGGGGCAAGGAGGAAGAAAGAGAAATTACTCTGGGGAATTATGGAGTAAGCTAACTCCATCAACGCGATCTCGTTGTGAATCTCCTGGTACGTACTGTACAAGCCAATTAGAAAAAAAAAATTATTTTGTCCAGTTCTTATTAAATCATCCAATAGAAAAAAAAATCTGTCAGCAGATGTTGTTACAGAAATTTTGAACCCCCCCCCCCCCCTTTTTATACTCTATAGAATACAAGAATTATTATAAATTCAAATTGTACATGTTGTTAATCAAAAATGCTATCACACAAGCATTCATTAATTTAATTTTACCTAGGATATAGGTTTCAAAATATCAATATGAACTCAAGGGAAATTAATATGGAGAAAATGCCAATCTTCATAAAAAATTCCAAAGTTCAAAAAGTGGCAAAAATGGCATTAAAATTATTCAGGTAAGTTAAAAATAGCATTCAAAGCTTAAAATATGGATGAAAAATGAAAAATAAAGAAAAAATTTTTTTAAGGCCCAGCCGGGATTTGAACCCGCTACCTTGGGACTCATTGACAAAGAAAACATGCCTATTTACAGTATTAAAGAAATCATTAAAAATCTAAAAGTCAAGATATTGAGAAAATTCTTTCACTGTTACATTCCTTACAATAAATATGATAAATGTTAAAACAATCATTCATGGGAAGAACCATAAAATGCCAAAAATGATGAAAATGACCATCCTCCCTTCCTTTTTTACAGTATTAAAAAAATCATTAAAAATTCAAAAATAAACCTTTCAGCAAAATTCTTTCACTAAAGCATTCCTTTGCTTAAAAATGGCTAAATTAAACTAAACTGGAGCAGAATTTTTCAATAAGAAAGAAAATATTAAGAGAAATATCAATTTTTGCATTAAAAATGCAATGTCGAAAAAGACGTCAAAAACGCGTCAAAAATTAGTTATTGGATTTTAATGAAATGAACAAACTTGAATCGTACATCCTTCTAGATCACTTAGATACAATTAGTTTTTCAATCCATTCAGTGGAACTGGAGAAGAAGATTTTTGAAGAGGGGTACCCTCTGGGGCCTATTTGACCCCGCCCTGGATCCACCCCTGAAGGGATCGAGCCGAAATGAACAAACTTGGTAGAGGACCTTTAGTACTTTATGCATACCAAGTTTCATCAAAATCCCTTCAGCCGTTCTTGAGGAGAAGTTGAAAGTGTTAAAAGTTTACGACGGACGGACGGCGGACGACGGACGCCACACTATGACAATAGCTCACTTGAGCCTTTGGCTCAGGTGAGCTTAAAAAGTGATCCCTAAGTGTCGCTATGCTTCGCAGGCGACACAAAAATGTATATAAATGACGAACAATTTCCTTTAGTAACGCACAACACAAGAATAAAATACATATTATACCTGTACATATACGTGCGTGTAAACAAGTCTAAAATAAAGCCATATATTTAATATTTTATTCACAACATTAGTACAGTACGTATACAACATAATATAACAATACAATAAATGCATATTATACATATTAATTTTACAACAAAACAATACAACCAATACACTATTACTTCAACATGAACACTTCTGACACTT
Organism: Pinctada imbricata; assembly: GCA_033119305.1. Taxonomy (NCBI): domain Eukaryota; kingdom Metazoa; phylum Mollusca; class Bivalvia; order Pterioida; family Pteriidae; genus Pinctada; species Pinctada imbricata. The sequence goes on from VSWD01000013.1 coordinate 24,312,693, forward strand.
CCACTTGGCTTTCTCTAGGAGTTGTGTTAGTTTGATATCAGAGTTTGACGACGTGGACGAAGTGCTGCTAGTGCTTCCTGATAGAGAAGCTCTGCATTTGAACTGTGATATAGCACTACTAGCCATTACTTTGAACAAATCGAGTACTTGAGATTCATCCTCTATATTTGTCTCTATATATGGCAAGTCAAGGTGTTCCGAAAGTTTTTGGCATTGTTCCAAAGTGACATCTCGTCTGCGAGACTTCCTGTTTATACCGACTAGAATAGTTGTCACACGCTGGACATCTGTCGTGGAACTGCATAATTCATCGTACCTAGAAAAAGGAAATCAGACCTTCGTTATTGTTGAGTACTTAAAGTGAGTTACGATGTACCCTGCATGTACATTTTTTAAAAATTATACAAATGTACTATATATGTTGAGAACGATGAGTTTGCCCTAATTATACCAATTCTGAATGAAGCATGCATGTGATTCTTACTCTTCAGGGTATCTGAGTATTTCTATTGGGACTTTTTTCTTCTTTTCCTATTTCAAACCATTTCCTATGAATGCTTTTGGACTTAACCCTTTATTTGTACGTAATTCGATGCATGCATCCGAGTCTTTAACTTGCAGTTTTTAAACGTCGAAATCAGGGTCATTTTACCCATTTTTTTTTTTATCTCACCTTCAAACTTTAAAGATAATTTACACGATTGCAGTATTTTAAAATATTTTGATCTGTGGGACCCCAAGAAGACAGAAAATTGTAAAATATCCTTACCATGAATCTATGTTGATGAAGGAACTCTTGTTGGCAACATCGAAGACCAGTAAACAACAGTTCATTCCCCTGTAATAGGATCCTGTTATGCTACGATATCTCTCTTGACCTGTAAAAGAAAGGAAAATGAATTGGCGTTTGGGAGAGAAATTGTAATTAAAAGAAAGGAGGGAATTTCCTTAAATGATTATATATATATATGTGTGTGTGTTCACTGTATAGATGAAGGGCATAACGAATTTTGATGATTTAATCATGAATTGCTCAGAAATATACTTTTTAAACGATAATAAAGATCGGGATAATTTATTTTCAAATAATAAGGAGTGGGATAAATAAAAGTATATTTGTATTTGTATTTCTACCTGCTTCCCAGTCATGTACAGTAACCGTATTAAATTGCTAAGAAACATTTATTTAATACGCTCAAGATGGTTTTAAGTTCAAAGAACCTTTTAAAAAAATCTTAATTCTGATCCGAAACATTTAAGAAACTAAAAAGAAGAAGAAATACGTACTGTATAAGTGCAATTTTAGATGAAACGTTTCCGGACATAGCTAGATGAAATATATGCTCAATAGTGGTAGCAAAACATATATGTTAACTGCACCTTAACCATAATGTAGACTTCAACAAATGATAGATCATCAGTGATGCCATGAGACCAAAATAGAGGAAGCACTGTTAAAATCAATTGTATTAGGAATCACGTGTAATTCCACGTTTTCTGTTCATTATAGATTCCAAATACAGCCAAATCCTATTACCTGTATCAATAAACTGACCATTAGTCAATCCGTCCATGACCTAGTCCACACTAAGACAAATGCAAACAAATACCCAGACATTTAAACTTCTCACGTGTACCAACTCACGCTTAATTCTTGTCCGTTGGTACCGTAGATAGTGGATTGATGTATTCATTTATTTATAGTTTTTTTAATAACATATCATAGATGAATTATTTCCTTTTTTTTGTTGTCAGTAGCGACGCAAGAAATATAATAAAATCCCAACTTGCAAGAAGTTGACATATATATCTCTCATTTCTTCTTTGCCTTAAAGCTTCTGTAATTATCAAATTTGCCTCTCTTTCTTTCATGTAACAATTTCGGGATTAAAGAAATTGAAAAAGTACTTACCGACAGTGTCGAGGATGCGTATTGTTACGATATCGTCATTTATTTCTACATCTCCTTTATATTGCGATATGAAAGATTTCTGATTCACAAGTTTTTTGTCTTCATGCACAGCACAATGAAACCTTCTTGCCAATGTTGTCTTCCCCACACCATAGTCTCCAAGCAATATTACTTTAAGCGCGTACCCTTTGGTCTGTACTAAAGTCCGAGGAGATTCACTTCTATAAAGTTCCATGTTGAAAACAACAAGACAATAAGCTCTTTGTTTGTTAGAACTCTCCTTTTGTGAAAAGAACTGATACAAGATCGTCTGTTTTTGCTATTGCCATGGGGATATCTTTTTTTTTTCACCGATAAAAACACTTAGTTTCTGTCCAATATTCTACACACTAAAAAATGTTCATGGATTGAATACGTTTGTCAATATTCTACTTTATATAGTAACTATCCGGGTTACCTTCACATTTGCAATGGTCTACTGGTCAGTTTACAACCTTGATCGATCTGTACTTAAATGCTAGCCTTTGTTGATAACATACCTGACCTTTCAAGCGACCTCAAGTAGGCAGGTGAAATAGTTTGCGGATGGAGGCTTTAATTATTTGCATTAAAGAGAGGGTCAACGACTTTTGGAAATGAAATGGCTTACATTTGAATGGAGCACAAAGTTTGTGAAGACGCAGCGTAATAATTTTGAAGATTAAAAGAAATTCAAAGAGCAATAATTCCTACCTGGATATCTTACAAACCAAAGCAAAGTATGGAAAAACGAAGTAGTCTATTATCCAAACTGACTGTCCATTAAATGTTTACTGTCATATTTTTAGAATAGTTGCTAATAAGTGCAGGTATGTTATTTTAAAGTGATTCGGGTGAGGCATCGAAAAGTCAATTGGATTATTTGTTTGTAATAGGATGAGATGTAAATATTGGTATCGCTTCAAAATTTTCCCTTTCGAATTGGCATGAAAAGTTGTCCTTTTAATAGTGTGCATTTCTGAACATTTAGTTCCATGCATTTCTACATTCCTTTTAGGGTACAGGTCAAGTTCGTGAATAGGTCATGTTATTCATCCATTTGCAGAGCCATGCTCCTTTGAATAGAAACGCCACCTACAATTGATTTCATTGTTACACAGTAACTTTGAAGAAAATTCATTTTATATGTATTTCAATTGTATGTTGTGATTTATTTCATTGCCTTTCTTAATTTCCCTCTACATTTCTTATGCTCTTTGATCATTGCTATGCCGTCCTGCTGGAGTATTGACATATGTATTCTGTCGTTATAACTACTTGTAATTGCACTATATTCGCATTTCAAAGTTTAGGTTAGAAGGCAATTTGAAGTTTCTACATGAATAAGATGTTGGCGGAACGTCATCCGGCTTTGAAAGCAACTATCCCGGTAGCGTGGTAGTTAGTGTGCCCGGCTTGCATGCTAGATAGCATTCCGAAAGTCTGGGTTCGTCCCACATATTCAGCTTTGGTTGGATGCTGAATCCATGACGACCATGAAGACTGTTTCTTCACAGACTCTTCACAATTAAGACGAACCATCTGAGAGCCTGTGATTGGCTAAGCTCAAATGTTGCCATCTAAAGATAATGTCTAATCAGTGATGCTAGAGACCGAAAGTACATGGAATATGTACATGTATGGAGAGCGCAATACTAGATATGATCATGACTTAGAGTGTGTGTGTCAAAGAGCCAGCTAACCTACTTCGGACAGTTTGATACCCCTAAGTAACGTAGAATAATTGGGAAATAGGATAAAATTATGTCACTTTGCTCAAAAACAAGCTTTCACATATAATTGTCAATATTGAATTATATGCTGTAAAAACTATCATAAAATTTCAGTGCAGCATATGCTTCGTTCAACAAGTTATATCACATCAGTGATGATCGAGGCCGAAAAAGAAGGAAATCAAATAGTATGCAAATAATAAGAAATTATGAAGAGCGGCAGTCTAAACAAGACCTAAACTTTCTGCCAAAAAAAAAAAAAAAGAAATTCTAAGTACAAAGATTTACCATCTGGTACATGTAGATACCCCTTTTTGTTTCGGAGAAGATTCAATATTATGTCTTTAATTCAACGCATTAGTAAAAGACGTGTTAAAAAATATTTCTTTACCGGGATTTGAGCTCAGTCCTCTCGACCCGAGCTATCGGTGGATATACCTGAAGTCTGCAGTATGTTTTTATAAGCCTCCATTTCAACTCTTCAGTTTGGGAGGCGACAGTGAAGTATCACTAATTTCTATTCTTAAAATGAAACACAAATCTCCAATGGATAAAAAATTACTGTATAACAAACACTAGAAAAATTAAGGCGTTTTACCGCACATGACACCCAACGAATTCAAAATCTCCTTATTTCTTAAACTTTAAAGTTTCTTCATCTGTGCTATTTATTAAAATTTACAGAATTTAAGTACTGAAAGGTCATGATTCGGTTAGAACTGTCAATTTGCTGATCATCAACTAAATTGTGGACAAAGGTTTAAAGAATCTAAGTACTGAAAGGTCGTGATGCGGTTATTAGAGGTGATATACAATTGCTGATCATCAACTAAATTGTGGACAAAGGTTTTGACCTTTAGGATAAGGCTGCCCGTAACTGAAGATGGAATGAGGGCGGAGTTGTAATACTTCCTACCGCCTTTGGGGTCCGAGCTTGGAATCTGATCAACTGTTCATAAGAATTTATAGGGACATTTGCTAATGTCCAACCATAATTATACACCAATGAACATCCAAAAGTAAGACAGTCTTTACTTGTATTTACTTTTTATATAATATTATAAATTAAGATTTTCACGAACATTGCACATTATTATCCATTGGTCTCGTCGGTTTATGTGTAGTCTTTTGTGTTTGATGTTTACATGTCGTGTGTCTCTTTTCCGTATCGTGCTGTACTCGTCTTTTGTGTTTTTGCATCGGGTGTTTTGGTGTTTTACTGTTGATGCTGCAACGGGGTCTTGTTGGAGATCTCCTCCCTTCTTATTATTATGTAACAGTGTCAAAATTATTTGTAAATTCGTAAATTTTCCCTACATTCAACATTTTAGATAGACGTTACAAACGGCAACCCGAAATATTGAATATACTGTAAATAGCCTCACTAAAGCCCTGGTAACAACCCCCAGTCGTGCTTTAAGGGCGTTCGTGTTTGTGGAGGCTACTTGCGCTGTGTTTTTCTGAAGACGCAAGGAAGGAAGTAACAAGAGTACGGAAGGAGTGCGTCAACGCACGTCACACGCACGGTTATATGGGTGGTTACATGCATCATATGTAGCGCAAAAAGTAAGAGCGTTGCACGTACTTACGACTTGCGTGCAATTTGCTTACATTGTACTTTCTTGGTACGTCTTCTTTATTATTGTAAGGATGTCGAATTTACACGTACTGCTAACGTGTGGAGTCCTCATTTCCTTGCGTCTTGTTGAATTCATAGACAGCATGCAGACAGGACGCAGCAAAAGTTTTGTATGCACTAAAACTGCTACGTCCTGTCTGCGTGTTCCCAAATCCGCAAGGAGGCCGTACGGGACACGTACTGAGAACACACAGACACACTAAGGATACTCAAGGTTTGCCTACGTTTTTGCACGTAGACATCACGTACATGTGCAAATGTACGTGCACGTACGGCGCATTGTGACCACCGCTTTAATGCCTTATGGACATTTAACAGGGGAATCAAGTAGTTATATATTTGATTTCAAACACTCCTAATTGGAACTACAATTCGTGCGGGAGAATAGGTACAAAAAAGGCGTACATGTGAATGCCAAAGATAGTGACCTAATTATGTGAACTTTTCGGCGCCATGGTCTGGTAGTAAAGGCGTCGGTTTATGTTACTGGTTTGAGCCTCACTAGAACCAAGGGTCGGTCTACATACATTTGTACTCTTCTATGTCTGTGGTGTTAAAAAAGACTTGTAAACTTTTCGCCTATAGTACTTTAATATTCGTTATTTTCGAAAACTAGGGTTACTTCCCATTTGGGACGGTGTTTGACATAGACTAATTGTGACGTCAAAAATTCTATACAAAAAGTCCCTAAACTCTGGGAAATGGCTTTACATGTATTAAATCGACGTTACTATACCTTTTTTCATAATGTCATAATGATTTCACGTCAGATACCGTCTCAAAAGGGAAATACCTCTATATTCCGCAAAGACTCAATATTCCTTGAGACTACTATCCTAAAACGAGGATGCCCTTTTGTTAATCAGTGCGCTGGGTACATAAGGTATATTTATTATGATAGAGCTTAATGTCATTTATATAGTTAATGGTCAAGTTCAGATAGCAGAATTATCTAAACTTGACCGTCATTGTTACATTATGCTGTTTGATTTGTTTCAAGTGATCTCACCTGGGTTAGACACCAATGTTATCGGATTGATTTGTTAAACTACTTAAAATTCAATAGCATCATTTAATAACAGATAAACATGCAGCATGGACCAGACATGCCCGTTTCTGGTACATATTCCTTGTCAGTGACCCTCATTCTAAACAATGTAGTAAATGGTATGACCAAAGAGTGTGAAAGTTATGTCTAAAAATGTACTGAAAGACGTTGCAGGATGGGTGGGATATAATGCTACAGGACCCAGGTTTTAGAAATTCCAAGATATTTTGATTACAGAACAAATGTTGTTTCTCTTATCCATCAATTAGAGTATCATTGAGCACAATTGGGATTAAAATTAAAATGGATACTATGTATACTATTTCAATTAGAGGAATGAAGGTTGCTGTACGTACGTTCATGATTGCATCATAGAAGAGACGATATGCGAATGAATTACACCAACAACATTTGGACACAAAAGATCGAGTTCAAAATATTTTTGCACGAAAAGAAAAATTGGACAAGGACGAACAGACTGAGACAATTATACAGCTTCATAGAAACACGAAGGACAACTTAATAATGATAATATCTAATATAAACAATCTCCTTAGCTAAGTGCACTTGCAGAATGCATTTTAGAACACTTTGTAGGTAGCGCTGTTAAAACGTGACGTATATTCATATATCATATGAACCATGTTACATATCTAATAGTATAGCAAGTATAGTATTCCTGGACGAAGCCTAGAGTCCATTCCAATTTCTGTCTTAGTGTACCAAAAACAATAGGAAAGTTTCGCTTATTGGCCACGGCATGCCACCCTAGAACAAGAAAATGACAAAAAATGATTGTAAGTACCGCCACCCTGAATACATTCGATAAAGAAATTAGATTTTCACTACAATTTAGAAATTAAAAATTTCCCATTCACCCCAAAACCTGACAAGCGATGTCTTGTGGCATTTCTTATTATAGACTAGTCGTACAGTATAGAGAAAACTAAAGTAATACAACTATCAACTTATGAATTATATTTGATTAAATATCCTTTAACTAATTACAAAATATCAGGCTTATTAGAAGGGAGAAGGGAGCTAAATCAGTTTACATGATTGTGTGTGGTGCCACACAAATTAATTCTAACAGAGCAACTTACAATGAATTATTTTACAGAAACTTCTGTGGGGATTTAAAGCAATGAAATTAAACATTAAGCATAGAAGCAAAAGTGAATCTCCGATGGAAATGAAATTAGGTGGGAAAGTAAGCATCTCATGTTCGCTAGCAAGCAAACCATTCAGTTTTGCTATGCAAAAAAATGTTTGCAGTGACAAAGTCAGTCGCTCACAAATATACCCTTGGTTCAGTAGACTTTCTGTTAGTCTCTTCATATTGCTTACGGGCTTTTTAGTGCAATCAGGGAAATTTTATGTCATGATATATGCTCCAATTGAAAATTTTATCGGATATCCAGTTGAACAGCCTTAATTTTTTCAAAAGTTAAGGTTTTCGACCGCGAATGACACCAAACGATTTCAAAATTTCCTTTTCATTAAACTTTAAAAATATTAGCTGTTAGTACAGATGGGTCATGATGCGGTTATTAAAGGTGAAAACGGAGGATCAGATGTTCGCGCTAAACATCAACTAAATTTTGGAAAACTGACAGTTCTGACTGACCTTTAAGGTAAACCTCCTTTACGAAAAAATTGAAAGAACGCAAGTATCGTTTGGACGCCCTTGGCGGAATAATGAACAACACGTTTCATTGCAACAAGATCGAAGACAGCCCAAAATAAGAATTTTATAATTTCTGGAAATTAAAAAAAGTAATATCTACATAAGCATGAATTCATTTTTTAAGAACCATTTTAATGTATAGATTTGTGAGTTGGTCCATTTGGATTTTAAAAGATGAAATCGGAATTTAAATGTTTCCATTGGCGAATCTAGATTCTTGTTGTCGGGGAGGTTATCTGACCGCAGGCCGAAAGTGGGGAAGCGCATACATGGAATATGTACATGTTTGGAGAGCGCAATTCTAGATATGATCTTGACTTCATGCTAACCAGATTCGGACAGATTGATACCCATAAGTAACGTAGAATAATTAGGAAATAGGATAAAATTATGTCATTTTTGCTCAAAAGCAAGCTTTAACATATTATTGTCAACACTGACAAAATTTACAATTACAAACGATTCTTGCAGTGTATTGATTTAAGTAATCCCTCACTACATCCACTTCCTTGCGAATGTTCTTCATCGGATTTCACTTACTCTCTTTGTGGACACGTTATTACTGGTGACCTTAGTATAGTCAAGAACGACAAGTTGAGAGAATTGTTAAAAAAAGGGTCCCAAATACAGCGAAAGTATGTCCTTTACATGGAACCAAAATGTCAAAATTATCATGGACTCTTGTGAGGAATTTGCAAGACGTTGGGCAAAGAAAGAGGATGTATAGCTCGACACCCTTTCCGAATGGATAAAATCAATCAGAGGGCTACTTTTATCTAGAATTTACCGATTAAAATCTATATTTAAAGACCCTGATGTTATCACAGAGCTTACCTACCTCCAAGAACATTATGTCATCACACCAGCGGACAAAGCCTCCAATAATTACACATTTACTTGCAAAAAGTACTATTTCGACAGTCTAGTTAAAGAGTTGGGTTTAAATTCGACACCTGGAAATCCAACTTACACCCCAACAAACCTTTCTGCCTCTGAAATAATAGATAACCACAAATCAGCTCTCGCTTTCTTTGGCTTCGACACTAACAATTTAGATTTAGATTTACCATACTTATACCGCATACCTAAAATGCATAAGAATCCGTACAAACAACGTTTCATCGCTGGTTCCCCAAAATGTTCTGCCAAATCTGCATCGATCTTACTCACCAAAGTTTTATCTGAAATCAAATCTCTGCTTCAAAAATATTGTTCGACAGTATATTCTCGCAGTGGTATCAACCAGATGTTGATTTAAAGAATTCGAAGGAACTTTTAGAACATCTGAAATCCACTCATTTTAGTAGAGTCCATTCGATCAGAGCCTTTGATTTTTCGATACTTTACACTACAATTCCACATTCTAAATTGAAAGAAAGACTCGTAAAAATTATAAGTAATGCGTTTAAAAGTAAGAACGGTAATCGCAAATACAAATTTATTGTTGTTAACTATGACACAACCTACTTTGTAAAAGAAAAGTCCGATTCTGACAAGTACACTGAAACAGATATTATTCAAATGTTAAATTTTCTGATCGACAACATTTTTGTGGTGTTTGGAGGAAAGGTCTTCCAGCAAAATGTCGGAATTCCCATGGGGACCAATTGTGCCCCACTCCTTGCCGACATTTTCCTTTACTCGTACGAAGCTGAATTCATTCAATCTTTGGTCTCTGAAGGGAAAAGATACTTGGCTTCTGACTTCAACTTCAACTTCACTTACAGATACATAGACGATGTATTGTCAATCAATAATCCAAAATTAGCGGATTACCTGAGCAGTATCAACCAGATGTGGATTTTAAAGAATTCGAAGGAACTTTTAGAACATCTGAAATCCACTCATTTTAGTAAAGTTCATTCGATCAAAGCCTTTGATTTTTCGACACTTTACACTACAATTCCACATTCTAAATTGAAAGAAAGACTCGCAAAAATTATAAGTAATGCGTTTAAAAGTAAGAACGGTAATCGCAAATACAAATTTATTGTTGTGAACTATGACAAAACCTACTTTGTAAAAGAAAAGTCCGATTCTGAAAATAAGTACACTGAAACAGATATTATTCAGATGTTAAACTTTTTGATCGACAACATTTTTGTGGTGTTTGGAGGAAAGGTCTTTCAGCAAATTGTCGGAATTCCAATGGGGACCAATTGTGCCCCACTCCTTGCCGACATTTTCCTTTACTCGTACGAAGCTGAATTCATTCAATCTTTGGTCTCTGAAGGGAAAAGATACTTAGCTTCTGACTTCAACTTCACTTATAGATACATAGACGATGTTTTGTCCATCAATAATCCGAAATTCGCAGATTACCTGAGCAGAATCTATCCTTCAGAGCTTGAAGTCAAAGAAACTACAGAGACAAATAATTCAGCATCCTATTTGGACATAATGTTGTCCTACGACACTGATGGTCACATGAACACCTCACTCTATGACAAACGTGACGACTTCAATTTCAGCATAACAAACTTTCCTTTTCTGAGTAGCAACATCCCTTCATCGCCTGCTTATGGCGTGTTCATATCTCAGTTGATACGCTATGCCAGAGCAAGTACGAAATATACGGATTTTGTTCTGAGAGCTAAGCGTCTTTCAGATAAGCTTCTCAGTCAGGGATATGTTTGTGACCGACTAACATCGTCACTGAGGAAGTTCTACGGTCGATATGGGGAACTCGTCATACACTATGATGTCCCACTCTCCAGAATGGTGGGTGATATTCTGTCATAGACCATTTGAACCATCCAAGCCAAGATTGTACTCTATGTCTTCCGAAATGGAAGTTACCGGATGTGACAGTTCTACCGAATTGAAGCGGCGGGTGTTGCATGCAAGCAGGAGATGCTTACTCTTCCTGGGCACCTGATCTCACTCCCATGTCGGGAGTTCGCTTCTTTTCATGTGGTGGAGGTTTTTGTTTGTTTGCTTTGGTTCCTGTTTTGTCCTGATTTTGTATGCCTTCGGTTTCTGATTTTCTGAATTATCGATTTTGTGCTGTATACAGGGATATGGTCATTATCCATATTTGTCATTTTTACCACTGTCCATGTGTCACTGCTGGTGGACAAATTGTCCCCGAGGGCACTTGTCGGGCAGTATTTTGCTTCAATGGATAGTACACAAGAGACCTACAAAGTGGCTGGGGCGTCGCCCACTATAAAAAGGCCCCAACCTGTTGCGTCTACGGACACATACGCAACAGGTAATTTAGGTGTCCCTAGAATTAGACTACATGACATTAGAGACGAGACATTTGTAGTGAGTAGAAACCATGAGTTTTGGTACAAACATGCAGACGGGTATATTAAAATCAAGCCCTGTAAGATTGAAGTGGTCGATATACTAAAAGAGCACCAATTTTCACCAAGCGATTGCTCAGTTTCTAAGTGCGGCACGAAGAACTGCAAAACTTGTAAAATCCTTATAACAGACACTTCATTCTCAAGTAATCTCACAAAACAAACATTTAACACGCATAGTTTTGAAAACCTAAACTGTATGACATCTAATGTTGTGTACGGAATAGAGTGCTCACTTTGTGGATTGATTTATGTGGGTGAAACCAAAGGTAAGCTCCGAACCAGAATGTCAGGACATCGGTCAAAAATAAATAATAAAGGAAGTCAACTTCTTTACCGGCATTTTGACCAGGCCGATCATTCTGTTTTATCTATGAGAGTCAGAATCCTGGAGAAAATATATCACCCCACAAACAATCCCAATTTGAGCACACCTTTCCGTCGCAACAGAGAGGAGTTCTGGATAAAAAATCTTAACACTGCAGCGCCCTATGGGTGTAACGATAATATAAGCAGCTTAGGAAACTTAACAAGTCCAGGTTGTCAATCGGTAAATGTGAATAGCTTATTCAACAGACCACAAAGAAGACCTCGAAGTCATGGCATTCGTAAATATAATAGGCCTGAGATACATAGTTTCTCCTTCGATGACTTGGTTCCATTTTTGAATGAGCCCCTAGGCCTGCATTATATTCGTACCAAATTATACTCTGTTCCTTTACGGAAGTTACACGAAATCTACGAATATACGAAGGACCTCACTTATACCGATACACGTTCCCCAGAATACAGACTACAAGGAGTCATCTTGGACATTTCTACCTTTCGTTTATTTCAAGCAGTTAGATCAGATAAATCAGAGGAGAAAACAAACCGTCCTTTCATTAAAATTAAATTTGCAAACAAAGGTATTGATAAATTGAATCTTGGTCAAATTTTGAATCACAAAACTGTCACAGAAAAAATCCCACCATATTTCAAAATACAAGAAACTCCTTGTATTTCCTATAGCTACACACCAACAGTTGCATCTAAAATTTACAATTACAAACGATTCTTGCAGTGCATTGATTTAAGTAATCCCTTACTACATCCACTTCCTTGCGAATGTTCTTCATCGGATTTTAACTATTCTCCTTGTGGACACAGTATTACAGGTGACCTTAGTATAGTCAAAAACGACAAGTTGAGAGATTTGTTAAAAAAGGGTCCCAAATACAGAGAAAGTATGTCCTTTACATGGAACCAAAATTTCAAAATTATCATGGACTCTTGTGAGGAATATGCAAGACGTTGGGCAAAGAAAGAGGATGTACAGCTCGACACACTATCCGAATGGATAAAATCCATCAGAGGGTTACTTTTATCTAAAATTAACCGATTAAAATCAACCGTGAGCACCAGATTCGAGTCTATATTTAAAGACCCTGATGTTATCACAGAGCTTACCTACCTCCAAGAACATTATGTCATCACACCAGCGGACAAAGCCTCAAATAATTACACATTTACTTGCAAAAAGTTCTATTTCGAAAGTCTAGTTAAAGAGTTGGGTTTAAATTCGACACCTGGAAATCCCACTTACACCCCAACAAACCTTTCTGCCTCTGAAATAATAGATAACCACAAATCAGCTCTTTCTTCCTTTGGCTTCCAACTAACAATTTAGATTTAGATTTACCATACATATACTGCATACCTAAAATGCATAAGAATCCGTACAAACAACGTTTCATCGCTGGTTCCTCAAAATGTTCTACCAAATCTGTATCGATCTTACTCACCAAAGTTTTATCTGAAATCAAATCTGGGCTTCAAAAATATTGTTCGACAGTATGTTCTCGCAGTGGTATCAACCAGATGTGGATTTTAAAGAATTCGAAGGAACTTTTAGAACATCTGAAATCCACTCATTTTAGTAAAGTTCATTCGATCAAAGCCTTTGATTTTTCGACACTTTACACTACAATTCCACATTCTAAATTGAAAGAAAGACTCGCAAAAATTATAAGTAATGCGTTTACAAGTAAGAACGGTAATCGCAAATACAAATTTATTGTTGTGAACTATGACAAAACCTACTTTGTAAAAGAAAAGTCCGATTCTGAAAATAAGTACACTGAAACAGATATTATTCAGATGTTAAACTTTTTGATCGACAACATTTTTGTGGTGTTTGGAGGAAAGGTCTTTCAGCAAATTGTCGGAATTCCAATGGGGACCAATTGTGCCCCACTCCTTGCCGACATTTTCCTTTACTCGTACGAAGCTGAATTCATTCAATCTTTGGTCTCTGAAGGGAAAAGATACTTAGCTTCTGACTTCAACTTCACTTATAGATACATAGACGATGTTTTGTCCATCAATAATCCGAAATTCGCAGATTACCTGAGCAGAATCTATCCTTCAGAGCTTGAAGTCAAAGAAACTACAGAGACAAATAATTCAGCATCCTATTTGGACATAATGTTGTCCTACGACACTGATGGTCACATGAACACCTCACTCTATGACAAACGTGACGACTTCAATTTCAGCATAACAAACTTTCCTTTTCTGAGTAGCAACATCCCTTCATCGCCTGCTTATGGCGTGTTCATATCTCAGTTGATACGCTATGCCAGAGCAAGTACGAAATATACGGATTTTGTTCTGAGAGCTAGGCGTCTTTCAGATAAGCTTCTCAGTCAGGGATATGTTTGTGACCGACTAACATCGTCACTGAGGAAGTTCTACGGTCGATATGGGGAACTCGTCATACACTATGATGTCCCACTCTCCAGAATGGTGGGTGATATTCTGTCATAGACCATTTGAACCATCCAAGCCAAGATTGTACTCTATGTCTTCCGAAATGGAAGTTACCGGATGTGACAGTTCTACCGAATTGAAGCGGCGGGTGTTGCATGCAAGCAGGAGATGCTTACTCTTCCTGGGCACCTGATCTCACTCCCATATCGGGAGTTCGCTTCTTTTCATGTGGTGGAGGTTTTTGTTTGTTTGCTTTGGTTCCTGTTTTGTCCTGATTTTGTATGCCTTCGGTTTCTGATTTTCTGAATTATCGATTTTGTGCTGTATACAGGGATATGGTCATTATCCATATTTGTCATCTATCATTCGGAGCTTGAAGTCAAAGAAACTACAGAGACAAATAATTCAGCATCCTATTTGGACATAATGTTTTCCTACGACACTGATGGTCACTTGAACACCTCACTCTATGACAAACGTGACGACTTCAATTTCAGCATTACAAACTTTCCTTTTCTGAGTAGCTACATCCCTTCATCGCCTGCTTATGGCGTGTTCATATCTCAGTTGATACGCTATGCCAGAGCAAGTACCAAATATACGGATTTTGTTCTGAGAGCTAAGCGTCTTTCAGATAAGCTTCTCAGTCAGGGATATGTTTGTGAACGACTAACATCGTCACTGAGGAAGTTCTACGGTCGATATGGGGATATCGTCATACACTATGATGTCCCACTCTCCAGAATGGTGGATGATATTCTGTCATAGACCATTTGAACCATCCAACCATTAATTGTAGTCTATGTCCTCCGAAATTGAAGTAACCGGATGTGACAGTTCTACCGAATTGAAGCGGCGGGTTTTGCATGCAAGCAGGAGATGCTTACTCTTCCTGGGCACCTGGTCTCACTCCCATATCGGGAGTTCGCTTCTTTTCATATGGTGGAGGTTTTTGTTTGTTTGCTTTGGTTCCTGTTTGATCCTGATTTTGTATGCCTTCGGTTTCTGATTTTCTGAATTATCGATTTTGTGCTGTGGACAGGGATATGGTCATTATCCATATTTGTCATTGAAGTAAATGCTGTAAAAACTATTATAAAATTTCAGTGCAGCATATGCTTCGTTCAACAAGTTATGCCACATCAGTGATGATCGAGGCCGAAAAAGTAGGAAATCAAATAAGATTATCAAGAGCGACAGTCTAAACTTGACCTAAACTTTCTGCAAAAAAATAAAAAGAGACAAAGTCAGTCGCTCACAAATGTACCCAATAGTCTTTCTGTTAGTATCTTCATATTGCTTACGGGCTTTTTGTGCAATCAGTGAAATTTTATGTCAGATGATATATGCTCCGCTTGAAAACTTAATCGGATATCCAGTTTAACAACCTTAAGTTTTTTAAAGTTAAGGTGTTCGACCGCGCATGACACCAAACGATTTTAAAATTTCCTTTTCATTAAACTTTAAAAATATTAGCTGTTAGTACAGATGGGTCATGATGCGGTTATTAAAGGTGAAAACGGAGGATCAGATGTTAGCGCTAAACACCAACTAAATTTTGGAAAATTGTCTGTTCTGACTGACCTTTAAGGTAAACCTCCTATATGAAAGAATGGATAGAACGCAAGTATCGTTTGGGCGCCCTTGGCGGAATCATTAACAATACGTTTCATTGCAACAAGATCGAAGACAGCCCAAAATGAGAATTTTATAATTTCTGGAAATTAAAAAGTAACATCTACATAAACATGGAATTCATTTTTAAGACAACCATTTTAATGTATAGATTTGTGAGTTGGTTTATTTGGATTTTTGAAAATTAAATCGGAATTGAAATATATTCATCAATTGGCGAATCTAGATGTTTGTTGTAGGGGAGGAGGCAGTTATCTGACCGTAGTTTGATATCTGTTGACGCCTTGACCATTTGCTGTTTCTGGTATCCATTATATTTGGTGTATCATGAGCATAAATTAGAGTACAAATTGAAATATAATTTATTATACTAGATGTTTTCATTAACTATAAGAAGAATGAAGACAAAAATATTCAAAATGAGAATGACCTGTAGTAAGGCATGGGATGTAGTATTCGTCCACTTAAGATTTAGAGAGCAATTCTGAAAGAAATACTTGATAATGATAATATATGGTTATTTCTATTGAGAAAGCTGTTCAAAATGTTGGTTCAGTCACCAAATCCATTCCATCAAAATAGTTGGATATGTTCTAGATAAACACGAATCCTTTTTACCGTAATTATCCTAATATTCGACCACTTGCACCAGTATTCGACCACCCAGTGATTTTTAGCTCTACTGGTCTCAGACCAGTCGAGCTTATGCGATCACCCTTCGTCCGACGTCCGTCCGTCCGTCTGTCTGTCCGTAAACAATTCTTGTCCGGACAACTCCTCTGAAACTGTTAGAGATAGAAAGTTAATTCTTTTTGCATTTTACTTGGTCCATGGTCTTGTTGTGCACCTGACATTTAGTTTCAGTCCCTGACCCCAGGGTCTTAGAAAATGGCGTGGTCATTAAAATTCTATGTAATCTTGTCCGGACAACTCTTCTGATACTATAAATGATAGATACATAATTCTTTTTGAAATATGATGGGTCTGTTGTCTTCTTGTGCACCTGATATTTTGTTTGAGCCCCTGACCCCCAGGGTCTTAGAAATGGATGTGGTCATTTTCTCCTATATAACTCTGTGTAATATTATGCTCGCAACTCCTCTGAGACTATAAATGATGGAGACTTAATTCTTTTTGCAATATGATGGGTCTGTTGTCTTGTTGTGCACCTGATATTTTGTTTGAGCCCCTGACCCCATGGGTCTTAGAAATGGGTGTGGTCATTTTCTCCTATGTAACTCTATATAATCTTGTGCTCGCAACTCCTCTGACACTATAAATGATGGAGATTTAATTCTTTTTGCAATATGATAGATCGGTGGTCTTGTTGCACACCTGATGTTTTGTTTAAGCCCCTGACCCCCAGGGTCTTAGAAATGGATGTGGTCATTTTCTCCTATATAACTCTATGTAATCTTGTGCTCGCAACTCCTCTGACACTATAAATGATGGAGACTTTTTCTGCGATATGTTGGATCTGCGGTCTTGTTGTGCACCTGATATTTTGTTTATGCCCCTGACCCCAGGGTCTTAGAAATGGATGTGGTCATTTTCTCTTCTTATATAACTATGTAATCTTGTGTTCGCAACACCTCTGACACTATAAATGATGGAGACTTAATTCTTTTTGCAATGTGATGGGTCTGTTGTCAAGTTGTTCACCTGATATTTTGTTTGAGCCCCTGACTTCAGTGTCTTAAAAATGGGTGTGGTCATTTTCTCCTATATAAGGCTATGTAATCTTGTGCTCTCAACTCCTCTGACACTATAAATCATGGAGACTTAATTTTTTATACAATTTGATGGGTTTGTGGTCTTGTTGTTCACCTGATATTTTGTTTGAGCCCCTAACCCCATGGGTCTTAGAAATGGGTATGGTCATTTTCTCCTATATAACTCTATGTAATCTTGTGCTTCGCAACTATTCTGACACTATAAATGATGGAGACTTAATTCTTTTTGCAATGTGGTGGGTCTGTGGTCTTGTTGTGCACCTGATATTTTGTTTGAGCCCCTGATCCCAGGGTTATAGAAATGGGTGTGGTCATTTTCTCCTGTATAACTCTATGTAATCTTGTGCTCGCAACTCCTCTGACACTATAAATGATGGAGACTAAATTCTTATTGCAATATGATTGATTTGTGGTCTTGTTGTGCACCTGATATTATGTTTGAGCTCCTGACCCCATGGGTCTTAGAAATGGGTGTGATCATTTTCTCCTATATAACTCTATGTAATCTTGTGCTCGCAATTCCTCTGACACTATAAATCATGGAGACTTAATTCGTTTTGCGATTTGATTGATTTGTGGTCTAGTTTTTCACCTGATATTTTGTTTGAGCCCCTGACCCCATGGGTCTTAGAAATGGGTGTGGTCATTTTCTCCTATGTAACTCTATGCAATCTTGTTCTCACAACTCCTCTGACACTATAAATGATGGAGACTAAATTCTCATTGCAATATGATTGGTCTGTGGTCTAGTTGTGCACCTGATACAGTCAGGGGCATCACTGATTTCAGTACTGTTTCAGAAATTACTAACATCAGTAATTTTGATTTGACTTTACTTGCTGCGTTACCTCCAAATGACTGAATTCCATACTTTTTGCGCGCACTCTTATTTCTAGAAATTTATTCCTGCGCATTTTCATTTTATGAATTCATTGGGGGCAGAATAGAAAGTACTACATATCCATGGAATTAGATTTCCCTAAATAGTGTAGTAAAGGCAATCAAATGGACAAACTTCAGAATATGACGGGATTCAATCATTTTTTATGTGACTGATTTCTATCATTTTGCAAAATGAATATCTCTGATCGTGTTTAATTACAATGGAAATCGAAAAATAAATTATAAGTATCAGTCATTTACAAAGAGGACTAAAATCAGTGATGCCCCTGACCGTGATATTTGTTTGAGCCCCTGACCCTTAGGGTCTTAGAAATGGGTGTGATAATTTTCTCCTATATAAGTTTATGTAATCTTGTGCTTGCAACTCCACTAAGAATGATGTAGAATTAATTCTTATTGCAATGATTGGTCTGTGGTCTAGTTGTGCACCTGATATTTTGTTTTAGCCCTATATCCCCAGTGTCTTTGAAAATGGGTGTGATAATTTTTTTCCTATATAGTTGTGCTCTCTACTCGTTTAAAGCTATTAATGATGGGGAGTTAATTCTTTATCCAATATTATGGATCTGTAGTCTTGATGTATCATAGATACTTCATTTGAGCTAGCAGCCCTTGGCCCCTAGGATCTTGGAAAATGGGTGTGGCATTCTTTTTTGAAATACTTTTTCTCGAATATTATGAATTATATGAGTGCTATTACAGTTGCAGTCTAATGGATAAGTTGTTTTGTCATGCTACTTATAATTTGTTAGAGCGCCTGCTCCCTATGGTCTTGGTTTTAAAAAAAGAAAGGAAATTGATGTTTTAGAAAAAAACAACAACAAGGAGAGCTACAGTCTCTGACTGGTTTGAAAGAACATTATTTCGAAACGTGCATGTCTGGTCCATGCTGCAAATTTATCCGTTTATAAATGATGCTTTTGAATTTGAATACGTTTAACATTTGAACTACTTGATGAGTGTCACTGCTGGTGGACCAGGAGTCCCAGAGGGCGCATGTAGCCAAGTTCGATCAACTTCGGTTGATCGTCTGTCTCCTCAACGCATTCAAAATTTTCTGGTACTAAAATTCTTGAAATTCCTAAAACGTGTGTCCTGTAGCATCATATCTCACTCACCCTGCTACATCTTTCGGTACATTTTTTGACATAATAATTTTCACCCTCTTTGGCCATATTACATTGTTTAAATTAAGGATCACTGACGAGGGTTCAGTACCCGAAACGTGCATGTCTGGTCCAATGCTGCAGATTTATCCGTTTATAAATTATGCTATTGAATTTGAAAACGTTTAACATTCAATGCTAACAATCATGGAAAAAATTTAATACTAATACTGATTGACTTTAAAAATGACAATAAATTAATTAATACACTATTGTTAAATCGATGCTTACAATGATAATTTAATGAAAAAAATTGAGGATGACAAATGCTGCTTCAATGGTAATATGGATTTTTTTAATATTTTGATTGAAAACACATTACGAGGATTCAGGATATTGCAGATATAATAATGAGGTGGCGGATTTAATTGGGATAGCGGAAAAGTCCAATATTGGGCATTGCGATAGTTTTTTTTTTCAAATAAATGTTAATATGATACCAAAGTCTTCCTCTATCGACATATATAAAAGTTCGTAGAAGAGTACTTTTCTTCATGTCTCCTTCTTCATTTTTTCTTACTTCAGTACGCTATTGTGTTTTAAAATTATTGTTTCTAATTATCAATTTTCATAGTTAATATTTCTTTTTTATCCTCACTTAAATCGAGAGATCATTAGCTATATTATTCCCTCTTATTCGATTTTAAATCTGTGTGGCGAAGTCGGTGCCACCTCTAGAACTCCCATGTCATCACCCCCCACCCTAATTTCCACCTGTATGTTTAATCCAGGATTTGTCATGTCAATGCTCTTTTATGTATTTACTAGCTTTTTTACAGTTGGTAATATTTTAGGAGCTCTTTTTTGGAGATATAACGGTATATAAAGCGGGTGGTCGAAAACTGGGTCACCACGTGTTTTCGTTGACATCATCGATATATTAAGTCATGTGATTAAATCGTCATCCAACAGAGGGAAATTTGACGATGGACAGAAAATCTTGGAATTCATTGCCAAAATGAACTATCATTATCAATAAATGTATTATTATAGTCGATTTTGATATTGAAATGTCTTACGGGAAGTGATAAAAAGGCGATGAGCACTTAGAACACATGTAACTACTACAATGAAGTTCGCCTTTGTGACATTGAGCGTCTCCTATTTTCTCAGGAATAGGCAGAAAAGTTATTATGAATTATAATTGGTTGAGATGAGCTTATGTTATACCCCCGGTATCCGCGTCCCCGTCCGGTTAAAGTTTTGGGGGGTCACTCAGTATCTGAGAAAGTACTGATGCTATAGTGACAAAACTTGCACAAGTGATTGATATTGGGATGCTGATGTTAACCAGTGCATTAGATGCTGCATCTGACCTGCATTTTCCGGTTCATTGACTCGCGTCCGTGTCTGGTTAAAGTTCTTGGGGTAGCTTAGTATCTGAGAAAGAACTGATGTCACAGTACCAAACGTGCACAATTGATTCATCTTGGGATGCTGAGGTGAACTCATGCATCAGATGCAGCTTCCTATTTTTCCACCTGAGTGATTTTTCCTTTGAAAGCCAATATTTGGCAAAGTATAAGTACTACTTGAACCAAACTTGCATTTTGGATGTATCTATGATCAAACTTTCATCAAATGACCTTTATTTACTTTTTTCACTTGAGTGAGTTTGTCTTTATAAGTAAATATTGGAAAAAGTGTAGGTGCTACACATATCAAACTTGCACAGTGTATGTATCTTTGATCAAACTTTCACAAAATGATCTTAACCTACTTTTTCCGCTTAAGTGATTTTGCCTTTAAAGACCAATATTGAGCAAAGTATATGTGCTACATGTACCAAACTTGCATAGCTAATGTATCTTTGATCAAACTTTCATAAAATTACCTTGATCTACTTTTTTCCGCTAGAGTGATTTTGTCTTTCAAAGCCAATATTGAGCAAAGTATAAGGGCTACATGTTCCGAAATTGCATAGTGGGTGTATCTTTGATCAAACTTTCATAAAATGGCTTTGATCACCTTTTTCCGCTTGAGTGATTTTGCTTTTTATTGCCAATATACATGTACTTTGAAATATGTTTGTATTGAATTTTGCTGCCGCGAGGTGAGCTTCGTAATCCGTGATTACCTATGTTTGCAGTCTTGTGTTATACTCAAATCGAATGTCAATAATGGACATTTTTGTAGTACACTGCAGTTTGTCTGCTTGAATATGACGCCATGATATTCTGATTCTCCCACTTTGGACTTGGAAATCCATGGGCACGCTGGGAAAAGATGTCCTTGTCTTACCTCTTTGGTGTAAGATAACATTTTCAAGTACCTTTTGACTGTAACGTCAATTGTGGCCTCATACATGATTGCTGCGTTAGCCGATCAAAATATGAAAAAGAATACATAAAATCATATTTTAGTGGGAGAAAAAATAATCTATCCCCAGATGTGATCAGGGACACGGAAATTCAACCCTCGTGTCCAGGATTTGCTTTTGTCCACAACTCGGCAAGCCTCGTCGTTGTACAATCAAATTCTGGACACTCGGGTTGGATTTCCTTGTCCCTGATCACATCTGATGATAGATTCTTTTAATCTCTTCTCGCGTGAAGATATGTGAATTCATTACTCATGTGGCAGCTGGCCTTCTACATTCGCGGCACCTGTAGTCAATTGGTATTATCCCAAACGAAAAAAATAGCCTAACAACTCGTATAAACAGATCATACACAAACCATGGTTTTGATGCGAGTTTCCCGGTTGAAATTTCACATGCAAATGAGCTAACGGATCGTATCATTAAATTTGCATATTGGTGGATCGCATGAAAACCTTAAATATATGTTATGATCCAAGTACGATTCATTGAAAACAACTCGTATACAGCTCATATGATTCTTCTACGATCCATGGTTTTGATGCGAGTTTCCCGGTTGAAATTTCACATGCAAATGAGCTAACGGATCGCATACATATTTTGATATTAACAAATCGTATGAAAACTGCAAGTTTGTGAACATGTAGATGTACAATCCAAGTATGATCCATTTAGAAACATCTCGCATCCAAACCACAAAACAACTCACAACCAAACCACCTAACAACTCACAACCAAACCACCTAACAACTCACAACCAAACCAGCTAACAACTGCATGAAAATCATATGATCCAGATATGATCTATTATCTATATTAATAACAACTTGCATAAAAACCTTGTATACATACATGTATTGTCACAAAATTTTAGGTCATCATCCCTTGCATGTACCAGTACACATGTTACATATTAAGTGAAAATAATACGAAACGATATTAATTTGCAACAACATTCATTTTTCCGTATATACATGTATACACATTTACGTATTGAAATCAAAATCAACTTTTATTTCATTTCATATAAATGCATTTTAATCCTTTTTTCCAATTGACATTAATAAAATAAATCATTTTCTAATACATGTATAATCAAGGAAATCTACATGTATATTATTAATTACAAACAATCATGATGATGCGTCAAAATTTTAACAATAGAACATACATGCGTGTATTTCGATATTAATAATACAATGTACAATGTAATATATTGTTTCAAGAGCTTATCGTATACATATTCATACTGAAAATTAAACTAAGAGGTGTGTCACCTGTACCGTAGTATGCTTAACAATGTGACCTTGAAGGTGACTTTGAAAGTTCATAAGGTGTTTTACAATTATTGCAAGCTTTATATGGTAGAATTATAATGTATATCAATTAAGTTATAGCCATTTTTGTGTGAAAAACCAATTAGCGGACAGTTGGACGGACAAACAGATCCCTATTACATGTATGTTGATCTCGAATTGTAGGTGACATAAAATTTTAAGTTTCAAAGCAAGTAAAACAATTTTCACATGTTACATACACTTTCAAGCAAAGTTATTATGTATATATACATTGTATTCAGAGTGTACAAATACATGTACAATGATTATTGATACAAAATATGTGAAACTTTTCAAAACATTGAAATCACACCTTTTATAAATTTAAGATTTTCAAGGCATTGTAAGTTAGTAGTTGCATTAACATAATAGTACAGGTGAATAGTGAATGTTTACTTGACTCAACTCTATTCATCAAGTTACATGAACATGCATTTAATTGTAAATTATTATAAAGTAAACAAATAAAACATTGAAAAAGTGGAACATAATTTTCTGCACGTTGTAACATCTGGTCGGAATATGTACACACATATACGGTTTGTGCATCGACTGCCACAATGGGTAGACATGGTAGAAGGCCTTATCTATATACATGTATGTAGTTACTCCATAACTTCTTAGATAACAGAACTGCAAACTCTAAAGAGCTTTATCCATGGCCACATAATCAGTCCCGTTTAGCACAAAGTGACTGTACATTCTGATTCATCCCTCGTTAATATCACAGACTCACTATATGTATTTCCTGTAACAAATTCAAGGTTAAAGTAAAATATTATTTTTTTTTAATAAAGTGTCATTATGGTCATAGGCTCATACTACATTGTACAGGTATGTAAAAAGAGAGAATCATGGTCTGTCAATTTTATGATAAAATACATGTACATGTAGTTAGTGGTACACGTATAACTATAAGCTAAATAGCGATAATCTAGCTTCCAATTCAGGGATTTTTTTTGCCCCTTTTTGGGGCCGTTATTCGGCCCCATTCCCAATGAAAAATAGTATCTTTTTTTCCCAATTGTGACTCTAAAATTTCCCAATTTCATTCAGATGGAATTATCAGCGAAAATAGTGAAAATAACTGCATGGTTCAAAAGTAGCAAATTTACTAATTATTTGCCAAATTGTTGTAAGCATAAGAAATTAAATCATATTTAAAGAAAATTATATGATTAAACATTCAATTCTTAACTTTTGATTGTATAAACTGGGCCACAATTAAAAAATTGTTTGTTTCCCCTCCCCCCGGGTCTGTTTTTTCCAAGTGACCCGGCAGGTGGGTACTTTTTTTTTTGCTGCCAGAACTACATGTAATGTCCTTTGAATCCAAAATGCACAAGAGCTGGCAGCCGGCGATTTCTCGCCTAGCTCTTACTTCGGGAAAAATCGCCGGCTGCTTTCCGTAAAAAATATCCGTCATGTCTCAATTTTTATCGCTGGTATATGAAATGTCTATTTATTATATTGAACATGTTCAAAAGATAATCACGTTGTCCTGTAAAATTTACTCTTCATAAACAAAATTGTCCCAAGATACACAATAAATATTTCGCAACAGGTGCATCAATTGCAAGTGTTTCAGTGCGGCGTAACGGGTCTTTTTATGGCAATGTCAAATCTGCGAGAATAAGATGCACTTTCTATAGAGAACCTTTACATCTCGACTTTTTTAATGACTTGTAAATATTGAATTTGTATAGATATTGACCACGCGCAACCATGAGTTACGTACAATAAATAACCGGCGTTTTCCAGTGCATGATAAAGACTGCCGACAACCGCTAGAGAAATGTATGTTAATCATAACCGAATACATACAGTACTATGATCAGGTACTAGTAGTTTAGGAACTAGATTGGGTACATGTGTATATTATACATGTAAAGCACTCGCAGAATTCGAAAGGCACATGCTTGTAATTTTACATCCGTAGACCGAGCGCTCGTCTACCATGTTCTCAAAAAACTTTGGGAGGAAATTAACAAGAGAGAGACATAATTATCAATGTACCAATAATTCGTAATTTATGACTAACAGTTCAAAGCCAACGGGAACTGGAAGACGGGGGGGGGGGGGGTGTTACAGCAAGATTTCTTATAATCATGTAGGAATGAGAAAGCTACTGATTGATTTACAATTCTATTTGGATAGAATATTGTAACGTTGAAACTGAAAATGGACATAACCGTGATTCTACTTCTGGACCAAAAAATAAAGAAAATAAAAAATAAAAATCGGACTTTTTGGCTATAAAAAAACTGACTCGGCAGCGTGTTTCCTGACCTGGTCGGGGCGAGGGGAAACAAACAATTTTTTAATTATGGCCCTGTCATTTTACTTTTACTTTGATACTTAGTACTTCCCAAATATTCCCAAATGTCGTTAATTTTCCCAATTGCAAGGGCCCCGACCCCATTCCCAAATTACTGAAAAAAATCACTGCAATTGAGAACTGACAGTAACATTCATTACAATCGTTTGTTTACTGGACAGGTCCGATATATTTTGCCTATTTGTAGCATATGCATAGTGCACATATACCTACCTATATCCATCTTATGCAGTTCCTAAATGCAGGAGTTCAGCTTCCTCCTCTATATTTGGACCCTGGCATGCTATCTAATGAATTTGTATGTGACAAGCTCGCAGAACACATGTGTACATGCCATGCAGTGCATGGCACATACAGATGTATGCTGTGAATAGGCAAAACCCTCGGACCTGTTTTATATAATTAGATTTACATTGAGATGCCTGATTATTCATATCATTTACTACATGTATTCTTCAACCAAATGGCCAATGTATCTCCGCATATATATTTGTATGAATGTTTGTCACACACTGTTTTACATGTACAGTGCAGAGTTCCTGAAAAGTGACGGTTATATCGGATTTGCCAATAAGAAGTTGTGTTGTATGATAAAAATCTCACTTTTATATGTGAGCATAGTATTTGACTTACAGACATAAAACTTACACTGTTAGTTACAGGCCTTTATCAGATTTTCCCCTAAAATGGCTACATTGTAATCAGAAAATATTACGACATATCGAATTGAGTAAAAACTACTATTTTCTGATTTCTGAAGTGAGGTTATTTGTTCTAAATATGTAGCAGTATTACCTCAAACTCAATTTAAACATCAGGGCCAGGTTGAACTTGCTTCAAGGAAAGAAATCCCATCTCAATTCTAAGCCGTTAAAGCTCTACATACATATTTGGACCTCCCATGCAGACACTAGAATTGGCTGACCAATGATTACCTGTAAATAAAATACTAGACATTATAATGCATGTCATCACTTACAAAATGGAAATTTCAATCATGAATGTGTATATTCATCTCGATGCAAAACAGATTTGAAGTGCACAATAAATTGTTAGTAAAGAGAATTTCTTAAATTACTGTCCTGTTCACTAAATCCAGAGCACCCTGTTTGGGCGATTTATTCTGACGTCTGAAGAATTTTGCTACAAATTATTGTTTCCGAGAATTGACCTCCTTTAGTCGTAACTGGAAATTAACGTCAAGTTACCCTATCAGCTGCCTTCAAACCGCAATATGGAAAAATAACATGTCTACGGGAAATTCCCATGTCAATTTCAAGCCGCCTCCATATTGTTCTCCGTGTCAACAATAGTAAACAGTGACGTCAAAGCCTCCGACGTCACACATTTGCAGCGATTTTACTATAGAAAATCCCCGTAGACTTTTTATTTTCTGTCCTATTTCTAACTTAGCTGACGCACATACAAAAGAATGGTATTTTCTGTTACAACTAAAGGAGTACTATAAAATTGATGTCTTTTTGGAAGATGACATTAACATATTTTAGAGAAAACCGGGAAGATAGGGTGCTCTGGAATTAGTGAACAGGACAGTAGCTTGAATTTCCTCTATCTCTTGAGTGTTCTCGTACTGTTTACATACCTTTCCGCCGACGTGATTCTGGAAACATCTTAGGACAATAGGCCTTAAATACGTTTGATTTGTGTTCCAGTTGGACTAACAGAACGTACACCTACTCTTTAAAAGATCTTTCCCGTCTCGTTCCGATCGAACTTGGCGGCTGAGATTTTCATTCGAAATTTCGCAGATTTTCATTGGCCGAGAAAAATAAATCGTCTCGAACAACTCGACCACCTTCTGTTTCGTACTTTTCAGTCTCCGACGCAGCATGTTATGAACAGTTCAAGCAGGGTTTTTGTCGTTGTTTAAGTAACATATCCTTATTTTATTTTGTTTTTAGCGACGACTGAATAAGATGCTTAAGATATTGCATTCACATATTTGATGTTTATGCACTTTTAATTATTTCTATTTCCCCCCCCTCCTTTTTTTGCTCGTCATTTTGAAGCTCCATAAAATTCGGGGCCTTCAATTCAAGACTTCTAAACATTATTTATATGGTCAATGCTGTTATCATAAACGTTTGAAATAAAGCTTTATTAATACTACGTTTTTGTACTAAATGGTATTGCATTGAGGATCTAAATCGATCTAAGATAAAGATTTCAAGAAGAAGTTTTTTTTTAATTGGGGTGTGGCCGGGGCGTTCCACTCCATCATTAAGGAACATTCATTCATTCATTCATTCATTCATTCATTCATTCATTCATTCATTCATTCATTCATTCGTTCGTTCATTCATTCATTCATTCATTCATTCATTCATTCATTCATTCATTCATTCGTTCGTTCGTTCATTCATTCATTCATATCAGGGTTTAACCTAAGTATGATAAAGTAGCACTGCTCAAAAAGACAAAGTAAAGAAATCACTCCAAACTCAGTCTGTTAGGCCCACAAAGTTAACAAACCACACAAAACTTATATAAGCAGTTCGAACTAAGATAGCAAATCGTATATAACTCACTTCGTTTGGTCCGCAAAGTCAACAAACCACATAGAATTCACACAAACAATTAGAACTAAGTTAATGAACCATACAGAACTCATTCTTTCTATTTGACGAAGATAACAAACCACAAGCAACTCATATCCAACTCTCAATCGACTCACATTTAAGAAACAACTCGCGTCAGGATCATATGACCTTATATGTAATCAAATGGTCTGGATATGAGTTGATAAATGGAACATATAAAAACCATTGTAATAACCCATGGATCTGATAGTTTTGTATGAGTTACCTATAAGTTACATGTGGTTTGTTAAGAATTTTTTTCGTTTGGGATTGTTTTATGTGTAGACTTTGTGTAATATGTGTTTTGGAGTCGTTGTTGCTGGATGTTCTTGTTTGTCCTATTTTTATCTCTCGTTGTGCTTGTCTTATCTTTGTTTCCATATTTGGTTTAGACGTATTGATGTGGGTGCTGCAATCAAATACTTTTAGAGACCCCCCCCCTTCCCTCACCAACTTGTGGCACTTATTGGAAGAAACTTGATAAATTTTGAATAATTGTTGCTCTCTCATCATTCACATCAATGGAAATGTATCCTTACGCATATTTCGACCAAATGAAATTAGCTGTCTCGATTGCTAAACTTTTTATGTCTCAAAAGACTAAACAAATGAATACAATGAATACTGTAGGGGTACTCGAAAGGTTCACTGAACTTTTATCCATCTCTTTTTGTGGACACTTTTGTTATCCGCATGAAATAAAAAGATAATCATATTAACTTTGCTACATGCTGTACATGTATTATAGGTTAATGCCTTGATGTTTTGTGATTTTTGCCAAATAAGATTTTTTCATGAATGAATTTGCTTAAATTAGATATTTGAAAAAATACCCCGGCAGGATTACTTCACCTGTAACATTTCAGACATTATAAAAAAAACCAACTTATTTTTGTCGGGGTAGGATCAACGATCTTTCGTCCATCTACAAACAGGACATTTACATGTATGTCATCCTAGTAAGATATATTACCCAAACAATTTTACTTTACTGCATATTGTAAGTAAAGGTCAATGGTTTGTGTTATAGCCTTTATCAAAATTGGAGCTTTTCAAGCGCAACTTATGTAGAAGCGAAAATAAAAAAAACCCAAAACGCCCAAATGATTCATTTACCTGCTTTGACAAGGACACAACCACGTCACTGATACAATGTATTTAAAGTTATTCCTCGTACTCTGTTTTCGTGAGAACGACGCCACCTGCAAAGTCTGTAACTGGTGAGAAAAGCAATAATTATATAATTATACTTTCTTCACAATTCCCTATCATCCAGGCATACATATATATATCGGTTTTTCTCAAAACTACGATTTCTTACCGTTTATACGGTATCTAACGTAAACTTATCGTGACGTCAACAAACTCTAAGGAGACCTCCCTAAAACTCTAGGTAACATCGGCATGAAATGAACTTACCGATTAATTTCCATGGTGTCACGACAGTTATACGAAATATATATGACGGTTGGAAATGGATAGTAATTCCTATTCTGAAAATAAGCTAATTTACTCTATGGAATAATACGGAAGTATTCCAACTCTTTACCTTCTTGAAGAAAACTTCAAACCATTTTTAATGCGCTAGCCACGTGCTTCGGTTAGTAAATCCTCGTCAGTGATGCTACCAGCCAAAGTGATTTTCAGACACAGCCAATGCTCATTTCAGTAGCGCCGTCTGGTTTGATTATCTGGTTTGATTATCCCCTTGCAATATAGTTGAAGGGGGATATAGTAACGCCGTCGTTCGTGTGCAATTGGATGAGGGCGGGTGTACGTGTGTGCGTCACAAAATGCTTGTATACAGCCTAGAGGGTGCAGTTTTGATTGGATCTTAACCAAACTTCATACATTGATAGCTTATGACAAGAGGAAGATCGCTATCAATGTTCAAGGTCAAAGATCAAGGTCACAGACTGGAAAAGGTCAAAATTCTTGTATACAGCCTAGAGGATGCACTTTTGATTGGACTTTATCCAAACTCCATACCGATAGTTTATGACAAAAGGAAGAACCCTATTGATTTTCAAGGTCATGACTCAAAGGTCAATGTCACAGATTGGAAAAGTCAAAGTACTTGTATACAGCCTACAGGGTGTAGTTTTGATTGAATTTTAACCAAACTTTATATACTGATAGCATACACCCTACTGATTATCAAGGTCATAGGTCAAGGTCACTGATTGGAAAAAGGTCAAATATTTGTAAACAGCCTAGAAGGTGCAGTTTTGATTGGATCTCAACCAAACTTCATAAACCGATTGCTTATGACAGAAGGAGGAACCCTATCGATTTTCATGCTCATAAGTCAGAGGTCAAGGTCGCAGATTGGAAATGGTCAAGGTCATTGTATTTCACCTAGAGCGTGCAGTTTTGATTAAATCTTGATCGAACTTCATACACTAATTGTTTATGTCAAGAGGAAATATTCTGTTGATTTTCAGGGTAATAGGTCAAAGGTCAAGGTCACAGATTGGAAATGGTCAAACTCCTTGTATAAAGCCTAGATGATGCAGTTTTGGATGGATCTAAACCAAACTTCATTCACTTATTGCTTATGACTAGAGGATGAACCTTATTAATTTTCCTTGAATACAGACAGCCTAGACGGCTAGATTTACCTGCAGTGCGAGGGGATGCTACGCTTTGTATTGCCTAGGTTTTATTTTAATTTTGAACTTATATTTCACCTTATGCTAATTTATGCAGATCTAAATAAACAAAACATTCAAGTTTCGTTATAGCTAGGTCTTGAATTATGGAGAAAAGTAACACAATGTAAAGTTTGAAGAAAAGGCAACCCTAGTGTTCTTTCGTTTAAAGTGCTTAGGATGACGCCGCTTTTTTGTAACTTTCTTACTCGAGATTTTGATGCCGGGGCCAATGAGCGAAACTCTTCTTTCGTTTTCAAATAATACGGAGAGGAGAGTTTAAAAAAAGCATTAAACGTCTTTTTTGGTCTAACTAACTTAGATACTCAACTTGCATAAGATATGTAACATGCTTTAGGTGATATCTGAATATATTTGAACTATGCAAATAAACACGGAGCTTTTTTACAGCGTAACCTACAATAAGTCTTCAAATTCAATAGCATAATTTAAGAACATATAAACTTGCGGCATAGACCAGACATGCACGTTTCGGATACATAATCCTCGTCAGTGATCTTCAATCTAAATAATGTTATATGGCCAAAGAGTGTGAAATATTATTTCCAAAAATTTACCAAAAGACGTATCAGAATCAGTGGGATATGATGCTACAGGACCCACGTCTTAGACATTTTAAGAAATTTTGATTACAGATATTTTCGAACGCGTTGGAAAAACGATCAACCGAAGTTGATCGAACATGGCTACATGTGCCCTCATTGACTCCTAGTCCACTAGCAGTGACACTCACCAAGTGGTACAAATGTACTAACTCAATATCATTATTTCAGAACAGATAAATTTTGCAGCATCGATCAGACATGTACGTTTCGGGCACATAATCCTCGTCAGTGATCAGGTATTTAACCCTCGTCATTTGAAGAAACGACCGACTACATGTGCCATCGGGGATTCTTGGTCCACCAGCAGTGAGACTCACCACGTGGTACAAATGTTTAACGTCTTCAAATTCATTACAAAACACTAGAATACTGCTAAAGATTGTGAAATTTATTATGGATTTTACATTTAGCCCATAATACACATAAAGAAATTCGAGACGGAAAAGAATCATTTGATTTCTGTATGTAACTTTTGTTATTTTGGCAATTCTTTATTTTTCTATTACATTGAAATATGTTTCGATGCCCCTTTCTCAAAAGCGTGTCATTTTGTTTTACCAAGTAATTTAGTTTTAAATCAATCCTTTGTTCATTCCTTTTGTCTTGGTAGTGTGAATGTTTCATATCTATACATTTATTCTCCATTTCTCATTGTTTCATATGCTTGATGAACGACTCGAAATGATTCGAAATATAACGAAATAGAAAACCAATTCTCAAAACATCTCTGTAGATCAGTCTAATGATCTCTATGTTCTGGCTGTAAGAAGTTGTTCAATTTATGATACCGCCGTAACTAACTTTTACCAAGTTTAGGGTCGGGTCTAGTATTGATCGATGTAAACATACGACCAAAAACCATAGGGGGTGTTAAAAAAATTCCTCAATGATTGTTGTTAGTTTAATTAAAAGCGGTTCAGAAGTTAAAAGTTTAGCTTGCAGAATTATCTTAAGTTAATAAAATGATAATATTCTATGAATCCATTCGTTTGGGTATGTGGAAGCAATGCCCCAAGGTCTATCTCTTTCCGAGGATTATTTCGTCATCCGAGTAAACTATGATACCAACGAACCAATGTATCATTTTACAACATGTTTCTTTAGAATTTGAAGGTCAGTGTCTTTATTTGATGTCATTCTCACTTGTATAATATGGGAAAGACTTTTCATGTTTTATAATGAATCTGAACGGGTAACGATGGGTTTTGCTAGTCAACAGAATGGAAATCATTTTCACTTCATGATGACATCCTTGTTTGACTAAAATTGATGAAACATTCTTGTATGGGAAATTGTAAATTATTATTATGGATTTTGTATAGTTCTGATTAATTTTTATTTACTGAATTTACTGAGCGTATTAAGGTACACAGCATTCATTCCTCACTTCTCATAGGCATATGGTTTTTAATTTTATCATTAATTGAAGACATAGACACAAGTATATGTTGTACACGTATGTGTATGGACATCATTACAACAGATTTGTTAAGTAGTTATATAACTGCTTTTAAAAAAATCTGTGAATTAAAGGGACAACGAATATAGAAAAATAGAAATCTGTGAAATTAAGGGACTACGAATATAGAAAAATAGAACAATTTTGGATAAAATGCAAAAAAAAATGTAATTTATATATCGAGCGCAAAGTAATTCTAGTATTGGGATTGATGTGTTGTGTCCTTGCTGTCCTGTTCACTAAATCCAGAGCACCCTGTTTTGGCTATTTATTCTGTCGTCTGAAGAACTTTCCTTTTAATTATTGTTTCCGAGAATTGACCTCCTTTAGTCGTAACTGGAAATTAACCCCAACTTACCCTATCAGCTGCCTTCAAACCGCAATACGAATAATAAAATGTCTACGTGAAATTTCAAGCCGCAGCCATATTGTTCTCCGTGTCAACAATAGTAAACAGTGACGTCAAAGTGTCCGACATCACGCATTTTTAATGAATTTACTATAGAAAATCCCGGAATCTTTTT
Source organism: Pinctada imbricata (assembly GCA_033119305.1). Lineage (NCBI taxonomy): Eukaryota > Metazoa > Mollusca > Bivalvia > Pterioida > Pteriidae > Pinctada > Pinctada imbricata. The sequence continues at coordinate 24,346,084 of VSWD01000013.1, forward strand.
ATTTTCCGTCTGATTTCTAACTTAATTGCCGTACAGCCATAACAATGGTATTTAAAATTTATATCTTTTGGAATATGACAATATGATATTTTAGAGAAAACCGGGGGAACAGGGTGCTCTGGATTTAGTGAACAGGACAGATAGTTCGCATCGTTTAGAGCTTAGTGCTGAAGGAAGCAAGTGAACAAATGTTAATGTAATACTCATTTTGCTGCGGATGTTGTCCTCGAAATTGAATGAACGTTGAATGTACTTCTCAAGCTTACTCTCTATATTTTCAAAATAAAGATATTGGATTACATCTACATCTTCTTACCGATTTTTATTGTTCTTCTTTGATTTTGAAGTCACGAAAATATTGTTATGTCTTGAAAAACTACTTACATTACATAGTATGAATCTGTATGATTTCTTTCTAGAAGGATGATAGTACCTTAATATTACTTGATATATGGACGAACAAACGATGAGCAATTCCCATAGGAATGCATGCAGAACATACGAACAATTGTAATACCTCATTGAATATATCAGACTGTAACATCAAAATGTAGAAAAAAGGTATCAGAAATAGCACAGAAAAATGATGCTATTGATAGTTCATGCAATGATAGTGTCTGGAGATGAGCAAATATGTCAGCACGTACATCTTGGTAGCTTTCCATTTGCCTTTTCCATAAGTTTGACAATCGTCTTGTCTGAATCGGACGACGATATAGAAGATGTACCAAGACTGCTTGAAAAAGATGAGTGTCTTTTATATTTTATTATACAGTGGCTTGCAATGATTTTGAACATTTTCAGAACAGTCGACTCATTTTCCAAGTCAATTTCAACGTAAGGCAAATCTTTGAAATCAGCAAACTGTTTACATTGTTCAGACGTCACTTGTCTTTTCTCAGACTTCTTGTGTATACCAATGATAATTACTGTTATGTCTTCAAAACCACTTATCATTCTCGAAGCATCTTCGTACCTGTAAACGAAGTAAACATGATAAACAATAAATTGTTAAGAAAGGTACTTCTGTAGTTATATGTCATAAATTGAAATATGATGATTTTAAAGATTGTCTTGATTCCTTACCCGAAGATTACTATAAGATAGAATTATTTGCTCATGGTAACATTTTCCCTATTTGAACATAAAAGGAAACATTATTGTAGTCTATAGACTTTTTATTTATTATCTATAACCCTATCATAAATGGCAGGTTTGAAAAGGAATCGCATGTCTGTCCTTCAGTTCGCATGTCCTTCCTGGTTCATGAAATTCGAAGAAATTTGTGAATCAATAATTAATTGGATATAACCTATATTCTAATATGGCTTGATATTTTCTCCCGATATGTGGTATAGAGTTCGCCCGTTGTCATTCTCTAACATGCAGATTCATGGCCTTCGCTTGCGCATACTCATTTTCTGAAAACTACATACACTAATTGTTGTCTGTTATTATCATAATATATTAGAATAGAAATTTCTCCGCGGTCGGTGATCTTTTGATTGGTTTATGCTGGGTGATAATTTGATTGGTTTATGCGACTCGGGGAATTACTGGACAATAAACCACGGTTAGCGTAGCCTAGTTATTATTTCTTAAGCATTCTGGGGACATGCTTGGTCATGCCATAATCGAATTCTTTAATACTTTAAGATTTTTTTTTCACATTTTGATAAAATTCGAAATAAGGAACAGATTCCATTCATTGGTATAGATTTTACTGAAATAAGACAAGTTCAATTATAGGTTATATAGAGATTTCATGGCTTGTATTATATATGTAACATAAATAGTATTATTTTCTAATATGTTTGAACTGAAAGAATCATCATGGTTCATTTTTAAAAGCTCCAACTGCAATGCATACCGTACTTGTACTGGGTATGGAGATAGGTCATAAAATAAAGTTGTCTACTGTTTCGATTGAGCTGTTTTATTGTATCCGTCTGTTCGTTTGTCCTAGGAAGGGTTTGTTTATTGTTTTGTTTTTTTTTTCAAGACATTTGTTATATTTAAAGCTGATTTCGGGTTTTGCGATTGTTTTTCATTTACTGATCACTATACTTACCAGGTTTCTATGTTAAAAAAGGATTTTCAGTTGGCGGTATTAAAGACCAATAAACAGCAGTTTGTCCCCCGGTAATATGATGCCGTTATGCTTCTGAATCTCTCCTCACCTGAAAGGTCAACAACCTTTTTACTGTTTATTGATCTTACATAGTTTATTGAAAGTAATTGAATTTGTTATTATGTTCTTCTTTATATGTACATTTATTCGATTAGGTTTTAAAAATGCACCATCATATCAACTTCCCCATTCACATTACTATCATAATAAACGATATGTTTTTCCTTTTACTTAAACAACATCTATCAGCTTCCTTTGTGTGATATACAGGTTCGATTTCTATGCATCCCTGTTCATGTTAGAAAAAATATCTGATTTGGCTTGAATAATTACAAAATTTAATTACATGTAGAATAAGAAAATAGAATGCAGATTCACAATACGCTTACCTGCTGTATCAATTAGTCTTAGAGTGACCATATCGTCGTTTAGACGAATGCTTCCCCCATAGATGGTGTTAGGTGAAGAGCATCTAACCGGATTCTCTTTGACTGCAGAGTAAAAGGTATGGGCTAGTGTTGTCTTCCCAACGCCATAGTCTCCTAGCATTGTCACTTTAAGCACGTACAAATTCTGATACGACAGTGTCTGTAAATTCGAATATCCAAGGGACTCAATACCACATTTAGATATCTTATGATCCGCCAAAGATAGGTCGGATCCCAAAAGTAACATGATGTATACTAATCAAGAATAGTCCTCTGTAACCAAAGACAATATCCTAATGATAAATGAATTAATTTATGTTAGGTTACTATTACACACGACAATATCATACATTCATGTTCACTGCTACACAGCTGCATATTGATTTTTACTTTTTTAAATTTGCGTAATCAGATGGCCTTGATCTTGAACTTGAAATTCTGTATTGCTCCAATAATTGTGAATAGGAGAGTGCATGTCATCTTGTCCTGTGTTTAAATATAACTTGTTTAAATGCACCAACAAAATTCAAAGTTGATTGAATACCATTGTACAACAGCTGTCAGAGGTGACTTTCCCAAATGGATGTAAATTTGATATGCGAAACATAGATACTATATTTACTTTTAAAAAATAAAATTCCGTCTCTTTTCAGTTAGCTTTTTTAGTTAGCAAAATTGAAACATGTTTTATCTTCTCATTTCTGATATTGTCATTTTCTTCCCGTCCCGTGATTTTTTTTTACATATATTAACATGTATTTCATATATTATATATTGTTATGTCTCAGGTTTATTCGTAGGTCGGACTGTTCTGTTTATGTGTTTTCATCTTGTTGATCCGTGTTTTTGTCTGGTGGATGGTCTTTGTTCCATCTTTGTACATCGAGATAATCACCGAATTTGACAGGTTTCCATGGAGTTGGTGTTGCATGCAATCGGGAGACGCTGACTCTCCCCGGGCACCTGATCTCACTTCGGAATGTTGTTCATTCCGGGGTTCGCAACCGTTTCGATGGGAATTCTCTCGATTTTGCCTTGCCTTCTCGACTTTGAGACTGAATAACTGCTAGGTACTTCTTTGATGTTTGTTCCATCCTGTTGGAGCGTTGATCATCTCTGGTCCGGTTAAGGTTGTATTGCTGAAGATCTGTCTCATATGCTTTGTAATTAAGAATCTAGTATTAACCGTTTGTTTTCTTCGTGTTTGACGTCATGTTTATCAATTATACAGTTTTAATCCAACAACGCTTAAGTAGATGGTAATAAATCTATAGAGTACATGTAATTAGACGACAATATATTACAAAAATAAGCATTATTTAGATAAAAACTAGAAAGAAATATTAAGATCAAGGTTATCGCTTTCATAAACTAATGAAGACTTTCTGCAAATTTTACACGAATTATCCTAAACTTCCTTTGAAATTCTGACTCATAAAGTAACTTAGTATATTACAAGGGGTTTTCATAAACTGCCTTTTATGGTGAAATTATAAACAAATTAAGAAGAATTCATGGTAGAAAGAATTTCCACCAGAATCATTTAATAATCCGGCCGCCACCAGGCGGACACTGGGTTTGGTACTTGATCAATCTACAGCCTCCTATCAGCGAAGTCTTCAGAATTGAACTCTGAATGTGACGAAAGGAATAGAGAAGACAGAGCCCTTACAACCTGTTCCCTCTGAATGTCCGTCGGGCTCCTCGGGTGATTACATGCATGATCTTGCTGCAGCCGTCAGAACACGAATTGTATTTTGTATGCACTCTATTTTATATCCATTTACATATCCATCTATGTGTTGTTTGGGTTCCTGTATTTTGCTGTCTTGTTTGTATGGTCATCTTTCAGTGAGGGGGCTATTTTACACAATTTTTTAGTTTTCTCCGAAACCTCTAGGTAACCGCAAAAGTCGGAGAGTTGTGCGCACATAATTCGGATAACCATACCATTTGCTAATGACAAATGTTCGTCCTAAGACGGCACCGGTTGCTCGTTAGTCTGGTTGGTTTATGTGTCTTTAGTGTTTAATGTTTCTGTGTTGTACTTTGGTGTTCCTTGTCATTTGTAAGTCTTTTTATGTGCATGTCTGCTTTGTCAACCACAGCAAAAGATGAAACGTTTTGCTGTGGGAGCTGAAACCGGGTGTTACTGAAAATTCCATCTTTAAAAAAAGGCTTCCTGCAGAACGAGTTGTTATGAAAATGAAGTTTTTTATCAACAAGAACAGATACTCCAATGACGCTTTATCGAAGTTTAAAATTACTTCAAATTCTTTATCATGAGAAATAGGAGGGTTTTTTTTTTCTTCGATAAAGACTCCATCACTGTATTGGAACGAATGTCCGACACTTGCTTTTAAATTGAGCGTATGCTTCTTGATGCACGTAACCAAAAGAACAAAATTCAAAGCAGACGTATTCAATTTCATAATAAAGCCTGTGTTTGTGAAACACGAATGCCCCCGGTTGCATCTTTGTTAGTATAAACGCCATTTTCTGTTGAGTACGTGAAAGGTCAAAGTCAAGGTGACGAAGTCAAAACTTTTTAAAGGTCAAGGTCACGAGGACAAAGGTTTTGGTATCAATGGAAAAGTCTTGTCACAAGGAATACACATGTGAAATATGAAAGCCCTATCACTTACCATTCAAAAGTTATGCCCAATGTTAATGTTTTTGAAAAGTAGGTCAAAGGTCAAGGTCAAGGTCACGAGGTCAAAAATATTGGTATCAATGGAAAGGTCTTGTCACAAGGAATACACATGTGAAATATGAAAGCCCTATCACTTACCATTAAAAAGTTATGCCCAATGTTAACGTTTTTGAAAAGTAGGTCAAAAGTCAAGGTCAAGGTCACGTGGTCAAAAATTTTGGTATCAATGGAAATGTCTTGTCAGAAGGAATACACATTTGAAATATGAAAGCCCTATCACTTACCATTCAAAAGTTATGCCCAATTTTAAAGTTTTTAGTTCGGACAAACAGACAAACGGACAAACAGACAGACAAACAGACGGACAGGCCAAAAACTATTTGCCCCCGAATCTGTGATTCCGGGGGCATAAAAAACCGGTTCATGCAGTTTTCTATAGGCGAAAAGGTAACGACGATCGATGAAGGACGACAAACGCTGGATAACACACAGAATTATCATTCTTAATGAATCAATGAGGTTCAATGATCTTTCGTCTATTCATTTTCGGAGACTGCTTACTAATAGTCATCCGAGTGAAATATGATCTTCAAGCTATTATTATTATAATACGTTTGCTTTTGAGGTAAATGTCTTGAAATTCTGTCAGTCTTACATATGTTCAAAGATAACATGTATCTCATGAGGTATAGTACATGATCTTTGAAAATGATCTTTCAAAAAATTAATGTTTCAATATTGAATCCAAGCGAGAAACATTGGAATTGTCATGTATTTCTCAACTGTCCTTACACTGGTAAATGTATGCACAATCAATAAGATTTTCTGAGATAAAACTATTGAAATAGCACATGTATGTGTTGGGTTTCGCACGAAAACGGGAATTGTAAATTATTGAGAATTTTAAATGGTAATCAAATTTAAGATATTATACATTTACTGAATGTTTCGAATTATTCAGGTACGCTGATCGCATTTCTCCCTTTTAAAAGACATATTAATTTTGATTCGTACATCATTGCAGAAATAGGCACAAATACACGTTGTACGTTGTACAAAGATATCAAAACAATCCAATGTCATTCAAGTATTAAGCACAAATAAATTCCTGTTTGGGGAATAACATGTGGTGTACTTGGGCAATATGCATCGCTTGAAGCTATGTATTTTTAAAGGACGCAGGTCAACAAAACTTAATGTAAAACATTGCTCTGCAGGATGTTACAATATATATCCATTTTGCTGCGGACATTTACCTCGACTTTGAAAAAAGGATGAATGTATTTCTTCATCTGACATTTTGTTTTGAAATTAAGATATACTTGAATTTAAAGGAAAGACATTTTTTCCCTTTGTTTTTTTTATCGACAAAAAAAAATACCATGCCTTGTAAATTTTTCCTTTGTTTTTTTTTTTTATCGACAAAAAGAATACCATGCCTTGTAAATTATCTACGAATATTGGCATCTTCTGTAAGAATTTATCTACAACGATAATAGTAATTGCACGTGATATATGTACTAGTATCATATGAACGAACATCAGGTTGACCAATAAGACTTTGTTGCAATGATCACATCGAAAGGTCAAGCATAGCAGACAACCAGGAGCAATTGAAATATTAATGCCACTTAAGTAATATTGATTGTAAAAACAAAGTTTAATTTGAGGCATCAGCAATTTTTGCATATAAACTAAAGAAAATATTCAAATATTTCATCTCACATAAAGGCTTACTTTCAAAAGCCCTTATGCTATATCTCATACGTCAGTGGAATGATATATGTAATTTTTATGTTTGGAGATAAAAAAAATTATCAGCACGTACATCATGGTATTTTCCCCTTTGACTTTTCCATAAGTTTGACTATTGTATTGTCTGAAGTGGATGATGATATAGAAGATGAACATGGACTGCTTGGCAACGATGATACTCTTTTTTATCTTACAAATTGATATAGTTGTCTGCACTGATCTACAATATGTCTAGAACACTTGACTTATTTTCCAAGTCTATTTCAACATACGGTATGTCTTTGAAATCGCTTGTTCTGACAATACCTCTCTTTTATCGGATTTCTTGTTTATTCCAATAATGATAATACGGAAGTACTGTTAAAAATAAGTACTGTTATATCTTCAAGTCCGCTGGTCATTCTAGAGGCTTCCTCGTACCTTTAAAAATTGTTCTGTTAAATGTCTTCAAATGCAATAGCATCATTTATAAACGGATAAATCTGCAGCATGGACCAGACATGCACGTTTTGGGTACTCAACCCTCGTCAGTGATCCTCAATCCAAACAATGTAATATGGCCAAAGTGGGTGAAAATTATAATGTCATAAAATGTATCGAGAGATGTAGCAGGATGGGTGGGATATGATGCTACAGGACCCACGTTTTAGAAATTTCAAGAATTTTAGAACCAGAAAATTTTTAATGCGTCGAAGAGACAGACAATCAACCGAAGTTGATCGAACTTCGCTACATGTACCCTCGGGGACTCCTGGTCCACCACCAGTGACACTCGCTAAGTAGTTCAAATGTTAAATGTCTTAAAATTCAATTAGTTTTGGATAGTGATGAGTCTAAAATAAAAAAGGCATAGGAAGACTTTTCCAAAAAATTGCAAGACTATTCCAGAAAATTTATGAAACATATCAATGCAGGATATCTATGTAACTCCTCATCAGGGATAGCAGGTTGTATTAGGATTCCTATGTTTGCCCTACCATTTGTTTTCAGTATTGTTTATTATCCCGTATGATCATGTTTCATGAAACAGAAATGGAAATCTTAATATAATATCAATCCATAACTTAGATAGAACGTTAAGAATTTATTGACAATATCAGATATTCTTCCTGCCATCATCTGTATGTTTATGTATGCCTTTTCCTCATATTTATAAAAAAAATCTGTTCTCTTGACTTTCGTGGTTTTTTTTTTTGGGGGGGGGGGGGGGGGTTAGCTTTGCACAAAAGCTACTTACTGATTGCTTAGAGTAATTCATAATGGATAATCAGTTTTCTGTCGTTCATCTAAAGATTTTCTCAAAGAGAAAAAGGACATCGGTGTTATGAATCATTTCTTTCACACTGTGCTAAGAAATACATCTTTCTTATTACTGAGGTACTATTTTACATTTTATTCACTGCCCAGCTCAATATAGATTCGAAAAGCTACTTAAGGTGGTTCAATAATCCAAGAATTCTTTGTCAGAGCAAAAAAAAAAATATATTCTGTTTATTTGGCATTCATATCTGATGATTTATATTTGTAATTTAGATTACATATCATCGTTCATTTGATTGACTAGTGGTCCTCTGAATATACACGTGTAAACCATTTCCGTGATCTGTTGCATGACAATGAACTTTGATAGATAAAATATAATAGATAAATAGAGAATGATATTGGGATAATAATTTCACATTGAAACCAGTCTTGTGATTATTTTGACCATGACATAATATGATATGTCTATTTCTTTGTAGAGTATGCTTTCAAAGAGTGAAATAGCTAAAACCGTCCCCAAAAAGTACGTATTGTGCAACCCCCACCCAAAATGAAAATCTAAAAAAAAAGTACCCAGTACCCTTAATTGTCATCAACGTGATAAGAAGTCTTGGTCAGAAGTTATTTTCTTTTACATATTTCTCAACGACAAACTCTGTTCTTCAAAAACAATTATAAAAAAATACATGTTTTCGTTCATCCTGATTCAAATTCTTCGTTGTCATAGTAACGATTTTAAGGGGGGGGGGATAGGGTGGTCAATAATGTTTAAAGAAGGAGGCGATTCTGAAATAATAACACAGAAGATTAAATTTCTAGATATAGTGATATTTTAAAAGGCGTTAAGAATGTAAAATAAGCGGGGGTTTTTTTTTTCAAAGTACAACGATCGCCGGGTGTCGGAGATACGGAAATATGAATAAGAGAAATAGAAAAAAGTAAACGGAGGCTTTTTTTAAAAACATTTTGACGTTTAAGGTCAATAAGTGGACGTCACTAACCTCCCACGTTCTCGTTCATGCGTAAACTTATCTGAAAAATGGATATATCTTTGAACAAAGCAGGGTTAAAACTAAAATTCACTCGCTCAAAGTTTTTAGATAGGGAAACTTTATTCGATAACATCTCGCTGCAAAGTACGAAAGTTGATAAAATTGAAGAAACATTCTTTTAACAAAAAAAATTAGAGAGACTAAACTTAAAATTTCTTATTTATGATACCGCTAAAATCTCCAAGAAATGTCCTGTTTGATCATTTATTTAAATTATCTACTTCATTTTGTTCCCAAGCAACAAGCGGTTGAATTTCCGATGATGACGTTATAAAAATATTACGTTTACGGAAGTAGCCATTGTATATCACTTACGGAATATTTTATAATATATTGATTTAACGATACATTTAACTATATATTTACATTCAGATTGTAGATGATAATTTTCTGGTTCCATCGATACAAAACTTGTCGAAATCCATCAAAAAACAAGCGAATTAGAGGAGTTTGAAGACCGAAACCGCACTCGGTACTATTCGAACCAGTATTGACACCGGGAATATGATGACGTCCTGACCAATCATCTATGTTTTTTTTAAAGTTGGCGGCAGTTTGTTTCCCTGTAATATGACGCCGTTATGATTCTTAATCTCTTCTCACTTGAAATGTCAACGACCTTTTTACTGTCTTTTGAAGGAAATTGAACTTTTACATTTAAATGTACCTGATGAGGTATGAAAATGTTCAGCAGTTTGTTCAACTGAAATTGACACCGTTATGCTTCTGAATCCCTGTCTTAACTGTACATTGATGGAAATAGAATTTGTTGTCATGTTTCTATTACGTTTATATTACCTTGGTTAAGTATGACAATGTTTCATCATGACAACATTCCATTGCATCTTTCAATCAAAATAAATGAATATGCTTTTTTTTCTATTTCCTGATTTTTTTAATGTCAGGAATTTGCAATCTTAACATTAATTATCCCCCGATAAAGAATTCGAACTTTAAGTATCATCTACATGAAATCTATCCTCACGAACTATACATCAAGGAAACAACCGAGAGCGACAGATCCACTTCGTACTGGATACTCCTCAATCTTTCGACGCAAAACAGCGATTTGAACACCTCACTGTTTGACAAGTGTGATGATTTCAGCTTCCACACATCTACCTTCCCTTACATGAGTAGCAAATTTCCATCTTCTGCTTTTTGATGTTTTGTTTCTCAGCTCATACGGTATGCCATGGCATGTTCCAAATATGAAGATTTCATCGTTAAAGCCAGACGTCTTACAAGTAAACTACTTGTTCAGGGCACCGGCTATTATCATTACGGAATTTCTTCTGTCGCTACGGGGATATTATAAAAGCATATCAGATCCCTCTTTCCAGGATAATCAGTGACATTCTAGTTTGCGATCGCATGGCTGTCATCATCATCATGAGACAAGATATATATGTATACAGGTGGGACCAGGTGCCCGGGAGGAGTAAGCATCCCCTTTTGGCTAGCCGCACCCGCCAACTTCTCTTTTTATTTCATTCAACTATGCACGGGACCACAGATCATAGTGATATCTAATATGATCGTTTCAATAACTGAAAAACATTTTTGCGGCGTATGAAAATCGCATTGGCTGGAAGCAACACTTCCATATTATGATGAGGATTTGATGTCCGAAACACGTGTCTGGTGCATAATAAATTGGTCTCTAATTTTTTTAAGAAGGCATAGAGTTGGAACACTTCCGTATTGTTCCATTTCCTGATTATGCATTTACAATGTTCTCTTCATTTAGCCAAATATTTGCGATGTCTTACATGTACTTTTCACGTGTTGTGTACTGTCTGTGATAAAATCGATCGCATAATAACGTGAAAGGTAAAAGAATTAAGGTCACATAGTCTGTTTATTTAGCATTTACGATCGAGGAGCAAATACTTCTGTTCCGAGGTGTGCTATCAACAAACGTTCTTGTAGCCTTGATACCACATTCCAGATCATGATCTCGTGTCCCTCTGAACGACCTCACGTGTCCTGCTGTTTAAAAGACAATTATCGTATAGGAGTATTTGATAGCCATTTATTTTAAGTAGATCTTACGACGGACGCAAGGAGGGATGTATTAATCTGAGGGACTTTCAATATCGATGTTTACTTTCCATAGATATCAATTGGCAGAGAAACATTGAAATCGATTTAATTTCCACTCTTCCATCAAGACTTTTAGATTTTTCACCTTCTATACTATCGCAGGTAGAAGTTTTGTTTGTTTGTGATTACATGGTTGTCATCATTTCCAAACAAGACATATTTACCTGAATAACCGAATTTGACAAGTTTTTCGACGGGTATTGCATGCAAACAGGAGACGCTGACTCTCCATGGGCATCTAGTCTCTCTCCGGAATGATATTCATTTCGAGGTTTGCAACTGTTCCAATGGAGATTATAATGATTTTGCCATGCCTTCTTGACTTTGAGACTGCATAACTGATACCAACTTTACTAATTTTTATACGATAATTTTGTTACACATTCGATTTATGATATGGATTATTAACGACTTTCTTCTTTTTAGTTTCTACAACGAAGGTGGAATACAATATATCACCAGGGTTCCCTTCTCTGAATTTTGATTTTCTTTAAATCTGAATCACATGGTGCCAAATCAAAAGCGTTGAAGTATCTTTTGTAAAATACCTTTCAGTTTAGACAACCATGTAAACATTGTAAAAGGTCAAACAAAACCGGGTCTTGCAGAGCAGACATGGCGATCAAGGGTAAATTCTTTTGCATCTAGGTTGCTTTGTTTGAATCTCGTTTTTGACCTCTGGGGAAAGTTTTGTTCGTGTGACACACGAATACCTACTTTCTTAAAATTGTTTTTGTCCTATGTGCGTGTCCGCTGTGTCCATTACAGAGAAGTCTCATTTGCTAATGATCTCTCTCTCTTATTATACAAAAAAAATTAACTATATACCTTATTGTGTAGATCTATCTGTAATGTAAATGTGTAAATCTGAATTCAAAAAATTAAAGAGGGCACTACTGAAATGATTTTGGTGACTCCGCTGGAAGCATCACTGATGGGAATTCAATATTCGAAACACGTGTCTAGTTCATGGAAATTGGTTTGCAATTTTCATCAAAAAGGTATAGACTTGGAACCCTTCGACATAATGTATAAATAATCTAACTATTCCTTTATACATTCTAACAATATGTATATGAAATTAAGATTTGTTAAGATGCTTATTGGTTTTGACTTATGTTTTTTTTTTCCAAAGATGTATGATTTCTCAAACGCATTGATAGTTCAGAGAATATAAAATGGATTAGGACATTAAAATCAATCATACCCTTAAAGAAAATACAAATATCGAGAAAGATATTTTTGTGATTATAATCGTAATACGGAAGGGTTCCAACTCACACCTTCTTCAAGAAAATTTCAAACAATTTTCCATGCACCTGACACGTGTTTCGGATATTAAATCCTCATCAGTAAAGCTTCCAGCCAAAGTGATTTTCATACGGCGCCTAAATTTCTTTCAGTAGCTGTAACGTTCAGATTAGATAGCATTATGACATGTACGGTACTGTGCATAGTTGAATCAAATGACAAGTTGGAAGTGTCACAGGTCAATCTCCACGTCAAACTATATCAGACTTTATTAATTAGCAATAGTAATATTGGTTTTATATGGGATTTTCTGCCCAAACAATACAGAATGCAAAAAAAATCCAATATTGAAGTCATGTGATTAATGCGAAGTTCAAGCGATGAAAGCAAGATGGCGCTGTTGCTATAAAGAAAATAGACGAGAAAAGCATTGTGGTGTTGCTGATAAAGGAATAAATACACTCATTGATAAGCGTTTTCCTAGTTATCTGCAGTATTGGCTTAGTTTGATATCATATTGGGTCGAGTTAATCATTAATACGCTCATTAATTAGTGTTTTCCATATTGGCCTAGTTATTGCGCTGAGGTCTGTCGTATTGGCCTGATCTCAGCGCAGTAACTTGGCCGATATGGAAAACGCTAATTGATAACCCTATATTATTGCCTTCTTTGTGTGAATGTTCCTTTTGCTGGTCATCTTCACTTGTTGATAGGTGTTAAGGTGCTGTGGTGTGGCTGTAGTTAGCTGGTTTGACGTTCTATTTATCCTCCTCTTCGGTCGAAAATTGATATTATTTACATGGAAATGTACGTATGATACACAAGTCATAAAAAAGAATGATAGTCCCAATCTTGAGTCAAAGCAATCTTGTGAATTAGATCGATGAATCTTATCAAAAAACTTGACGAATGCTACTTTGGAAGACTTCAATAGCGCCCTCTACACTGTAGTTTATGTTTTTGAATGTAAGTTTATGCATTTACTTTACAGAGAGCGTGCAGCTCCAAATTTCATGTAGGGTCGATTTAGTAGCATATCCAAATAAAATCAATGGTAAAAATAGCATTGGAGGGATGGTGCTAAGATGTGACCAAGCAACAGCATATAATATGACAATAATATGTAGTTCGAACTGATATTACATTTCTAATTAATTCTTTGGGACTTAGACCAAAATAAATATTAAAAAAATATATATATTTCCCTATAATGTCAAATAATTTAATTATTACATGTACACTATTGTTTAAGGTATCATTATTGCACAAAATTGCATACACTTAAATGTTTATGCTTTATTAGCAGGAGCATATTGAAAATTTCCATTTCGCTTTCTCAAACAGTTTTGTAGCTTTACTATCAGAGTTTGACATAGGCGATGTATTTAAGCTCACACCAACAGATATGGACATCGTCCGTTTAAGTCTCACTACAGTGGTACTTGCTAGAATTTTGAATAGTTCTAGCACATTGGATTCATTTCTAGTGTCCACTTCTATATAAGGCAAATCTAGGTAGTCTGCAATCTTTTCACATTGCTCTGACGTCACTTCCCTCTTCGAAAAGTCTTTTGTTACTCCAACTAGAATGAATGTGACGTTGTCTGTATTTGAAATACGTCCATTTGCTTCATCAAACCTGGAATAGATCATCCACAATTTGAAATAAGCAATTGAAAATATAGTATGTATGTAGAAATCTAGCTTCCTAAATTAAGTCGTAATGCTGATTTACAAGAAAGTGTGCTTAAGCAATTTTTAAAATGGAACTAACAGGTTTTTATGTATCCCTTGGAAACGAAACACCGTAATCAAAAAAATGTTATTACAATTCCAATGTTTAATGCCAAGCACATACCCGATGAAATTCTTTGAATTCTCAGAAATCAAAATTAACATTTTTTATCGTGTGTTATGTTTCTTTATTGTGAAATGTTTCCAAGCTTACAATATTACTGTTTCCTGTACTTACCAAGAGCCTATGTTATTGAATGACGTTTTGTTACCAGTGTTAAATACTAGTAAACAACAATTTGCTCCTCTATAATATGATGACGTTATACTTCTGTACCTTTCTTGGCCTGAAAAAAAAAGCATGATTGTCCAATTATTTGTTATCAACACATTTTGAACATGATTAAAAGGCAAACTTGGCATCATATAATCGTCAAACATTCACAAATGTTCCTTTTCGGAGATGATAAACAGTATTTATGTTATAGGTCAAGGTCAGCTGTTACATGTAACCATCAACATCGGGTCATCAAAGCTTGCAAACACATTATTGTTCATTACAGGGAGGGAAAGAACCTTTGAATTTTCAATGTCATTGACGAAAGTTCAAGGTCTTCAATCACTCGGGCTAAAAAACAATGTGAACACACTGGACATCATAACAAATATGAAAGGATTATCAAACCAAACAAAATGATCTCCATAGGGAGGATGAGTACATGAACATATTTATATATATATATTTAGAAGAAAGGATTATGTTTAAGGTCAAACTAACTACCGATTCGATTTAAACACCTTGCTGATGTCATTTAACAAAGCAAATATTGTAGAAACACCAAGTCGTTCACAAATGTTCTCCGGAAACGGAAAGGATTGATACTACGTCATAAAAGATTTACAGTTGCAAGGGGATGCTACGTTTGCGTTGCCTTATTTTACCTTGAATTCAGATGTGTATACATGTATAGAATCGATAGATGCATGTTCCTTTCACAACTTAGCATCAAATTGGAAATCCTCCCCACAACAAACACAGTTATACATACATCTCAACTTTATACCCTGATACCCGATTCACTTACCTTTTATACTATTTAAAGTACACGTAAATATTGCCTTAAGTACGTGTTAAATTGACTTACCTGCAGTATCAACAAGTCTCAAAGTCACAATATCGTCATTTATATCCACACTTCCGTCATAAAATAAATTCTTATTCAAAGTTGTATCCATTTCATTGTTTTCATGTACAGCCGAATGAAAACGACGCGCTAAAGTAGTTTTTCCAACACCATAATCCCCAAGCAACACAACTTTTAGTGTATACCGTTTGGGATGTTGTAAATACCCTGTACTTTTGTATCTTGGAGAAATCGGTCTAATTTTCTTTTCCCGATGACGTGATTCTGCATAGTCCATTTTTGAAAATAACATTTCGAAATCACATTCTTCTCTGTCCAAAAGGAAATTCGAAACAAAGAAATCCGTCGTGAGGGGGTTTTAGTTTTCATACGAAAATAGAACACGACGTATTATAATAAACATCGGTCCGGTCACCTTCTGTTTAAAACAAATGAAGGCAAAGACCAATAGTTGTATTGAGGGACGCTATTTGAGGTATCAGTTGTACCATCGACCACATGTTATTATTTTGAATTCTGTGTTGTGTAATAAATGGCCTTGAACTGTTTGGTTTTTAAAGCACCAAGGACTTGCTCTACTTCTATTTCATGACATAAGTATGAACTTTAAATATCTCTGGTATGCCTGTGGATATCCGTGTTCCTGTCAAGTGCATGTACTGAACATATCACTAATCTATAAATACATGCAATATTTTCATAAAAGGGAGCGTTTTCGCTTGAACTGAGTGCTAATTTTTTCCTACTATTTGACAACAAGAAATATTTATGTATATTTGTTAATATATGATTTTTGCCGTATTGCAAAGCAATTCCGTCCTATAGACTGATGATGTCCGTCCGTCTGTTTTTTTTTTTTTCCTGGTTTTTTTTTTTTTTTTTTTTGTTTTTGTTTTTATTTATTTATTTATTTACGTTACACGTGAACACTAATACACGATTTGTTTAGTTTTGTTTTGTATCTCTTTTTTGTAATCTTACTTTCTTCAATCATCATCATCTCAAACTTTGCTTATTTTATTATCAAACTGCAAACAGACACCATTTTAATTTTATCAGAATATTTAATTTTCTCATTTATCCTTTATATTTAAAATGCATCTGTCGACGCATCGAAGCTTATCACGCATCGACCCAGTGGCATCCAGACAGCAAAAACACGGGTCATCTATAACAAACTGACATGGTAATCACCCGTACAAGACTCTCTTACAGCGATGTTAAATAGGATATCAAGTACAACAGGGCAAAATATGCGGAATTGTAATTCACTTCGTTAAGAAACATAAAGGGCGGGTCCTCCTATCCACTTTACTGTATAATTATTTAGTTCATGTATTTATGTACACGAGGAGAGAGACAAAATAGGACTTAGAAATTGAATGTTTAAGATCCAAAAAACATGTTGATGTTTTGGGTAATTTTCTCAAAATAACAGTTTGACTTTTCTTTTGACGGTTTTAACTGTTCTGCCCTGCCCTGCCCTCCGACGCCCCGCCTTACAACCCAATGTTAAAAAAAGAAAATCTGGAAAGGCGCGTTCAAGGATCTTAAAGTACAAGTGTATCGAAGAAATATCTATGTAGCTAATGATATTTGACTGCTTTAGGTTTATTACATAATGAAGGAGGGATAGAGCATTCTCCAGTCATTACATCATCTATCGTACCACTGAACAAACCATGTGACTGAATCACGTATACGTGTTCGTTCTCTTTGATTTATGACATCTTTATTGATTTACGGTTTTAAAAGCGAGTTTGTCTTTAGTTATATTATATTTGAAGAAGATCGAATCTTTTGATTCATAGCTAGGGTATACATTGTACAAGTGCATGAATTTTATATTCGTGTCCGATTCTGGCATTCAAGGAAGTCTTAATTTTCAAGAAGTAAAACGGACAAATCGAAATATTGTAAATGACTCTGCTACATGTATGTACATTCGATACGATGTGAAATAAATTGATGAATCACACATATTATTTATCAACGACACTTAAAATGAAGACATTTGAGGTTTATTCCCAATTCATTTACGCAAGGGCAATGTCGTTGCGTCAATTGCAATTATACATTTTCATTTTAAAATTGAAATTGATAATTCGCCCAACTCTTTAAAGGTTCGCATTTTTCAAAGACATGTTGAAAATATAGATTTTCAAGCAATCTTGTACCGATAGATATTGCGATGTGATTGTGATTCATTGATGACAGGTTGGATTTAAGATATGGTTCTTTCACCATCTACTGAGGGAGAGATAAAAAAATAACACGAGTGACGGAAATTTCATCTTTCCCAGATTGGAACGTAGCTGAACGAGGGAAAAGATGTAAAATTTCTGTTAGGAGGTATTTTCTTTTTATGTCTTCCTAATTCGAAAATATTTGGAAAGAAACCAATCCGAACTCGTCAATAATACGAGTTCTCTGATTGGTTATTTTAAACAGCTGATAAGTATTCTCTTAGATCATTGGTTTCTGTAGCGGGTCTACCACGGAAAAATATAAGATGTGGCTGTCGGGTACACCGTTGCAATGAACGAATCTTGAACAAACTGATATATTAACAATATATATATTTACTTTCATAAGGAAACATGATAAATCAAGAAATTAATTACATGTACATAATAAACAAGTGTGACCAGCAATCACTTGTAATATGTTTTGAAACAGTCATACAAAAAACATACGATGAATCACAGGGATTTGAATCTATCACTCTGCTATCATACACATTCTCTCAGACTGATAACAACAATTCCCTTTATAGAATAATAATAATTATTATATTTGATCTATGACAAGTAATAAAGATCAAGAGAAATGACGTCCCTGTACGACGAATCACCATATGAAGAGATCAAATAAGTTACGTATAATAAATACCAGTGGCGTAGCCTCAATTTATGCTTGTATGCTAAGGCATCCCCTTTTTCAAAATTTCTATACAATGTCATGTATTTAGTACTTATTTAAACGCTTTATCTTACTAGACTTTTTTCATAAAACTACTGAAGGCAAAGACTTCATATGCATTCATACCCTTGGGTTGTGGCTATAACTGTGGCTCTCATACCCCAAGTATCGCATAAATCGTCCCGTTATTGTTGCCCTAGCTACGCCACTGTACATGTAAACTATTGCTGAACATGAATGCAAGACACATGCAATTTTGGCACTCATGAATATGTACACGTCTTCTTTTCAAGACCAGGATCTAATCCCCTTTTAGGCTTTTTACATTTGTTATGAGTCAGAACATATTTTTTCGTTGCCCATCATTTACTACAAATAATCGTTTTATTATACATTAATAAAAATTAACAACCAGTCCAACCACTCCCTCCCCAATCTTCCAGCATGATTGAACACTTCTGAAAAAAAAAACATTCTGGATCCGTGCAACAGTTCCTATAAATTGTAACAATGTCATTAATTAAATCGTGGTGATGTTAAGAAAATTGCACTTCCTTTCTTAAACATTTTATCAACATGCACAAAAAGATGACTTTGATTTTTGTGTCTGTTTCACAATTGTTGTTGATGAATGTTTGGCACTTAATGCATGTGGAAATCGTTCTAGATTCTCAACAACGAGTCGGGTCAGTTTCTCGAAAGCTTCATTAACATTTTCACCTGTATCAATATTCACTTCCATATAAGGAATTCCAATGTGTTCTGCAAGAGTTACTGCCCTTTCCATAGGGACCTCTCTATTCCGGGAGGTAGAAGTAGTTCCAACAAGCATAGCGGAAACCCGTTCGGAATTAGAGCTGTACTCTTTCAGATCTTTATACCTTAAGAATATTAATGAGACTCGTTCAAAATTCAATGTGATAATAAAATAACTTAATAGTGTCCTTTACTAATTTCCAACATGTTTTTCAACCACATGTTAGAAATTAGTAAAAGACAATAGTTTACTCCAGAACTTCATGAAGCTAGTAAATATATACGAACGATAGAAACTTTAAATATAATACAAAAACAAAAACTGAACATAGACATGATCCGATAAAAAATAATAATAAATATACGATGAAATCTATTTCCTAGGTCGATGGACTTTTAATGTTATATGTATACAGTATGTATAAGTCGATCGACTTTTAATGTCGACTGATGAGAGTTCATTAACCGACACATGCATGTCTGGTGAACAGAATTTGAAATGTTTATGTCAAGATGTCTGTTCTTTAGTATCTTAATTGGAAAACTTTATACTCGTTTTTAGGATTTCGAATAATATATATGTAGAACAATAACGTACCATAAGGTTACACTATCAAATGAGCTAGGTTGGCTGACGTCATAAACGATCATCCCACCGTGTGCCCCTCTGTAATACGACCCGGTCAAACTGCGGTATCTCTCCTGACCTGTTTAACAGATACATGTATGTTGATATATTAAATCCTTTGTATTCATTGTTATTGTCTGTCATATTTGCCTTGATAATACATATTTTTTATAACATTCAAATTTGTCCAGAAATAAATCTAGGAGGGGGTTCAACCTTTGATTTTGAAAAAGGTTTAAGTTTGCATATAAAGGAAAATTAATGAGCATCTTGAGAATTACAGTAGTTCAGTTGGGGGGAATGACCAGCTAATGTTAAATGCATTCAGGGTCTGTAAATGTACATGCATCATTCATAAAAATACCGATAACCTAGCACTTTACTGGAGAAAAGATGTGCATTATACTAATTTAGTCTAGTTTTACGATTGAGCATTACTAAAATAATTTAGCCTTTAAAATGTTAGCAGGTTAAAGCATACGTTCAATCTGTTTTCTATTTGAAATTCTTAGAAATACTTTAAAATTCCAGCTTTCACATAAATTACGATTAAGTTATTTACATCATACTCTGAATTTTGATGCTTCACATTACACTGTGTATAACGTGTGTAAATAATACACGAGATTTTGAAACAATTAAGGCTATGTAACCACGCCGAAATGTCGAAGAAAAAGGACACGTGCACGCTATAGTCTAATATTGTAATACTGGAACATATATCATACACGACAACATAAATGTCTTCTAACTCATTGGTCTTTGACAATATTGAATAATTTTCAAAACATCCTGGACCCCTATTTTTACTTGAGTAAAGTCTTACCCGCCGTGTCATTAACCTTCAATGTGATAATATAATCCTCTAAGTGATATATTTTCCTATACACTCCCCCTCTTCTTGTTCTTGATGGACTATTCAAACTCCTTTCCTTCGACAAAAATTCACATAGTTTAGTTTTCCCAACTTTGGGATCACCTAACATTATCGTTTTTATATTCGCTGGTTTCTTTCTGTGACTTAATTTGCTCATGACGTCACTTTCATGAGAAGTTGGGAAGCAAAATTAACCATTTCAGTCCACTATAGAATAAATTGCTTGTCACAAGCATTATTCACAGTCAGTTCAAACTGGTCAGCAATACACGAATTGAAAGTATTGATAGATAGGATTTATCTCATATGGGGGTGATAAAATAGAACACATGACAAAGGTCAAGGACTTCAGAGAATGTGATAACAAAAATCAACATTTGCGCAATAAAATTTTGCACACTGACTAGACATTGAGATGAGGTAAGCATTGTTTCTAAAATATGGACCATAAAATGCAGTAAACTTTCATGTGATGAGATTTGAATCTAATTTTGTGAACAATAAGCACGGGAATAGTAAGAGGGAATAAGATTCGCATCATTGTAGTACACATGGGGGCGGAGAGGGGGGTACCTCTCCCTCCCCCCCCCTTTCTCCTCTTACCTCATTCCTCCCCCCCCCTCTCCCTCGTCCCGCTCCCCATCCTCCCCCTCCCTTTCACCCTGTCCACCCCCTCATACATGATGGAGGAGGTTGACCCCAAGCAGACTATAGAGTCCAAAAAGGTTTATATACCGACATATCTTAAAGTGATTGGTCGATTTCATGAAATCGACCATTACTAGATTTGTAGACCGGATGCTGTCAATAGGAGAAAGTTCCTAATTGAGTCCGTCAGATTCAACAATTACACTGAATTATCCTTATGAAAGAAACGTTTTCGTGACTAGTGAAAAACACATCACCAGAGACCACTTCACAAAAATAGGACATGTCGTCGTGACAACGCTTTGGTATCGCAATTATGAATTTAGATAATTGCAGATGAAAGTAATATCTGCATGATATTTTTTCTTTAACAATATTTACTTCCAGACCAATTAGTGAGTGATACAGTGAACCCTATGCCTTCAAAATTACTAATGGTCGACATTTCTGGATCCTTGGATCCATTGCAACAAAGAAATACGCGATCACAACGTATGCCAGGGGTGCCAGGGGTGCCAGTGGGCTAACAGTTTCTAACCGTCCATCCGACTAAGCTTTTTCTAGTTAAGGACATACCACTTTGTTTGTTTGTTTATTTACCAACAAAGAAATTAATGAGCGATAAAAAAAAAT
The DNA here is from genome assembly GCA_033119305.1 of Pinctada imbricata. Classification (NCBI taxonomy): domain Eukaryota; kingdom Metazoa; phylum Mollusca; class Bivalvia; order Pterioida; family Pteriidae; genus Pinctada; species Pinctada imbricata. Next base: position 24,368,067 of record VSWD01000013.1, read on the forward strand.
CGACAAGACTGTACGAGTCACAAAATTTGATTGAATTTTTGAGAAGTTTCCCCTTATTTCCCTCCAAATTCTTATACATGTAATCGGAACTATCCACTTTTCCCGCGAATACACCCAGAAAGGCTTTTGATTGGGCAACCTCCTATGTCGACGAAAAAAAAAATGTTGCGGGATTAAAGAAATGTTGATATCGACCAAGCTTTTTTAGAAAGTTAATTATACTTGTAATAAATAAGTATAATACTTCTTCTTAGGGAGAGTTTTGCTTGACGAATCATTTATCGAACATTTAAGACAAATCCATCAATGGCGTAGCTCTGCTTGAAAAAGTGGAGGGGCACAACATCCCAAAATTTCTAACAAGCAAAAAAAAAAAAAAAAAAAAAAAAAAAAAAAAAAAAAAAAAGAAGGGGGGGGGGGGGGGGGGGGGGGGAGAGGAAGAGGAAGAGATTAAAAAAATAGATATTGGGTTTTCATGTTCTGTATGCACAAATTTTAACATTTCTGGTTCAATTCTAAATTTTAAGTACATGAATAAATGGCTGGCAAGCGGTAGCGAGCCAGGAATTTTTTTAAGCAAAATATTGACTAATCAGAAAATACTGTCTGTGTCCTCCATCATTAACATATACATGTAATGAAATTCTATATAGTTTGAGTTAAAGGTATTTTGCAGTTTTTTTTATATCTGTATGACCAAAAATTTACGTCAAAAATTGGGGGGGGCACAAACATACTTATGCCCCCCCACTTTCAAAAGTGGGGGGGCACGTGCCCCCCCCCCCCCCCCCCCCCCTGCCCCCCCCCCCTTGTCCTACGCCAGTGTCCATGGAATTTCATTGGTTAAACATCTAGCACTTTGGGCGCTTGGCTGAAGCAGCGGGACGCTTATATCAGATTATCAACCGACTGTCATAAGGCGGATTTGTAGATATACAATGTAGTAGAAAACAATTAATACAACGAATGAGATAATTAAATGCATTTTTCTCCTAGCTATTTAGATCCGATGAATAAACCAAAAACATACAGTATAATTACAATATCTCGTACAAATGTATTTAATTAAGTGGTAATCCTAATAACTATACACTAATTGTTTCATGTATCTACGTGCATCAATGCCGTCCGAAGTCGGTATCGGCTGCCCATTGCTAACTATAGCCGCTTCCTTACAAGGTAGTTGAGTGATTGTGTGACGTTGTGGTGTAACTTGTAATGTTTGTGTCTTTGGTTCACCTCTTTAGCTGTGCTTGTATTTTCTATGTTGTATCAAATTATGATTGTTCTGTATGTTCCTGTTATTGTTGTCATGGCATCAAATCAAATACTTACTCACTATCAGATTTTCTTTATCTGATATATATAATAAATTATAACACATCATACATGTATTTTAAGATGTAACTAGAACTGCCCTAAACTGGACGAATTATACCCCCGCGGGACGTTTTTTTTTAAATGGGACCATTTATGATGCAACATGAAAAGCCTACCATTTATAGTATGCAACGAATCTACTTTCAAATCTTTTTTAACTTTAACTGCAACGTACGTCCAAAGTCAAGGTCAAAAGATCAAAATGTCATTGGTACCAAAGTGTAGTACTCTTTGTGGTGAACGTTTGTATGAAATATGAAAGACCTACCATTCATGGTATAAAAGAATTCTGCTTTCAAAATTTCTAAACCTGACCTAACTTCAACATAAACCAAAAGTTAAGGTCAAGGTCACGAGATCAAAAGTCATGATACCAAACTGTAGTACTCTAGGTGATGAATGTGTGTATGAATTATGAAAGGCCTACCATTGATAGTATGCAGTGAAATCTTCTCGTAAAATTTCTAAACCTGTCCTAACTTCAACATAAACCAAAAGTTAAGGTCAAGGTCATAAGTCCAAAAGTCATGATAACAAACAGCAGTACTCTTTATGGTGAATTTGTGTATGAAATATGAAAGGCCTACCATTTATAGTATAAAAGAAATCAGCTTTCAAAACATCTTAACATAAAAAGTTGTATACGGTGAAGGTCAAGGTCACAGGGTCAAAAATCATGGTACCAACATGAAGTACTCTTTATGGTAAATGTGTTAAGAAATATGAAAGGCCTACCATTAATAGTATAAAAGAAATCAGCTTTCAAAATGTCTTAACATAAAATGTTGTAAAGGGTGAAGGTCAAAGTCACAAGGTCACGGGTCAAAACTCATGGTACCAAAATGTAGTACTCTTTTTGGTGAATGTGTGTATGAAATATTAAAGGCCTATCATTAAAAGTTTAAAAGAAAACTGCTTTCAAAATTTTTTAACATAAAATGTTGTATACGGTGAAAGTCAAGGTCACAGGGTCAAAAGTCATGGTACAAAAATGTAGTACTCTTTGTGGTGAATGTTGGTATGAAATATGAAAGGCCTACCATAAATAGTATAAAACAATCAGCTTTCAAAACATCTTAACATAAAATGTTGTATAGGGTGAAGGTCAAGGTAACAGGGTCAAAAGTCATGGTACCAAAATATAGTTCTCTTTATGGTGAATGTGTATATGAAATATGAAAAGCCTACCATTAATAATGTAAAAGAAATCTGCTTTCAAAACTTCTTAACCGGACGGAAATACAGACAAACGGATAGACAGACAGACGGATGGACGGACGGACAGACAGACGGACAGGGTGATTCCTATATACCCCCTAAACTTCGTTTGCGGGGGGGGGGAGTATAATTACGGTTTAAACCAAAAGTCTACATATATTGCCATTAACGATTGAAACCTATTATCTATTCTTAGATATATTAGTTAGCGAAAGGCTAAAGCATGAATTTCAGAAATTCAGTGTACCCATTTATGACCTCTATGTTTTTTCTTCTTTTTTTTCTCCTAAAATGAATATATATTTTAAATATATGTTTCGAACTATGTGGAAATCAAAATGTCTCATATGTGCTTTGATTGTTAAGGAAACATTTAACAAATAAATAAAATAACTTAAAAGTAAGCGCGGATCTAGAGGGGGAGGGGTTGAGGACCCCCTGGAAATCCCGTTCTTGAGTTTTTTTTTCCAAAACCATGGTTAATGAACCGGACAACACCCTCCCCCGATGGATCGAACCCTGTCCCCTTACGTAGACCCACCTATGAAAAAAAGATCATGTGTACCTGCTGTATCCCATATGTTCATGCTCACGATGCCATTGTCCAGAATTACTTCATGCGACCACCGACACTTAGCTGCTTGACCTTTCGCCTTTCTGTCTCTGTTCAGTTTCTTCAAAATCAACCATTCTACCAAGGATGTTTTCCCGACACCCAGATTTCCAGTGATTACAAGTTTTACTTGTATAGTCTGTCTATATATTTGTCGTCTGGATAAAGAGGATCGGGCTGATGTAACGGTGTCCATTTCTCCCGCGAAACTGCAACATCGTCTGCCCCGGTCACCCACGTAATCACCTGTCAAATGACAAAATACATCGATCGATGTTTTACGTTCAATAGTATTTACAAGGTAATGTCACAAGACAGCTAGGGTTTACATCAGAGATAAAATTAGGAAGTTTTTGAAAAGTTTCTACATCTACCGGGGTACCGCAATATCTTAAATATTCTCCTTCTAAAATCTTGAACAAGCAAATTGATTCGTCAATTGAAGATAAGAGAACAGCCAGAGATCTGGGAGTCAAGTATCACACATTTACGATTGGGTTAAATTTCATAAATACAAGAGGAATGAAAATATTTAAAATATGAAAAAATCAATTTCATGAGGAAAAATATATCACTGGTCGTATTCTTCAAAAATTCTATGGAATAAAGGAAGTACAGTACCGAAGGTCTTTTCAGTTTTGAACAGCATTAATGTGATTTGTTTAGTAAACATACATGTCCTCCTATATTCACATGTTTTCATTGATGTTTTATCCTCCGATATTCACATGTTTTCATTGATGTTTTATCCTCCTCCGATATTCACATATGTATTCATTGATGTTTTATCCTCCGATATTCACATGTTTTCATTTATATATTGTGGGATATTCACATATTACCAGTGATGTTTTCCCTGATGTTCACTTAAGTTTTTCCTGGATTATTGATTTCTTTCTGATCGATCTTACATTGTATGTGATTTCCAAAATCTCAATGTCACAAAGAGGAACGCCGTAAGAGAGAGAGAGATGCTCTGAAAGATCTGTGTAAAGCGGGATACCTTAATGATGAAAGGCACGTTATTTATAGCTACATGAAGTATTTTGAAAATCATGTAACCATATAGCAACCTCTTATAAAGTTCTAATACCGGTAACACCCTATCTTTCCGTTTCTTTCACAGACATGTTTTCATAAAATTATTCTTCCTTTTTCAAAACTTGCATGCTCATGCAACTGGTACGTATATACTTCCGCATTATTTGCGCTATGTTAATTTTTTTTTTGACAATACAAATACAATAAATGCTTCCCGATCTCTAACCCGACGTTTCTCAAATATTTCATGTAAAAATCAATAGTAAAATGCGTTAAACTTTGTTTCCCCCTTTACATGTATATCTTAACCTTTATGTACTCACCTGGTACGGAGGTCCACACTATTTTCTGTGTTTATTTCATATATTGTCCTATTTTATAACACGAAATTTAATCGTTGCATAAAACAAGTTTCAGTTTAAAATCATGGATTTAATACGTCTATTTTTATGAAATCCAATCAAACAACAGAAAATCTCAATGTAACTTTTAGATGTCTTCTTCATTCATATTCTCCGAAATTGTTGTCTTCGCTCTAGGTAATCGGTTATATGCGTACACACACCACACTCTCTCAATTAAAATTCACAAATCTACGCCATTTTGTATACCCGATACTACAGAAAAGTTGCAATTATGTAAGTAATACATGTACCTGCCGCTTACCAAATTAACCATCTCGTGATTTCATTTAAAAGAAGATAGAACACTTATTTTAAGGATAGGGAGATAAAAATAGTTTTACGACTTAATTGTACCTAATATTTATTGAAATAAAATAGGGTAGCATACATATATATGTGCATGTAAGAAAGCGAGGGTGTGAATTGAAACGGTCACACATGGTGAATAATGTACAAACATTCTGACCTGCAGAAGTATGAATAAGTCCAATCATTCATTTTTTTTTAGTTCCTAACCGGCAACGCCGAAGGGGACTCTAATTTTCCTCTCGGTCTGTCTGTCTGTCCGCCTGTCCGTCTGTCCGAATATCAGTTTTCCGGACTTTTTTCTGCAACGGATGGAGATATTCAGATGAAATTTGATTCACAGCTTGGTCTTGGATTGTTACAGAGCAAGTTCGACTTTCGTCACGCTTGACCTATTTTTCTAGGACTAGGAGTTATGCCCCTTGATGACTTGGAAAATTCAGTTTTTGTCAGTTTTCCGGACTTTTTTTCTGCAACAAATAGAGATATTCAGGTAAAATTCGATACATAGCTTACTCTTGGATAGTAACAGAGCAAGTTTGACTTTCGTCACGCTTGACCTATTTTTCGAGGAGTTATGCCCCTCGATGACTTGGAAAATTCAGCTACAAATAGAGATATTCAGGTGAAATTTGTTACACAGCTTGGCGTTTGATAGTTACAGAGCAAGTTTCACTTTCGTCGCGCTTGACGTATTTTTAGAGGAGTTATGCCCCTTGATGACTGGGAAAATTAAGTTTTTTGTCAGTTTTCCGGACTTTTTTCTGCAACAAATAGAGATATTCAGGTGAAAGGACAAGGGGCGTTTTGGGCTTAAAATGGCCGATGTCGGAAAATTAATGACATTTATTGTAGACATAGAGGGCATCTTCCTCTGTTATTTGGTATATAAATTATAGGATTCGGACAATGTTTAGATGCCGAATAAAGCATTCAAAGTATCCTTGGTGTGACGTTGACGTCGCACTTCTGACGCCTTTTTCTCTATTTGACGTTGTCACAAAGCGCTCTCATGTATATAAATTTACGGCAATGTTTGATAAACCGATACGTATTTTTGGTCTTTGTATTATTCAATTTTTGTATTACTTGTATCTTTAATCCTTTAATATTTAATGTTTCCATACATTCATATATACATGTACGTTTGTTTTCACTTACGATATACAATTTCATATTTCATATATTTAGCGGATAAAGAAGAGGGCGTGATGGACGCACACTCTTGAGCAGAGAAAGGGTTATACAAAAAATGTTGACATTTAGTTCCGACTATTAACGCTGCTCAGACCAAGTATTTTGAAACGATTCTAGGGTCTAATAGCAATTCTCCAGATTGCTTTTGTTTAAAATCTGAAAAGTGTTTAAACAATTTTCGTAGGGGAGGAGGTATACTTCGCCCCGTAAACCAACTTCTAGATGACTTCCAGACGCCTAGACGTTTGGTTAATGAGCAACCCTTTCACTGAAAATTCTGTATCCGCCCCTTGATGAGGTTGAAGTATCCATTCCTCATAAAACGATATAAAAATATTATGCGACCAGGGGGCATATATTTTAAACAAATGAATACGTCATACATGCATAAAAAGTTGTATTTTGAATTCATGATAAGTGTAAGATTATGTGCAATGGAAATAAAAAGACATTTGGATGTGACAAATGTTTGAAGCTCACTTGAGTTAACGATGAGTTTTACGTAGCCAGCCGTCTGTCTGTCCGTCTCCATTTTCTTCCGCACAGAATTTCGGGAAACCTTATAGGAACTTAGGAGGTACTAATAGTGCATTACCAAGTTTGCGTTTTCAAATGAAGGCAGTGAACAAAGGATATTATTAACCGATATATTTTGATTTTTTTTCTTTGCACCACAATACAAAAAAAAACCACATACTCACGGTCATCTACATACTTTACGTAACAGTCGATTAAAATGCTAGCAGTGACGGATATATAGCTGTTCGCCCGCAGTGCCAAAAGACATGCTTTGAAAGCAAACTACTGTTTCCATAAAAAAAATCTTTGAAAGTACACTCCAGAAACCATCGATTTGAATAAATTTTCCAAACTCTTCTCAATCTACAGCATTGACACACGATATGGTGTTCCGTTGGGTACTTCGCTTCTTCTCGTAAACACATTGTGACGCGAAGTTATACGATACAAAGAAGCAAATTTGAGAAGAAGCGAGGCGGAGAAGGAGCGAAGACAAGATGAAGCGAAGTTACGATGCGAAGAAACGAAGTTACGATGCGAAGATCGTAACTTCGCTTCTTCGCAATGTGACTTTGCTTCTTCGCATATCCATTTGAAGCGCTAAGAAGCGGTGTCCCTAACGGAACACCGTAATATCGGAATGTTGACGTTTCCTTATCTGAGGGATGAATTTTGATGAACCAGGAATATGACTCAATGCAATGCATAAACAAGCTCTAACACAGATATTTCTTTATCAAATATTCGATATAAATATCTAGAAAATTGACAAATTTTTGAAATTGTTTAGAATTTGAGGATCGTGAAATCTTTATAAAATGACCAATTAAAACTGTTTTTGCCAGATTTCGGCAACACATAATAATATTCCAGTGGACAGATTTCGGCCAAGCATAATAATATTCCAGTGGAAATTGGGCCGCATTTCGGCAAAAATGCATTGCTTGATTGGCAATCCCGGTATACGAATCAAGAGAAAGATAGACCGTCTGCCCCATTACAAATTTTTTTTCCAAAAATGCATGTTAAGTGCATTTTTTATAATTAAATAGCAAATACAAAAATAACACCTTTCTCGTGTTGTACAAGAAATTAACAAAATTAAAAAAACAAAACCGGTTGATTTTATGAATTGCAGTTCAAACAAGAAGTCCTAGTTTCTACGATATTTTCTTGGTCATAACACATATATCTTGAAAAAATTATTTTCTCGGAAAACATTTTCCACATTTGCGAAGTTTAATTTTTCATTCAAATTTCTTATTCCGAATCGTATCAAAGGGAATGATCTTGTCATGGGCGATACATATATATTTCAGAAATGATACAAAATTCAAAATCGTTCCCGGCCTTTCTCTCTCACATAAATCAATTGATATAAGACATATTATATATATATATATAGATATTTGATCACTTCAAGTATTTCCTTCAATTATTGATACATGTAAGTTACTGAATAAACATGGAACGGCATGCCGATAATCTGATCATTTGTCCTTTGTGCAGAGGTATCAATTCCCTAAACATACATAATCTTTTTATTTTGCCACGGACTATTTTGAACCAATCAGAGAGCGTAAATCGCGTCACGTGCTCGACGTCTAAATTTCTATAGACCATCAGTAATTTTGCCATTGCCGTATAAATGAATTCGCATGTAAAAGGACGGCACAAAACGCCCATTTTCTGCGACAAAAGACGGAGATTTTGGTCCTCGACAAAATAAAAAAAATTATTAGGTCTGTTACAGACCGTCCACGGAGATTTTGGCGTCTATGGGGTTGATAAACCCGATAAATCTCTGTAGACAGTCAGTAACAAACCTAATAACTAATACTGTTTAGGAAATGACAGGCTATTGTATAATTTTGCATTTATATACTGGCATGTGTAAATCTAATTAGTAAAAAGAATACGCATTCACTTCCTTTTTATTGACCGCATTTATGAAATAAAATTTTCATGTGACATGAGAAAAGTGATATCCGACGAAAATCAACAACGAATATATTTAAAGTTAGAATAGAGCGCAGGCGATAACCAACACGATACTTCGCCAGAAGTGAGATCATAAATCAAAGAAATTGTGTTTAAAGTATAAACTTGGTTATTGTGTGCTTTCACGTAGAATTTCGTCAAATTTTCGTCAAAATCCTATAAAAGTCGACAGATTTTCGCAAGCGAATCAACTTTGGCGCCTTTTTATGACGTCATAGACATAGTGACGTCAAGTTTCGGACTCGCTAATATTAATGACAGATCTTAATCTATATATACACAAAACATGAAAACACAACAATGGCTTATGAAATTGCTGTAAAACCACGGCCAAATAGGGGGCATATCGCCCCTTGTCCTTTGATCCACAGTTTGGCCTTGGATAGTTACAGAGCAAGTTTGACTGTTGTCACTCTTGATCTATTTTTTCGAGGAGTTATACCCCTTGATCACTTGCACAATTCAGTTTTTGTCAGTTTTCCAGACTTCTTCCTGCAACAAATAGAGATATTGAGGTAAAATTTGATACTCAGCTTAGTCTTGGATAGTCACAGAGCACGTTCAATTTTCGTTACGCTTTTCATCTTTTTCGAATCGATAAAGCAGACAAAACATCAAAACTGAGCTGCACGGTTTAACTAAAACTCATTTTCAATTGAAGAGTAATTCATAGGCAGAGTTACAGGACATATATATATATATATGCCGCCGGTAGTGGACTTATATCGCTCAGCGATCATAACATTTTTACACTTGAATTCAAAACTTGATGCTGAAAAGGTCTGATGAACATTTTAACGATATTGCAAAAGAAGATTTATTTCTTTTATTTCTGGTTATTTACACCCTCTAGCCGACTATATGAGATATAATTTATTAGGGATGCACTGACCTAAACTTCGAAAGTACGAATATTTACATGATGGAAATCAATGTTTGCCAGCAATCTGCCAATTGAAAACATTTTCTACCTTATAGTATGAAAGTACATATAGGTCAAGAATGACTACAGTATCATGCCGTCTGTCATTACTGGCAGTAATAAAAATTATGAACAAATATATAATTATATATTAAAATGATAAATCCTAACTTGGTTTGTAACGTAACTTTTTGAGAGGAAATAGACAGTCTATTACTACTCATGTACCCTCTTTCATTTTAAAACTGAAAGTACCAGGAAGGCCTACATGTATATCTGTAAAACTACATGTGTACTTTAATTGTTTTAGGAAAGCCTGTAGCTGCGATATGCCACGGTGCCTGGATGTTCTGCTCCGCCAAGTTACTAAAAGGGAAACGTGCTACGTGTTTTGTCGCAATAAAAGATGACGTTGAGAATGCAGGGTGAGTATTTGGCTAAATCTCTTCGTAACTATGCCAACAAGTAGAAATTCTGACTTCGTCGGTCGGTTTGCTAGTCCATTTGCAAATCTTCCGAATGAAACATTGCCATTACATAGTGTTCATCTGCTAACATAGAATTCTTTGAATACTTACTGGTCGATGAATATTTTAGACGTTGTCTAAAGACATTGTCAAAGATATGATGGTTGATGAAGGATGCTTTCAAGGGAGCAAGAGATAGAACCACAGGCCTAAAGATCGATGTTCTGATTTTGATTTTGAGCAGTGTTATGTAAAGGAATATGCAATGAACTCGAATTCGAAGCACCATCTTAGAGTGAAAAGGGTTTATATTTAGTACGTGCAGATTATTGATACGGATATGCATTCTTATTTGCCTTTGACCAGCTACTCGTAAAGTTGTTTTAATATAACAATAGGATTTGCTTACATTCTTCAGATGAATCAGTCTATACAAATTCAAGTTTCTTTGTAGCGCCATCTATGAGGATAAGCCAGTGGTTGTGGATGGTAATATGATTACGTCACGGATCCCACAGGATCTCCCGGAGTTTTGTAAAGCCATCATAGCGCAACTCAAAGGCTGAGTAATTCAGAAGATTACATCTGTTCAAGAAGGCGATCAACTGAAGGAAGGATTAGAAAATGATACTGCACATATAACAAAAATTCAATTCTTTGGTCATACAATCTTTTTTCTTGATCTCAAATGATTTATTTCTTTATCGCAGGTTGACAAGAAATGCATATTATGTTATTGGTTCAGTAAACTGATACAAATAAAGCATCGCACTTCATATTGAATAGTCTGAACTACAGTGTATTATAATTGAGAAAATATAAACTTTATTCAAAATTATCTCTTTGTATGTCTGTTTCTCTGATATTTAAAAATCTTGTTTAAACCAGGGATCTTGACCTCTTTGTCTTCTCTGAAAGATGATTAGTTGTGTTGGCTCTATATGGCCGAAGGAGCACTGATTGTTCTTTGTAAGACCCTGTTCTTTTGGTGTCAGTTTGCATTGTCAGCGGACATTTTAGGGGGTTGTTTGCGCGTGATCCTGATAGCTACAGCTTTGCTACTAGCGTATCATATGACCGTCCCTAGTCAACTAAGGCTGTCCATTGGACTTGTTGGTTTATTTGTGAACATTTGTGTTTAAAAGTATTTATAGATGTCTTAGATTTTAAGAGCAGATAAAGGAGCTAGAACGCTAAGTTTGGAATTCCGCCCTGTTGGGACCCCCAAAAAATTTTTTCTCATCAAAAGAAATTAAAACTTTGAATTCGGTAAGAGTTTTGCTGAATTTTATGAAAATGGTAATATTTCAAACATGCGACCTTTATTTTGTGTATAATTTTGGTTAAAACAAACAATTTTAACACTAAAGCCTATGGAAACTGGAAAAGGTTTTTAGAGTATTGTTCCCCACCTTGCTACAGGATTTCCTTTTAATAGAAACTTTAGTTTGACAAGATCTTCCAGCATGGCGAGTAGGATCCTGTAGCAAGGTGGGGAACGATGTCAACCAGGCGATCGAAATATAAACAAATGGGGGGGGGGGGTGGGAAGGCTCAAAATCTTGAGTAATTATACATAAATCTATCACGTTTTCTTTCGATGAGTTTAGAGTGATGTAATTTTACAATTATATCTAATATGTTAATTAATTATTTTTATGATGTCATTTTATGGTTTGGGTGAGTAGTAAACATTTTGCCACTACATTTTTTTCTTTTGAGATATTCAGTCAAACACTTCCAACAAAGAATACTGTTCTCGATTATATTTTATTTTCCTCTATTTATCAAACACTGTATTATTTGTTTTTACGAATAATCACAAAAAAAATATATTTTTGATAGTTTTTCGCTTACATGTGTCTTTTCGTAATGTAAACACACTAAGCGCATTCATCCATTGTGAACTATTGGGAGTATAGTGATGAACCAAAAATGTAGTTTTGAATACGGAAAAGAAATACTAGTTTTTGAAGGAGGACAGTAATTCTACCGTTTATTAAATCACTAAATGTACGATAACTTAATATAACTCAGAGTAAATCTATTTCCTCAATTTCATCTAATCTTATTGAATTTTATAACGTAATACCACGGACTCTAAATGGTGGACCTCGCGTTGCTTCGATCGATTTCGAATAAATGCCAAGTAGGTGATGTAAATGATAAACATTTGAGTAAATATTATAGATAATAAGTTTTTCTATCCATAAATATATGTTTTATACCTTAAAATAGTTTTAGTAACCCTAGAGGAGAGTTTATTATCTGGGCGGATTTCCCGTCAATTCGTGCGAGGTCCTTTTCAGCATAGACCAGGCATGCATTTTTCGGGCAATTAACCTTAGCCAGTGATCCTCAATCTAAACAGTGAAATATAGCCAAAGAGTGTGAAATTAATGTCCAAAAATACCGAATGACCTAGCAGGACGGGTGAGATTTTTGTTGTTAAATATTTCCTGTTCATTTTGGTGTTTTGGCATCAGAGTGTTTCTTATGTATTGCTATGGGTGCTGCGGCCGAGTCTTGTTGGAGATGTTCCTTCATTCCATTCCCATACTTTTAAAGTTCACGCCGAGTTGCGTTAAGCATAATTATATTAATGATGGAAATCATTTTGATATATTTTTTTAAAGAACGCCTTTTGTGTACAACGAAAAAACACGTATATGTATGTCATGGGTTTAAATCAACGTCATTCAAAAGGGTTTAGGCATATTGCTGATACCGAATGGTAAAATCTTTCAATAATTATAGACTTCGTAAAATTGACATCACGAACCTCTAAAATTACCACAGCTCTATAGCTACAAAGAAAACAAATCATTGGACCAAGATCAACAACGTATTCTACCAGGAAGCTTAGGAATATTATTGATTTTATTTGATAAAGTGAGGATACATTTTATACTACATGTATAGTATGCAGGTAAGTAATTAAAGTTTATTTCATTCATCCAAATGTGCAAGATGTGCAAGTAAAACATTTATTTAATGAGTTTTGAAGAAGAAAATTAATGCGAATTGCCTCTGTCAACATCTGATTATTCACAATGTCGAAAGACGAAAAGGCATAGGATATGGAGAAGACCTCACCAAGGCCACCTACATGTACGATGACCTTCACCAAATATTCTGCTATTCTGTGTGACAAAACATGTAAAAAGTGCTGAACTGAAAATCGAACCCGAGACCTACTTTCTTGGTTCAATTACCCGAAGCCGTCTTCTGATGGTCATTTTCTATATACATGAACATTGTACATAGAAAGTGGTGTTCTTATCCGGATAAAGAGTACGCAACCCTCCATTTATTAAGATACCAAGAAGTTTTTCCATAGTGTTTGTAAACAAATACCCCTCTATACATGTATAAATTCTAAGTTGACACCAAAAACAATACGGTATACTTATAAAATACAGACCCCTTAATTGCAATGTGAATGGATAAAACAACAGCCTCCGTTATTCATCGGCTAGTATACACTACATAGTGCCAAAATTTGACCAATTACCAGTGAACACAGTGGCACAAACACATCCACATGTGATTACAACACATAATGGGATTCACGTCAGCACAGCCTAATACAAATTTCTGACCAACACACACGAAGAATGTAGTAAACAATAAAGGGACGACATAAAAGGGGGTAAAGCAATATCCATCTAGTGTAGTATTTAGACGGTATCTACTACGGTGCAAGTATGTTTGTGCAGCCAATACAATACGATCATTAGTGTGATATCGACAAGGTGAAGCATTGAGTCTATGGAGAACGTCGACGTCACGTTTAAATTAACATGGAAAACTATTTAATTCCTTATACATTAATTTTGTATATACCTTTTGGTTGCATATGTCCGGAAAGGTAACTTACACCGATAGTTACGAGAGTTTGATATCAATCTTCTAGTACTAGTATAAACCATGATCGGTATTTCAATCGGAAAATAATCCGACAAAGTAGACAAAACTTCCTGAGTTAGCTGTGTGGACAGTAATTTCTAAAATATATAATAAAGGAAATGTGGTAGGTGGTGCATTTATCCAGCTTACCTGTGTACTTCAGGCAGTCTGGAAAAAATGTACTTTAACTTGTCCGGATATACAGATCTAGAAGAATGCACCCGTCCGATAAACAGTCTTTCCATAGAATTAACAATCATCCTTCAGTATCAACAATTCTTGAAATTTCTAAAACGTGGGTCCTGTAGCATCATATCCAACCTATCCTGCTACATTTTTCGGTACATTTTTAGACATAATAATTTTCACTCTTCGGTCATATAACATTGTTTAAGTACCGAAACGTGCATGTCTGGTCCATGATGCAAATGTATCTGCTTTTAATGCTATTGAATTTGAAGACGTTAAACATTAAAAATAATTTTTAAGGTACCTATTATACAGGCCTACAAATTGTCCATGTACAACATCTACAATGTATGACAAAATACTTTGGAAACATCCAATGACGTATGTACAGCCGAAATGCTCCTTTGAAGATTTAAAAAACCAGAGAGTCTCACTACTAATGTAAGAGATTTATATTCTCTACAGATAAAGCTATTGGTTATCAATTCACAATTTCAATTAAAGTGCATTGTACATATCCTTTATCTCTCTTATGTTCTTCTATTAGACATTTATTGCAAGCCAATGTGTACAAAAACAGGTATTTTCTTATATAAGAAATTTATTTTCTAATATTTGAAATACAACTCTTGATATAAGAAATTCATTTCCTAATATTTGAAATTCATTTTTTTAATATTAGAAATTATTTTCTTATATTAGAAATTACTTTCTAATATTAGAAATTACTTTCTAATATTAAAAATTCATTTTCTAACATTAGAAATTCATTTTCTAATATTTGAAAATCATTTTGTAATATTAGAAAAGAATTTTCAAATATTAAAAAATGAATTTCTAATGTTAGAAAATGAATTTCTTATGTTAGAAAATGAATTTCTAATATTAGAAAATAAATTGAATTTCTTATATTAGAAAATGAATTTCTAATATTAGAAAATGAATTTCTAATATTAGAAAATGAATTTCTAATATTAGAAAATGAATTTCTAATATTAGAAAATGAATAATTTCTAATATTTGAAATTGAATTTCTACATGTAATATTAGAAAATGATTTTCTATTATAAGAAAATGATTTTCAAATATTAAATATTGCCTATGATTTTCTAATATAAGAAATTCCTTTTCTAATATTAGAAAATCATTTTCAAATATAAGAAAATAAATTTCTAATATTAGAAAATGAATTTCGAATATTAGAAACCAAACTGATTTTCTAATATTTGAAAATGAATTTCTAATATTTGAAAATGAATTTCTACATGTAATATTAGAAAATGATTTTCTAATATAAGAAAATGATTTTCAAATATTAAATATTGCCTATGATTTTTTAATATAAGAAATTCCTTTTCTAATATTAGAAAATCATTTTCAAATATAAGAAAATAAATTTCTAATATTAGAAAATGAATTTCGAATATTAGAAACCAAACTGATTTTCTAATATTTGAAAATGAATTTCTAATATTAGAAAATGACTTTCAAACATTAGAAAATGAATTTCTTATATAAGAAATGAATTTCTAATATTAGAAAATGATTGTATTATATAAGAAATTACCTACTATTTCATAATATTAAAAATTCATTTTCTAATATTTGAAAATCATTTTCTAATATTAGAAAATCATTGTCTGATATTAGAAATCATTTTCTAATATTAAACAATCATTTTCAAATATTAGAAAATAAATTTCTAATATTAGAAAATAAATTTCTAATATTAGAAAATAAATTTCTAATATTAGAAAATGAATTTCTAATATTAGAAAATAATCTGAATTTTTTATATTAGAAAATGAATTTCTAATATTAGAAAAAGAATTTCTAATATTAGAAAATGAATTTCTAATATTAGAAAATGAATTTCAAATATTAGAAAATGAATTTCAAATATTAGAAAATGAATTTCTAATGTTAGAAAATACCTATTTATTTCCACATTGGCTTGCCATAGACATTTTTCAAGTCGACGTTTTTCGGACTTCGCACTCTGGAATGTACAATTTTAGGGATCATATCAAAGAAATCAGTTTTAAGGAGTAAATTAAAATTTTAACACACAAAAGATGAAATGACGTGGAGAGCTTAAATCTGTATATTCACAAATGCACAAATGAAGTCCAAAAAGTTATCTAACAAAGTATTCTAGGTGCATTGGGATAACATCAACAATTCACTCTTGTTACGCGTATATAGACCCTTATAAGTGCGAAGTCCGAATTGCGAAGTCCAATGACACAACAAAAATATCCATTAATATTGCCAATGGACATTTTTAAAGTTGACGTACTTCGGATTTCACATTACGGACTTCGCACTTTAGGGGTCATAAAAAAGAAATTATGTGCGATTAGAAAAGTAAATTCTTACGCAATAGCCGAAATTACCCTGGAGTTTTAAATATGTATTTTCATCCATAAAAACTAGTTTCTCACAAAAGTATTTTAAGTTCATTGGAATCAAATCAATATTTTGCTTTTGTGACAAAGTCCCTTCAAAGTGCGAAGTCCGAAGCACGGGACCATGAGAATGCAAATGATACTGGAAATTTGAAGACGCACACTACCTGCAGAGCGAATGCACAGATTTAAATTCAAAAATAAAAACAGTGCATTTGGCTGTGCCGGTGTCATATAGTAAAGCTTCCCCCATAGAGATCCTTCCCCCCGGAAGGTTTTCTATAACATGCCAAGAAATTCTGTTCAAATCTGCCGGTCGTCTCGATACGGTAGCTTATTAAAACAGCTGGTATCATAATAGATGATAATTTATAACGGTTAAGTCTGTAGAAACTAAATCGCTAAGGATTTCTTGGCATGGGAGAGTTATAGAGATACTACTACCGATCCCAATTATTGCATATCTAGGTCATTGTCCTGTCAAATAGTTCCTATAATTTTATCATTTTTTCAACAATATGTAGAAAATGCACATACAGCGTATCTTGAATTGTCTTCCTGTCAATGTTTAATAAATAAATGAAATAAAATGGTGAGAATAGTTTAAAGAGTGTGAGACGTTTACATGTGTGGAAGAATACGTGTGAAAATGGGTCCTCGGATAAGTAAAATTCGAATAATTCCGGTCCCGACCCAGGTGCATGACTTTGAAAAGATATTTTAAAGAGTTGTGTTCTTTGAATCTTTACGGATTTTTTGTTTCTATGTGATTTAAATAAAATTTCTGATCAATGATTATGAAGTTAAGCTTACATATAGAAATGGTATGACCAGCGACCCCCCCCCCCCCCCCCCCCCGCCCATCCCGTTAACTTTTTTTATTTTTTTGGATTCATTTTAATGAATTTTTTTTTAATATTATTTTCATTTAATGAATAACTTATTTACAAGTGAGAAATTAGCAAAGTCAGAGTCTAGCCTACGAATTTAAGCTTCATTCTGAGCTTATACCGTACATACAGAGAAAAACGCGGGATTGTAAAATTCGAGGGGGGGGCGTCTTTCTCTTATTGCGGGTCGATATTTCGATATATGCATACTTTTTTCACCGGATATTGTTTATTTATGGTCACTGACAAAGAGCAAGGAAAAGAATAACATTACAAAGCCAGAAATTTCTTTTTTCAGTTGATTTTACGCATTTTTTATAGATTGTTTTATCCCTCTCAGGCTTCACGGAAAAAAATCATATAAATTCTAAAAATACAGCATGAAGTTTTTGCATTTAAAATATCCTTAGATCAAAGTTTAAAGAAGACAACACAGTTTATCTTATGTAAATATCTTTATTTGAAAGAGAACAGGACAGTTTTGAAAATGTAATGAATTTTGCCAGATATTGCGTGCTTAGAAACAGCCATGCCAAGAAATTCTGTTCAAATCTGTCGGTCGTCTCGATACGGTAGCTTATTAAAACAGCTGGTATCATAATAGATGATAATTTATAAC
The DNA here is from genome assembly GCA_033119305.1 of Pinctada imbricata. Taxonomy (NCBI): domain Eukaryota; kingdom Metazoa; phylum Mollusca; class Bivalvia; order Pterioida; family Pteriidae; genus Pinctada; species Pinctada imbricata. The sequence goes on from VSWD01000013.1 coordinate 24,386,150, forward strand.
GGTTAAGTCTGTAGAAACTAAATCGCTAAGGATTTCTTGGCATGATAGAGAAGCTTCCTCCCTTGGGGAAGTTTTTCTATATAGAGAACATTCCCCCTTTGCTACCATAGAAAACCTTCCCCCCATATCGTTCTTGGTTTGATTTTCACTTCTTTAAGAGAACCAGAGACAATGTAAAACGTCTTTAAATTCAATAGCATCATTTAAGACCTGATAAATTTACAGCATGGACCAGACATGCACGTTTCGGGTACTTAACCCTCGTCAGTGATCCTAAGTCTAAACAATGTAATATGGCCAAAACGTATGAAAATTATTATGTCCAAAAATGTACCAAAAGACGTAGCAGAATGGGTGGGATATGATGCTACAGGACCCACGTTTTAGAAATTTCAAGAAATTTTGTAACAGACAATTTCAAATGCGTTGAAGAGACAGACGATCAACCGAAGTTGATCGAACTTGGCTACATGTGCCCTCGGGGACTCTTGGTCCACCAGCAGTGACACTCACTAAGCAGTTCAAATGTAAAACGTCTTTAAATTCAATAGCATCATTTAAGACCTGATAAATTTACAGCATGGACCAGACATGCACGTTTCGGGTACTAAACCCTCGTCAGTGATCCTAAGTCTAAACAATGTAATATGGCCAAAACGTATGAAAATTATTATGTCCAAAAATGTACCAAAAGACGTAGCAGAATGGGTGGGATATGATGCTACAGGACCCACGTTTTAGAAATTTCAAGAAATTTTGTAACAGACAAACTGTTTGGGACTGAAGGGGGATTTTCTCTATTATAGAAAATACCCCTCCAAATCTAGAAAATATCCGATTCAAAACGTTAGAAATTCGAAGTTAAGATCTGAATCAGCCAAACACGTGTTATTGAAAGTTGTAGTCCTTCTTCAAGAGAAATGATACTAAATAATAAACAAAAATAGATAACTGAGGGTTGGACAGGGTGAAAGGGAGGGGAGGTAGGGGCGGGAGGAGTTGGTAAGGGAAGGGGAAAAAAGGAGGGGGAAAGAGGAGGGGGTGGGAGGAAGGAAAAGGTACCCCTGTCCGCCCCCTAACTATTCCGCTGTTCTCCATGTCGTTTGCTAGAACTGCAGATATATGCTAATCATCGCGGTGATATAAATTTTATACGAATTCTGACAAAAACCAAAGAATATACCGTTATATCATAGAACCAATCAATTCAACGAAATGTAATTGATATGCTGTTTGAAAGAAAGGACGGGATCTCCAACAAGACTCGGTTGCAACACCTATCCCTTTGTGAAAACATAGAGTAGAGAAGCACAAAAAGAGACGCAAAGGGGACAAATTTACACAAAATACGACATCGAATATTAAACACAAAAAGAAAACACACAAAAATTAACTAAACAAATGGGCAACCGGTGCCGACGAAGGACGGCCACCTGTCACGTTAGCATATTTACAATGTGCTTGTTAAAAAAAAGACATATACTTGATAAAACACTTCGGAGCATTGTCGCCCGTAAATAAAAAAGGCATGAGGTCGAATAAATTAATTTTATTTTATTTATATATCTATTTTGTGTAATTAATTTAACATTTTGAACTAATACGGTTTTTAAATCCTATACTCTAAAGATATTAATCACAAAAAATTTTTTAGAAACATTTGATGTTTCTATTTTACACTGACTTCCAACTTCAAAAAACATATGAAGAGAAAAAAATTCAAGTCGAATTAATATTTTCGTTTGGTTTTCATATGTTTAGTTATTATCCCTCAAATTTCAAAGAATAATCGAAAACACTTTTCAAAATTCTATTTCAAATAGCACTATCTTTAAATTTCCATGGATCTATCATGGTTTAAAGTAAAAAACCAAAGATGATATCAGAAATCCGTATGGTTTCCGGATTTTGGGGGAAGGTTTTCTATGATGGGGGAACGTTTTCTATATAGAGAACCTTCCCCCTGGGGATGATTTTCTATATAGAAAACCTTCCGTGGGGGATTATTCTCTATATAGAAAACCTTCCGGGGGGAAGGTTCTCTATATAGAAAACCTTCCGGAGGGAAGAGTCTCTATGGGGGAAGGTTCTCTATACGATACCGGAAATCACTTCGGCGTTTCAAAGTACCACTGATGAGGATTTACTAACCGAAACACGTGTTTCAAGAAGATAAAGAGTTGGAACACTTCCGTATCACGTGTATACAGATACGATAAATTGTGAGAAAAAGTAATATTGTTTTTATTCCTTTCAGAGAAACATTCAAACGTTAAAAAGGGAACTGATCAGAGATGAATGTTAATAAAGAGCAAGAAAATTTCTGCCATGTTGGCTTTGCAATTGTGGGTACTTGCACAACAATTCTTCGAGATATATTATTATCATACATTTTGCCTGCTGATATTTCGAACAAAGTTAATCTAGGTCATCCAGTGTGGAGAAGACTGAACCGCCATCAACAGTCACTGATTTCCCGTGCATCTATCGATGGGTATCAGAATTTTGATATAAGTCTGCTATATGTGTTGTTACGAAATGTTTGTACATGTCTTGGAGTCCCTCAAACAAGTGATCTGGCACCTCCAACAAAGGGTTGGGGTAAAGACCCGACTGCAACAGACATAAACATGTCGGATGACATAGAACGAATTCGAATATTGCGTAATGAAATATATGGACACTTACCACAAGCATCGATACCAAGTCTAGAGTTTAATGACGTCTGGCGTAAACTTCAGGACATAAGCCAAAGAATGCAAGCAATAACAGGATCTGACTATCCAGGAAAGCTAGGAAACATTTTATCGATGCAACTGACAAATGACGGCTGGAAAGAATTGAAGGATCTTATTTCAAAGAACCAAGGTACAATGTATTCCAATTTTGAATAAAGATTTAATTTTTTTTTCAAATAAAAGATACGTGTATTGTATTTCTCACACTTACAAGCCTAAAAGACATTTCTATTGTTCATCCTTACTTTGAATGTAATATACATGTTAGAATGTTCTTAATTTTGTCGATTTTCCTTTACAAGACGATACGATAATTTTATATCGTTTTTTTTATAGAGCGAGATGAAAAGCTTCAGGATCATAATGACAAAATAGACACGCTACATTCATTCGTGACCATGCTGACACAGGAAACTTCAGCTAATGACGAGCAGCTTCAGTCGAATGAGGAACGTTTTCGTGCACACAGTTCTGCGATACGATATCTACAAAACAGAAAAAAATCTTCCACATTTTCATCATCATCGACATCATCATCAAGAATACAAGGTGAATTAAAATACCTGTTGTGTTTAAGTCGATGGTCGATAGTATATGTAATAAATACATTTTATGGATCAACACATTTTTTTTATTGGATTACGTATTAAATTTTGTTGTTTTAATTTTCTCAAGGTGTCCCGTACAAAATCACATTATAGAATATTTTAAACTTGAAACTTTACCTTTGCACAAACAATTACATAAACCTATAATAAAATAACATTTGGCATTGCGTTTGATTAGGGATAATGCGTATTGAGAACTTGTCCGAAGTATCAATTGTAGATGTGTTTTTGTTGTCACAGAAGGACACTCTGCATAATATGAGTTCTTGTCCCATCAACAGCTTCTGAAGAGTTGATCACTGACTGACTCTGACGACGGAACTTATTGGCGGGTCTTCTTGTACCCTTGTTCTTGTGATAACGACGTTGATTTTCATGGTCAAATGTCAATGGTAAGGGTCTACATGTTAAAGGAAAATTCAGTATTTAAAGAAAAAATACTAGTTGATCTTATGTCTATTTCTAGGTAAAAAATTTGATGACTTGCTTTCAAGAATGGTAGAAATCAACCTTCGAGAGACACGGGACAGATTTCTTTCGTATACGATGCAGACAAAAAGAATCTCGGTGGAATACGTTTATGTTCCCTTAGAAATTAAAGAAGATAATGTACCAATTTCAAATGACATGGATTTGGCCAGAGACACGTCTTTCAGGCCACGTTACGGTAAGAGAATCAAAACGCCACAGGAACTCTTCTATCAAAATGGAAAACTTGCCCGATACGTTTTCTTGACAGGTCTTGCGGGACATGGAAAGTCCGTTTACTGCTTATGGATGATATATCAATGGTGCATGATGCAAATTGCCAAAGGTACTGAAAGAGAATTAAGCGAAACGGAGCAGGGATTGGTTGATTTTGATTTCGTCTTTTTCATTCGTCTGAAAGATGTTGACAAATCCAGGAAAACAGTGGAAGACATGATATGTTATGATGTATATATGAATGATGGAAACTTACACAAAACTATACGTCATGTCTTATGCAGTGATCAATATCGTTGTATGATAATTCTAGATGGACTAGATGAGTGGAGGCCGAGTGAAGGCGTTAAACATCAACTTGCATTTAAAGGAATGCCAAGTGTAGAAAACATTTCGGAAAGTATATTGATTTTTTCAACGAGACATTCAAAGTTGGTAGAGGTAAAAGGAATACTTCGGGAATGCGACAGAGTATTTGAAATCCATGGATTATTGGATAATGCTATGGATACATTGATAGGCAAGGTGTTGTGTAATTGTTACGGAGTATCCAATAGCGAACACCTCCTGAAAATAAAGGAAATGAAAGAGAAAGCTCGAAAATTTAAAATCAAATCTCTACTAAAAATACCTCTTTTTGCGATTCTCTTTATACAAATATTGCATGAATGTAAGATAGAGACGAAGAGTGCAACTATGCTCTTGGCAGAAATGTTAGACATTTTGATAAGAAGGTCATCTGGTAAACATGACTTGTGCTCTCAAGCGATTTCAAACAAAGTTGAAGTAAGCCAAATAGTCACTTGGAAACTTCTTTATTGAATACGAAGGAAAAAATGGTGAATTTTTTACACCACGCTTTATCCCTTACACTATTCGCATTGGATAATGTTTTAATTCAGAAAGACACAATAATAGTTGAGAAACATGTACTCAAAGAAAAACTCGGGCACAATACTTTAAAACTTGCCCTCCAATCGGGTCTTCTCAGTGTTGGAATTGATCCTAGTGGCCAAAATGAAGAAAACATTCAAATCCGCTTCCTCCACCAAATGGTTCAGGAGTTTTTGTCTTCAATATGCATTTTAACGAACGATCAAAAGAATTACTCATTTCCGACTTCAATTGGAACCGTAACGAAAATAAAGGAATTATCAAACGTTGTACTGTTCATTTGTGGTATTAATCCTAGCTTAGGCTGTGCTTTATCCAATCGAATTGCTAACACAATTTATGCTGATCCCGATGTTTCGAAGAGTAGGGAAAAATCACATACAATTAATAAGCATAGCCAAGAACAGTTATATCAACTTGAGGCGGATTTCTATCGAGAACTAGAATCCAGCATAGAAAGCGCCAACTATTCATCTACAACGACAGAACTGTATTTGTCAAATGTTTGTGTCGACTGTGAAAGTGACGAAGGTATTGTGAAAAACGCAGTATATCACTTGTCGAATTCCAGTGTAAGCATTTTGTCTTTACAATTATACCGAGTGCCCACTGAGGCAAAGTGTGTATTTTAAATGAAATATTAATTAACTATCTAAATTCCGCTACGGCAATTAGATCATTGTACATAAATGGATGGAACACTAACAGATTTATAGAAAAGATTATGATTTCTAATCTAAGGACATGTGCTTTGTCTTACATAGCCATACGAGACGATAATCTTAGCATACTTTATGATTCAAGTGAACTTCCATATTTATCGAATTTGCCGAAGCTTCACAGACTTGAACTGAATAATTTTGACGTAAGATGCAAGAATCGGGTTGGGCATATCATAAGAACGATACCATTCATTTCGAATTTACCTCAGTTACAACTTTTAATGTTGAAAAATATAACTATACATAAATCTAAGTCAAGTTTAGAAAATTTGAATGAGAGTTGCCCCCTTCTTTCTAACTTGCAGTACTTACAAGAGATCAATTTAGAACACGTTGAAATTTGTCAAGAAAACCCAGATATACTTTATTCCAGAGATCCTTCTTCGATGCTGCCTAATGTACCGGATACATTATATCATCTAACTCCCTCTATCCGCGGGAACCATCATAACTCATATCAACATCCACTGCTTCTTAACACACCAAAATTAAAGAAGTTATTTCTTGTGGACATTGACCTAGCGGATATTCCTCTAGGAATATCATTTAATATTACAGAAATACTTGAAATTGGCTTATTTTGTGTAAATATGTCAGCGGCGGGATGGTCAAAATTTCTAAAATCGCTAATAGAAATTCATAATGAATTTCAAGTCACGCTTGAATACACAAATGTCTCTAAGCAAATTATAAGTGAAATAAGATCATCTTCCCACTTTGAAGAACAGTTTGGATCAAGTCAGCAAAGAATAGAATTTAAGAGAAACACGGTCATATAGGAGCGAAAAGCATTTTCGTTTGATCAATTCATTGATGTTTTGTTTATCTTTTTTACATAATATAACAATAAAATTTATAGATAATATTTAGATTGCATTTTGATATATTATCAAGAAAGGAGGGGATCTCCAACAAGACTCGTTTGCAGCACCAACAGTGAAAACACAGAGAAGACACATACAGCAAGAGACAAGGAACAGCAAACGAGACATCAAACATCGAACATAAAAGACAACACATAAATCAACTAGACCCATGGGCAAGTTAATTGCAGCAAAACACTTAGGAAAAGCAATTTGAAAGTTATTTCAAGGTTATATTGACAGCAAGATTCGAAGCAACGGGAAGACAAAATATTGACAACGTCTGCAAACAGTTTTACAAAACTACTAAGCTTAATATGGAAGACCGAAAATACTTCTAACCAAGACTATACGAATGTTCTCGCGCACTCTTCGATTGTTCTCCATTGTTACATGTATGACGTCATCAATTTACTTGGGCAGAAAAGGTGCCCAAGCTCTGAACAATAGTTTAGGCAATCTCCCATGCAGAGTTACCTTCCTTGATGACAAGAAGTATCTCTGCAACGGGCTCACCCCTACTTCCGGCCCTAACTAGTCCCTCCTTGAAATACTTACGAACGTCATTTGACGGGTCGTATTATGGTATGGCGAAGTTCGTCCGTCTGTCCGTCTGTTCGTCCGCATATGGAACGCAATAACTTGAATATGCGTCATCGGATTTTCATGATATTTGTACATTGTGATCAGACTATGGTGAGGAAGCCGCCTTTCGCTTTTCAGGTTATCCGATTTGTCGTTGCGGAGTTATGGGACTTAAAATTTTAAAATACAATGAAAATACACTCAAATAGTTAAAATCATTTAAAAATCTATTTCTGGTCGAAATGTTTTGAAATTTTGTATACTTCAAGTAGAAAGGATGTTCTTTGACATATGTAACGGGTTTTTATTTTTTTTTTGTCGCATAACCGAGATATAAAGTGTAATGTGAGAGGGGTTATTCGCACATACATGTTAAGCTTAGTGCAAAACATAGGTGCATGGAACGAAATAACTTGAATATGCGTCAACGGATTTACATGATATTTGTACATTGTGATCAGACTTTTTAAGAAGTTTCGATTTTCAGGTTATCCGATTTGTCGTTACGGAGTTATGGGACTTAGATATTTTAAATACAATGAAAATATACTAAAATAGTTAAAAATTCTTTAAAAATCTATTTCCGATTGAAATGTTTTGAAATTTTGTAAACTTCAAGTAGAAAGGATGTTCTTTGACATATGTAACGGGTTTTTCATTTTTTGTTGCATAAACGAGGTATTATGTGTAATGGGAGAGGGGTTATATGTACATACATGTAAGCTAAGGGCAAAATATAGACGCATGGAACGCAATGACTTGAATATGCGTCAACGGATTTTCATGATATTTGTACATTGTGATTAGACTTTGAAGAAAAAACCTCGTTTTGATTTTCAGGTTCATCCGATTTGTCGTTACGGAATCATGGGACTTAGATATTTTGAATACAACTTAGATATTTAAAATACAACGAAAATATACTGAAATAGTTAAAAATTATTAAAAAAAATCTATTTCTGGTCAAAATGTTTTGAAATTTTGTATACTTCAAGTAGAAAGTATGTTTTTTGATTTATATGACGGACTTTTATTTTTTATCGCATAACCGAGATTTATGTGTAATGGGAGGGGGGGGGGTATATGCACATACATGTACATAACCACACCATTTGCTACTTGCGTGACAAATGGCCGTCCAAAGTCGGCACCGGTTACCAATTGGTCTCGTCAGTTTATGTGTAGTCTTTTGTTTTTGATGTTTACATGTCGTGTGTCTCTTTTCCGTCTCGTGCTGTACTCGTCTTTTGTGTTTTTGCATCGGGTGTTTTGGTGTTTTACTGTTGATGCTGCAACGGAGTCTTGTTGGAGATCTCATTCCTTCTTTTAAAGCTAAGGGTAAATATAGGTGCATGGAACGCAAAAACTTGACTACTTGAATATGCTTCAACGGATTTTCATGATTTCATGATATTTCTATATTGTGATCAGACTTTGAAGAGGAAGCCGCCTTTCGATTCAGGTTCATCCGATTTGTCATTACGGAGTGATGGGACTTACACATTTTGATGTTGTGAAAAAACCCCAACAGGCGTATCTTGCTGCGTGAGTGTAGGCTTTCTTTTATAATTTGTAATTTCCTTGTTATGTTCAATGAGAGCCTACCTAACTCATAATAACAAACTTGTTACAATACTTTTCTTTACGCTCAAAATATGATTACAAAATCATGAAAATCTAGTATGATAACGATCTACGTCCGTAGCGTTATGTGATCCCAAACTTTCAGCTCCGTAGCTTACATGTACTTTTTACATGTATCAAAGAATTTTGACAAATATGGTAGTAAAACATCAAGGGATTGCTTTCATGAACTCGCTCCACAAAACAGACCACGGTCTTTTTTCGTTCACCTTATGTTTTCGATATTCAATTACATTATGAATCATTGGTAACTATTTGTGTTACTTGGATCATTGCTTTACGCTTTCCTGTTTGTGTGATCATCTTACAGTCAGAGGGCTATTATACAGATAATTTTACATTCTCCAAAATCACTATTTAACAAAAGCAGTGAGACGGTTGTGCGCAAACAGTCCGACACCATTTGCTACGAATGGTACAAAGGGCCGTCCTAAGCCGGCACCATTTGCCAATTGGTCTTTCTTGTATTTTTGTAGGTTTTATTTTACTTATATGATTGTCGTATTTGATGTACAAAGTGTCTATTGTTGCGCTTTTCGATTTCAAAACTTAGTTTTTATGGATGTTTGGTATACTCGTATACAAATAATATGTTGAAGATCTTCTCCTTTCTTTTACATCTAAATATCAAAATTGCTTTAACAAACTCATTGCGAAACGTATCTCATTTTAACTTCAAATTTTGTTTTTCCTTGCAGATTGCAGTTTTCTTGCATGCTGTTTTGTTTCATTTGTTAGGGTTTTTGTATGGCTTTCATTAACTGATTTGAAAATCTTCTGGTTTCGTACACGTATGCGATATTTTTATTTCTGATTTTGTTTAATTTCACTGACTAATCAACACGACATTTATTTATCATCCCCTGTTGGACCCGCATATAGATATCTCTTTATGTCGATTTCGACGTAAGAGCGAGTTGGAGAATGATTTAAATTTATACGGACTTGCTTTCCTTGAGAAAATAATAAGTAAAGGACCCCAAATTGTTTTTGTTTCATACGGTAAAAGTGAAACGAGTTGTGTGAATTTAGCAGTTCCGAGTCTTGTCGAGGGGATGAAAATCTCCTAACGAGTCTTATAAGAACTGTATGAAATAGATTTGAGATTCTTTTTATCACATGATATACCTTGAGGATCACTGATGAGGGTTACGTACCCGAAACATGAATGTCTTGTCCATGCTGCAAATTGATCTGTTTTTAATTGATACTCTTGCATTTGAAGACATTTAACATTTGTACCACTTGGTGAGTGTCACTGCTGGTGGACCGGGTGGGACACATGTAACCAAGTTCGATTAACCTCGGTTGGTCAGTTCTTCAACGCATTCGAAAATTTCTGTTATCAAACTTAATTTATAGAAATTTCTAAAACATGGGCCCAACCATCCTGCTATGTCTTTTGGTACATTTTTGTGTCGCCTGCGAAGTATAGCGACACTTGGGGATAACTGTGTCCGTTGTCCATCTGTCTGTCACACTTGGGTGTCACACCCCATAACGTTTGATTGGTAAGTGATAGGGCTTTGATATTTTACATTTGTATTTCTTGTGAAAAGACCTTTCTTCACATACCAATATTTTTTTTACGTCGTGATCTTGACCTAGATATTTGAGCCACTTTAAAAAAAAACATAAGATTGGCTATATCTTTTGATTGGTAAGTGATAGGACTTTGATATTTCACATGTTTATTCTTTGTAACAAGACCTTTCTATTAATACCATATTTTATTTTTTGAGCTCCTGACCTTGACCTAGATATTTGACCTACTTTCCAAAAAATCTTATATTTTGCTTTATCTTTATATTGAAAAATGATAGGGCTTTGATATTTCACATATGTATATCGTATGACAAGTATCTTCTACGCGGACCTTGACTTAGATATTTGACCTACCTTTGAAAAAAATCCAAGATTGGCTATATCTTTTGATTGGTAAGTGATAGGGCTTTGATATTTAACATGTGTATTCCTTGTAACAAGACCGTTTTATACATACCATAATAATACTTCGTGACCTTGACCTAGATATTTGACAAACTTTCAAATAAATCTCAGATTGGCTATATCTTTTGACTGAAAAAATGAGAGGTTTTTGATATTTCATATTTGTATTCCGAGTGAGAAAACCTTTCTATGCATAAAATATTTTTTTACCTCGTGACCTTGACCTAGATATTTGACCTTCTTTTCAAAACATCTATCATTGGCTATATCTTTTGATTGGTAAGTGAAAGGGCTTTGATATTTCACATGTGTATTCCTTGTGACAAGACATGACCTTTCTACGTATACCATAAGTTTTTACCTCGTTACCTTGACCTAGATATTTGACCTACTTAAAAATTGATTTGTTATATCTTTTGTTTGGTAAGTGATAGGGCTTTGTTATTTCACTTGTGTACCCCTTATGAGAAGACCTTTCTAAACATTCCATAATGTTTGACCTAGTGACCTTGCCTGAGATATTTGGCGTACTTTCACTAAAAACATAAGCCGCTTGGCAGGCGACACAAGCATTCCTTGGATTGCTATTTTTGGACATAACACCTTTCACAATCTTTGATCAAATTACGTTGTTTAGATTGAGGATTACTGACGAGGATTAAGTACCTGAAACTTGCATGTCTGGTCCATGCTGCAAATTTATCTGTTCTTAATGCTGTTGAATTTGAAGACGTTTAACATACACCGTATGGTTTCGACTGCATCTGTTATTTTTTTTAATACGCCATCGCATCTATTTCAATTCTAACGTCAAAACTGATCTCGAGCTGCATAGTCAATAACAATAAAATGATAATATGATTATATCATTTTTAAAAGTAATTGATCTTTAGAGATCTCTTGTTCCTCTACGGAATAATCGATTCTTAAGTCCAATTTCAAAAAGGAAAAATGAAGTAAAATATTTCAATGTTTCTCACGAATTATTTCTCAAATATCAAATGCTTAAATGAAAATGAGGGGAAGTCATTTTTCCAGAAATGAGGGATGCACCTTTTCTATATTTTTTTATAATTATTGGCTCTTGCCAACATTTATTTCATATATGTAAAATCATGTTATCTTCAAGGAAAATTTTAAACTATAAAATGATAGATATATTATGTTGAAAGTTATCCAATTATAAAACAATGAAATGCAATATACAAAAGTAAAATGAAACCCTGATTTATACATAAAAGCATATTTCAAGCGCTTATCGCGCTTTATTAGCTATTCATGGTTTAAATTGGATTTTTGCAACGGACAACTTACAAACACTGAATTGTTAATATGAAAGGTGAAGACTGGCACAATGTTAATATATCAGTATTTTTGTGTATGTTTCCCAGTTCGTCCTTATCATCTTCAATTCTTTTTCCAATATCGTTCTGTCTGCATGAAGGCTGAAGAATCTGCGTAAAAATGGTTTGCAATAAGTTAAAATTTTGGTTTATTTTTTTCATAGCCTATGTCGTAGAGTACTACTTTATTTTGCAAGCTATGAATACGTAAATTCATTGTACATGTACCCATGAGTTAAAGAAGATCCTGACGATAATCTCAACAGCACTCACAATAGAGCACCAAGTAAATGAACGGATGTATTTCTAATTGAATACAGCCTCTGGATTGGTTTCACTACAGTCAGAATACATTTTAGAAGTTTTCATCTCCAAGATTCTGTTCGATGACCTTACATGTAGTGCGACAGCATTTTAATTTTTATTGGAAATTGTATTTACCACTTTTGCCACAAACTTTTCAGTGGTGCTATCTATGATCATTTCTTTTTTTAATATATTTATGCGGTGTGGAAATGTGTTTCCTTCATGTTCATTTATTGTTTTCTTCGTCCATTTGTGCACTTTTGTCTCATGAGAGTTTGTTCCGCTGTTTTCACGTTCGCGATCTCCTCATTATCTATGGGTTTTTTTCATATCTTTCATGATTTTACATTCCTATATAGTTGTTGTGATTTTTGGATTTTAATTTAAATTCTATTTTTTTTCATTTTCTCAAATTTCTGTAACCTGGGTCCTGTAGCATCATATCCCAGCCATCCTGCATCGTTTTTCGGTATATTTTGACATTTCATAGATTGTTGCAATATTTCATTGTTTGGATTGAAGATCACTGACGAGGGTTTGATACTCGAAACAGTGCATGTCTGGTCCAAGCTTGTAAATGCATCTGCTTTTAAACGATGCTTATGAGTTTGAAGACGTTTAACATTTGGGGTTGGTGTTTGACTTTCATTAACTTATTTGTGTGGTACATGAACCTAGGACATTGCATGTAGTTTTGATATTATTTTAATTTGCGTGCGTGAACATTGACGGCGGGTGCGGCTAGCAAAACAGGGATTGCTTACTTCTCCCGGGTACCTGGTCCCATTTCTAGCTTGCTAGAGGGTCCGTCGATGCTCAATTTGGTGCTCTATTGTGAGTGTTGTTGAGATTATCGTCAGTATCTTCTTTATCTCATGTATACATATCTAATCCATTCAACAATACATGGATGTTTACATGTTTCTTCTAATGTTATCAAAAGGCTGCTGATAAAAATTAGTCTTACCCAAAAAGAAATTTGGCTTTCTTAAAGTTGCAGCAAAAGTATTTTTTAGATATTTTGTTTTGATGTCGATGTAGATTCATCTTTCAACACTTTTATACACTGTAGTAAGAAGGAGGGCAGTCAGTGCTAGCTGGATATCTCTGTGTGCTGAATTGATATAATATTAGAAACAAGTATCACCAGAGTATATTTTAAAAGGACATATTCAGTAAATCTCAAAAACTTGGAAAATAAGAAATGTAGCATCAACTGATCGACTAGTTCTATAGTACAGTAAAGGTTTTTTTTTAATTTCATATTTTTCCCTTTTACATTAAATATAAAACAAAAATCATAAGTTTGTTAAGTGTGAAAACTGAAGGAGAAAGGCCTCTTCTTTTTCACTTTTAGAAAAAAATTTACTATGAGTACAGTATATGATGAAATTCTTACCTTGAACGATGGTCGGTTAAAAATCGCGCATACTTTATTTTATTTTATATTATTCTAATCAACTTAAGTTCAATGATTTCCTGAACGACAGATGAGCATGAAGAATATTGAAATGCAATAAGAAATATAGATATTACATATGATGAAACAGCCTCTGATGAAAATACTTGATGAAGATGTGAATATTGAATTACATGATAAATCTAATGAAACATTTGCAACGACTGAATCCTTTTTAAATCCTTGCCATGTATTGATTTTTTTTACACAAATGTGATTCTATTACATGTAAAGGGAATAAATAGTAATGCAAATAGTAAAAGAATTTGACCTTATTATAGTAAAAGACAAGTATATTATCATCATTGCTCGTGATTAAATTATATGAATGAGCTGTTATTCAGCTTCACAACTTTGACTGTCAATAACAATATCATTTTAGTTCTTTATCGTTTTCTCTAAATGAATTATCATGAGATAAAAGATACATGTTACATGTAACAGTATTCGTAGAATGAACAAATACCTACATTGTTTAACGATGGAAACGTTTAGTACTTTTGTGACGTCATTGACTTTACAGACGTATAACCCAGCATCTTGGAGAGTTGCATCTATCAAAAAAAAAAAAAAAAAAAGAGAAGAGTAGAACTCGAATAAAGTAACTTATTTATTCGACTTGATGCTTTCATGAAAATTCGCTTGTAGGCGTTACATGACATTAGTTAATGAAATATGTTCTATGCTTATGTGCGTTCTGATCATGAACTTCAACAGACACAGGTATGTTGAAAAAAGATATATATATTATACAGATTAAAGAACAATTCTAATATGACTTGTTTTCTCCCTATATGTACCATAGAACTCGCCTGGTGTAAAATCTCCAACAAACTTCCAGTGCGCTAAGCTCCGCCCATTCACATACCATATTAGAACAGAAATAACAACTAGCTAGCCATGATTCATTGTCCAGTAATTCCACTTCGCAGCTCGGTGATAATTTGATTGGTTCATGAGAATCGTGGAATTACTGGACAATAAACCACGGCTAACTAGTTGTTATTTCTTAATTTAATAATATTATTCTAATCTTAAAATTCCCCTTCAAGTAATCAATTCATCCTTGACTTAAAAAAATTCACTAAACTTTTTATTTCCAGGTCGTAGACAAGTTCATTTCGCTCTCTACTCATGCTGACTTTAACATTGCTACTCTTCAAATTCTCTGCAATAGAGGTCATCATACTAGTAACCATTCTGCCATCTTTATACCACTCTGCATTTCTCAAGTGTGGTGTGTCGAAAATTCTGCAGTGTAACTCCACACTGTGCCCTTCTAAAAATATAATATGCAACGGCTTTGCTGCCTTAAATGACAAAAAGTCATCTTTATTCTCCTCGTCATTCACAATGAGAACCTGCAGGTCACCTTCTGAAGATTGTTGTTTTACTCCATCTGAAATAAAGTGAATCTGAAATTAAGTGAAATGAATAAAATGTGAAACGAAATTCATTATTTCATGTGCGTTTGTTAGCGATCGTAATGTACCACATGTTCCTAAAATTTAAAAATGACAATTTGTTTAAAGAAACAGGAAGTATATAAAACATACTATTCTCTGATTGAACATACAGCCGCACCATTGTGAAACTTCATTTTTGTCATAATTCCTTAAACATTCTACATGTATGTGTATTGCAGTTATTTTTTTTCGATTGATATTGTTTATTATTAGAGGGAAATTAATAGCATGAGACCCCAAATGATAAGAGCTGAACTGAACTGAATTTCTTTCTCTTCACCTTTGTAAAGTAATGGTACACAGTGATAAACATATATACAAGATATGACAAGAAAGAAGTTGACTTTCACCGAGAGGCACAAATATATCATGTTGACTTACTGTATATTCTCAAAGTTGAGGAGTCATTTTTATTCTTTACCCTGCATGTATACATACCCTCGTCAGTAAATGTAAGATCTGAAAAGAAAATGAACTTTAATTTTCTCATAGAGACTAATATATCATTCCTCATTGTGTGATTAATCAAAGTAAAACGGAATACTTTTTAGATGCAGAGGGTACAAAAATGTATGGGACGCTATGTAAAATTAGTCAATGGAAAG
The DNA here is from genome assembly GCA_033119305.1 of Pinctada imbricata. Classification (NCBI taxonomy): domain Eukaryota; kingdom Metazoa; phylum Mollusca; class Bivalvia; order Pterioida; family Pteriidae; genus Pinctada; species Pinctada imbricata. The sequence goes on from VSWD01000013.1 coordinate 24,402,038, forward strand.
TATTCTGACTTCTTCATTGGAGAATAAATGCAAATATGGTGAATATTCCATTATTATGATAGACGTTCAATTTTAAAATGAAGAGAAAGTTATATTTATGACTTTAAAATTATATTAATAAAATAATTACTAATGCAGTTTCACATTTTTGTAATAAATTTAACAGGCTCTAAAAGAAAAGACTATTAAAGGCCAATACTCTTCTATTTATTTTAGTCATACAAACAGCAACACATATTAATGAAGAAAAAATCACAGCGACGAACCATTTCACATTACATGCAAAATGTACTTACTTTTGATAGTTAAAATTGATGATAAATTATTTGCATGATGAACATCAATGGCTACCCCGATCCTATCATTATCCTGGCTCTCATCCATCGATGACAAAAATGAGATCTGATGGCCGTCTTTGAACCATTGAACGGGATAAAAACTGACCATATCTATTGTCGTTATTCCGGGAAAATTACATCTTACGACGAACGTGTCTCCTATATCAAAAATGGGCTTTTTCGGATTTACGAAAACATTGGGTTGCTTAGATGTGGCTGTATGGAAATTAGAAAAGTTCAGAATTAATTATTGCACTTTTTTCTACACAAATCTTTGCTAGTATGGAAAACACAATAAGTACTTTCTGTATATTGCAATTGTCAATTTCATATTATCTGATAAACGATTGAATTGCTTACCAATGACAGAAAGTGAAACAGCAGCTTTCTTTTGTCCGACTTTACAAACAAATTTTCCTGAATCTGACACCTTCACACCTGTGTAGTATGTTAACAGAATGAGGGTTATACTTTTTATCTTTGAATAATAAAGGTTCACACATATTCAGCATTTATGTTCCTTTTATTTCGTCTTCCAGCATAACTTTGTGAAATGCGTTTAAAATAGGCCAAATATTATTACGTTATATTAAATATGTTTAGTATATGTCCAAACTTTAAATCCAGATGGCCTTATCTGGAACAAAATTTGTAGATTATGTTCATCGGATATGCATATCTCAGATAATGTATCATCATTCATGGTATTACTAACAAGATGAGATAAATTCAGAGAAATCAAAGTATCTATAGGGCTCTTTTGTCAAGGGTGAGCGGCTTCTTAATTTATGTAGGTAAAAGGTGAATTCAGAATCATAAGTGCATGTCATTTTTGTTAACGACAATTGAGTTGGAGCTGGAGGGTTAACATCGTATATATGCATAATAACTCAGAAATCATTTGGAATTACGAATCAAAAAGATATGAATTTACAAATTATAAACAAGAGGCACAGGGGCCACATCGCTCACATGAGAACATTGGAAATCTTACCATAAAGGCATAAAATAAAGGCGTCAAAAACTAGATCTTGGAGTGTAACCAAAAATGATATAACTTCTCACTACACCCTCTAGATCATCCTGATGCTTTCAGTTTGTTGATACGTGCTTTGGTTCTGAAGAAAAAGTTTGTCAATGGAGGGTACCCCGTGACCTACGTTTGCTTGTGGTGGTGCCACCTGTTGACGGATATGCACGAGCAACAACAAGATTTGTGCGGGACCATGAGTTCTTCATTCCTACCAAATTTCAAGAAAACCCATTCTGTGGCTTTGGAGAAGTCCAATATGTATGGAAATACCCCCCATTCCCTTCCTTTTTTACATAAGAAAAAAAAATCACGAAAAACAAAATTTTCAACCAAAATTATAATTTCCCTATTGAATAACTTAACATGCCAGATATGCAGTAAATGAGTGCACAAAACTAAACATTGATCATAGTTTTATTCAAAGAAACCGTTCAAAAATGGGCATTTCTGACAAAGTCCGAAAGGACGTCTAAAACGCGTCAAATATTTGACTTCGGTGTGTAACTAATACTAACAAAACTTCTTACTAAATCCTTCTAGATCATCCTAATATTTTCGGTATTTCGATACGTCAAAAGAGACCCCGTGCCATACTTTTGCTTGTGTTGGCGCCACCTGTTGACGTATCTCCAAAAAGGATCTATCTCTCAGGAGATATTTAAACATGCCGACGGGATGCTATTTAAGGGAACATCTCTAATTGTTACCTTATTTGTTCGTTATAATCCTTTTATCCCTAACAATTTTTGATTGACATTTTAAAGCAGATTATATTTGGGCATCGCATCAGCATAATAAAGCGTTTGATGTAACACACCGCTCGCGACTCTAGGAATATTAGTTATATAAACGGCGTTATCTTCAAAGAAGTTAAACCACGCCTACCAAGTCTACGTCACCCAGGTGTGCATATTAATGACCTGGTGGTTGCCAACGTAGGCCTATAACGCTTTGGAAGTTAAAGGGATAAGAAAGAAAATAAAGTTCACGCGTTGTTTTAATGTTTTTTTTATGAACAATTAAACGACCTTACCTTTGATTATTAAAGTTGATGTGAGGTTATCTGGTCTATCCTTCGACGTGTTTAAGAAGACTGAGTATCGCGAGTCATTAAACCCAGGCTTCATTGAACTCATAAAGGAAATAGGTGTATCGTTTCTGTACCATTCAAGGTCATGGCAGTTCACAAGGTCAAGGATAGTGACGCCTGGTAGATAACAAACTGACGAGAAATCTTCTCCGACTCTGAGGTGGCTTGTCACTGGTAATACAGTCACTTCTGGCTGTACTGAGGACGACGCTAAGATATTATCAGAAATATACATTTGTCACTGATTATAATTCAAAATTCTATGTAGGAGAAATACAAAAACTCTGACATTTGATACCATTTGCTTCTACCATTATTGTCGGAAAGAAAACTATGTTCAGAATCGCTCATGTTCATTTATAATTGTCAGCCATTATTTTCCAGTTCAACTTATGAGCAAATTAATTTTTAATCGAGATAAATACATATATTTTTGTTTCTATTTTGTTTTAAAATTTTCAAGTTAAAAAAGATGACTTACCACATTTATATATGTAGAACGCAAGGAAATAAATATAAAATTTGAAGTCCATGCTCTCAGAAAGAAATCATTTCCAAATATTATAATATAATACTAATTCATAAATGAGTAAATAGTAGTCGTAAGGTATCACTTACATTCAAGTGTCTCGATAATATACTGTTATATGATTAATAACGTTTTCCCTTTCACTGTTCATTTTCTTTTGATCTTGAATGTCTAATTGTTACAATAATCGGATTTTGAGCGCTAATTAAAGGATGAAAGGAAACGTACTGAAGTACCTTCTTATTTGTAAGTGTTTCGTACTCTAGCAATATAGTCCTAATCTTTTGTTTTCAATTGAATTGTTCATAAGAAACGGATTTAATCTATCTGTAACATTTCAATATTTAGTCACAATGCATACACGCAGATTCACTCAATCCGTAACCATCAAGTTTGATGAATATACTTGAAGATATCGATATGAGTAATCTAGATTCACAACAATACATCTAAACTTGAGATTCGCACTTTTTACCTCAATCGTGATTAACAATGTGAGAAATTTATTTGACTCGAATAGAATGTGCCGAGGGCACATGTAGCCAAGTTCGATCAACTTCAATTGATCGTCTGTCTTTTCAACGCATTCCAAAATTTATGTTACCAAAATTTGCATAGCACATCATTGATAACTTTCAAATATTACGTCTTCAAACTGATAGCATCATTTAAGAACAAAGGAGGGGATCTCAAACAACACCAGGTTGCAGCACCCACAGCAAAACTCCAAAACACTCAATGCAAAAACACAAAGCAGACAAGCACAGAAAGAGACGCATAAGGGACAATGAACGTAAAGGCGCAACACAGAAGCATCAAACACAAAGGATTACACATAAGCCAACGAGACCAATGGGCAACCTGTGCCGACTTAAGACGGCCATCTGCCACGGAAATAGCAGAAGGCGTGGTTATCCTGGATTACGTGCGCACAACCCTTCCACTTTTTTGATTACCATGAGGTCTCGATGAACGGTGTAAAACAACCTCCTCGCTGTCAGATGACCACACACAAACAAGACCGCAAAATGCAGAGGCCCAAGCAACACAGATGAAGATGTAAATGGATATCAAAAGAGGGCGTACGTAATACAGTCTGTGCTCTGCCGGCTGTAGCGAGCTCATGGACATTCAGAGAGGACAGGTGGTTGGGGCCCTGTCTTCTCTAAAGAGGTTTGGACAGGGCCCGTCATGGAGTCCAGTCGTCACAGTGTCAGAGTGCAAGTTCAAAGAATGCGCTGGTATAAGACTGTGTATTGGTCAAGTACCAAGCCTAGTGTCCGTCTGGTGACACTAGGATCATATCCACGGTATAAAAGGCATTTGATGATTCTGACGCATTTTCGATAGTGATGTTGTCTATCTTTGATTCTTCTGATCTTGTTAATAATTATGTCACCATATAATGCAGGTTGTGAAATACCCAAAGTAATATACTCTGTTGCCTGTATTGGTCCGAATTTCAGAAGAAGTTGACAATATTTTTTTGTAAAATTTCCAGAAAGTCTTTACTAGTTTGTGAAAGCGAAAACCTTGTCCCAAAAGTTTCTTGGTAATTTGTAAATTTCTATGAAAATCAAAACATCAGTACATGCTCTAGCATACCGGATCAACTGTGAAATATAGATACCACAGGACGGTAATCTAGGAACATCACCGTCAAGCCAGGGGAAATTTACTATGTTAAATCCAAAACTATCTCTTTTGTCATAAACACTTGTATGGATATCTCCATTAACAATTTTGATATTTAGGTCCAAAAATGGTGTTTTTGAGTTTGAAATGTTTGCCTTGTTTAGAATCAATTATCGTGAATAAATAAAATTTTTATACTTTTCAAAAACAGGATTGTCAATAGTTAGAATATCATCCAGGTACCTAGAAGTACCAATGAAACATTTCACATCATCATTTTTTTCTTTGCTTTTGAAGATTTTGGATAAATTCCTTTTCATACGTGTATGAAATAAATCTGCAACAAGAGGCGCACAATTAGTACCCATAGGAATCCCTACAACCTGTTTGTAGAGTTTCTTACCAAATTTTACATAGATATTTTCCAAAAGGAAGGACAAGGCAATACAAAGGTCAATACATGTCCATGATTTGTATGATTTGTAATCTGTGGCGGAAAAGAAAACCTTCGATACATATATACAAATGTAAGTTTTCCCCCTCTCGATCAAAACACCATTTAATGTGTTTGGACAGTCGATCATTTATTTTGTCGTGAGGAATCGTGGTGTACATATTAGAAAAGTCCTATGAAGATATCGAATAACCATCAAAACACCGAAATTACTTGTATCCTCCGAAATGGAAGTAACCGCATGTGACAATTCTTCCGAATTGAAGTGACGGGTATTGCATGCAAGCAGGGTATACTGACACTTCCTGATCTCACTCCCATATTGGGAGTTCGCTCCTTTTCATATAGTGGAGGTTTCCCTTGTTCGCTTTGGTACTTTTTTGTGCTCAGTCTTTGGCTGTTTATCTTAACAATATATTTCTTGTTTTTTACTGATTTTGCATGCCTTCGGTTTGTGATTTTCTGAATTATCGATTTATTTTACTATGTTCTGGGATGTGGTCATTATCCATATTTGTCATTGAACTGATGATTGGTATATTAATACATCTTAGTGTGATACAGATCAAGTTCGATTTTGGATTCGATTGACTTATTTTACAAGACTAATGGCTCCCCCAACAGGAGATGCTCACTCCTCCCGGGCAACTGGTCCCACCTCTAGCTTGCTAGGGGCCCGTCGGTGCTCAGTTGTTTCTCTATTGTGAGTGTTTTTAAGATTATTGTCACGATCTTCTTTGTCTCATTGGATTTAGCAAAGGAGTATATTTAAGAAATAAAAAATGACAAGCCGGGCTCTATTGTCTCATAATGCCCGAGCGTCCTCAGCCAATCACATTTGTTACCGAGCCGCGTCAGCGGCGAGGTGATAAATGTGATTGGCTGAGGACGCGAGGGCATTATGAGACAATAGAGCCCGGCTTGTCATTTTTTATTTCTTTTCTAATGATGACCAAACTTAGACCTTTCGATTCTTGGTAAAAACCAGTTCCTGCCGGTTTATCTGCTTTCAGAAAATGGTTAGGCGTGGCTTATCGCTATAGGGCCTATCTTGGAAAATAGAGCCCGGCTCGCGTCTGTTGTCTTAATAGGGAAAAAGAATCAAGTCATATTAGAAATGGTTTATATAGTAAAGTGGCCCCCTAAAATCGACTTTTCCCAAATTAAATGTTGTTGTTATTTTTGGAGAATTAAATATCTATATTTTGAGAATCTAGGCATAAAAACTTCTCCTCGCATTCTACGACTTTGTAAATTGTGCTAAACCATCATGAAAACTGGTGATTTTGTCAATTTTTCACGAAAAATAGCATAAATCTTGATTATTTTCATTGCGATGACATCGAGCGGGATTGTGAACAACTTTTTCCTTTTACATGCACTTCAATACATGCAAAGGTAACAACATATCAAAATATAAAAGTTGTTCAGAAGCCCGCTCGATACTAACTAATAGAAAGTTTGTCAAAAATGAGCCCCAAAATGGCGTTTTTCCAGAAAGTAGGCAAAATACACCATTTTTGAAGGCCACATTCTAAGAAATTGAGAAAAGAAATTAAATGTTACGCATCATTTCATAAGTAGCCTACATTGTAGAATAAATATACTCTATATCTTCCAAAATGGAAGTAACCGGATGTGACAGTTCTACCGAATTGAAGCGACGGGTGTTGCATGCAAGCAGGAGATGCTTACTCTTCCTGGGCACCTGGTCTCACTCCCATATCGGGAGTTCGCTTCTTTTCATATGGTGGAGGTTTTTGTTTGTTTGCTTTGGTTCTTGTTTTGTCCTGATTTTGTATGCCTTCGGTTTCTGATTTTTGAATTATCGATTTTGTGCTGTATACAGGGATATGGTCATTATCCATATTTGTCATAGGTAGAAAATCATTACTTCCTGAAAATATCAGATTTTGCCCTGAAAGGGGGCCACTTTACTATATAAACCATATATAGTCCTTTCATGAAATTTTCTGTTTTCCTGGCTTTTTGTGAATATGAATACATCTTTTTTAAAAAATGTGATACAGATCAAATTCGAGTTAGGTTTCGAATGACCTATTTTTATTAGAGTTATGGTTCTAGCTTGCTAGGGGTTCATTCGATGCTTAATTTTGTGCTCTATTGTGAGTGCTGTTGAGATTATCGTCATGATCTTATTGGACTAAGAACATTTTGTTAAATTATCAGTTTTCCGGACTTTTCTTCGGTTCTACTGCAGTTATTAAACACATTTGTCATATATGAATACATGTATATCTGAGTGTTATCATATCAACACTGCGTTTAGTTTCGACTTACTTGTTTTAACAAGAGTTATGGCCCTTGGATTAAGCAAATCTCATGAATTTTTCAGTTTTCCTGACTCTTTCTATGATAAACTGATTTTTAGTATGTGAATACATTGCTGTGTGATACAGATCAGGTTTTGATTGAATTATTTTCACAAGAGATATGACCCTTGGACTGTTCATGATTTTTTCAGTTTTCCGTGCTTTTCTTGGCTTTTATTGCAGGCAATTAACTGATTTGTGATATGTGAATACATCGAGAATACGCTTGACCAATACTTTCCAACCAGTAAGTACAGAAAAAGTTATTAATTGAAGTTGTTGTGTTATGTAAAATAAAACGTTGTTATTTTTACATTTATCTTACATTGGAAGTTACAGTTTTTAGCTCACCTGAGCGAAGCTCAAGTGAGCTATTGTCGTAGCGCGGCGTCCGTCTTCCGTCGTCCGTCAGTCCGCCGTCCGCCATCTGTCGTTAGCTTTCTAACATTTTCGATTTCTCCTCTGTAATCGCTGCACAGAATTTCACGAAACCTTACATGAATAAAAAACTCAAGGTTCTCTACCAAGTTTGTGTTTTTCGTGCCGATCGGTCAAAAATATCGCCTGCGAGGGCTCTGATTGGCTGACACATATTCGATATCTCCTCTGCAACCGCTGCACACAATTTCATGAAACCTTACAGGAAGCAAGTACCCTAGGTTCTTTACCAAGATTGTGTTTTTCGTGCCGATCGGCCAACAAATATGGCCGCTGAGGGCTCTGATTGGTTGACACATTTTTTACTTCTCTTCTGCAACCGCTACACAGAATTTCATGAAACCTTACAGGAAGCAAGTACTCAAAGTCCTCTACAAAGTTTGTGTTTTTGGTGCCGATCGTTTCACAAATATGACCGCCGAGGGCTCTGGTTGGCTGACACATTTTTGTCATCTTCTCTGCAACCGATGCTTAGAATTTCATAAAACCCTACAGGAAGCAAGTTCTCAAGGTCCTCTACTTAGTTTGTGTTTTTTCATGCCGACCGGTCAAAAAATATGGCCGCCCAGGGATTTGCTTGGATGACACATTTTAGACATTTCCTCTTAAACGGCTACACAGAAGTCAACGAAACCTCACTGGAAGCAAGTACTCAAGGTCTTCTGCCAAATTGTCCACTATCATTCTTTTGTTTGCAACTCAGGTGAGCGATGTGGCGCCCTTGGGTTTCTTGTTTATTTTCTTTTTTTATTATGATGCTAAAAGCTGAACAAAAGTAAGAATCTCCATACAATGTATTAATGATGAATGTTTATAACTTGTTTGTCAAACAAACTGAAGAGTTAAATTAATTTTGAATAATATTAATGCTTCAATTTCGTGTCAACATTTAACGGATGTATTTGATAACAAACAGATGACACATATGAAAGGGAATTGGGGTCACAATTCTATTCGTCTTGCTCGCATCCTTTTTCGTCTTGCTTATATTACAATTCCTCTTGCTCACTTTCTTCTTCTGTGTATATTGTTATTAATACGGAAGCGCCCTAACTCTATACCTTCTTGAAAAAAATCCAAACTTATTTTCTTGCAACAGATACGAGTTTCGGGTATTAAATCCTCATCAGTGATGCTTCTAGCCAAAGTGCTTTTCATAAGCCGTCCAAATTCATTTCACTAGCCCTCTGGTTTCATTTTTTGAATTTCGGCATTTACTTTACAGAGAGTGCGCGGCTCCAAATTTCCTGTAGCGTCGATTCAGTAGCATATCAAAATAAAATCTATCTTCAAAATAGCATTGGAGGGTTGGATGTTAAGGTGGGTCCCTACTCATAGATTTGACAGATGAAATTGGTATATAGGGATATTTTCCTAAACACAATGGTCCCAATGAGAATAAAACACAGACATAGATATGTAAGTTTTCTCATCAAAGATACAGTACATTATACAAAGGTACCCTTGCTCATTAAGATTGAGGTATATAAAATACATGCTTTGCTTTTTGACCCCTATTGTTAAGTTACTATTCTAACTAACCATGCAATTCCTCTTGCTTTATTCAATTCCATTCGTCTGTTCACTGTCCTTTTCTATGCGTCTTGCTTGCATTAGTATCATATTTGTCTGTTGCTTATCTACTAGTATTTTTACTTGTATTCTAATCTTCTTGTTTACTTTCGTTTTCGATGCAGCTTACATGCAGCCATTGCTATTCCTGAAATTTAAAATCTTCTATTCGTGTTCATTACATTCGTATTCTTTGTATCTGGCGTACATATGACGCCTTGGGGCGCAATACTTTGGAATGCCAAAGGGTTCAAATTCATTAGCACGTGCATATCTAAGCACAGATATCACTTTATTTTTCAAGTAATATCACTTGAAATCTAAGTGTTATCTAGCATAATATCTAATTGAAATGTAAGTTATATCTAAGCGATATCCAAGATGATATCTGAGTGAAATCTAGTTAGTAATTTCTACAATGATATTTAAGTGATATCTTAATGATTGATACCAAATTGATACCAGTGTTCTATCGAAGTGATATCTAAAGTGGTATCTAAGTTATAATCAAGTTATATCACTTGAGATATCACAAAGATACTCCTTCAATATCACTTACAAATCAGTGAGATATAACTAAGTTATTAGACGTCACTTTAAACTACACTATATATAACATTAAAATATCACTGTGTTGTCACTTTCATATTATAAAAGATAACGTCAAAATGAACACATTAAATAAAGAATCATTTGATGAACTAAAAAAAATGACTGACGTTACGCTATGACTGACGTTACAACATGACTGACGTTACGCTATGACTGACAGTAGACTATGACTGACAGTACGCATTGACTGATGCGTATACCATGACTTATTATGCTATGTTTGACATCACACTGAAACTTCGACGTTCGCTATGACTATTTATCAACACCATAAAAATGACAGACGTACAAAATGACGTTTGTTAAACCATGACAGACAAATTTGTGAATCATAGATAAGAATTGACAAAGAAGCAAAGTAAATTATGATATATTATTTAATATGGGTTTTGGCGTAACTGGTCATGGCTGACAAAATATAGGAGCCTAGACATCAACAGTCTATTTGGGCATCCTCAAATACACATGTTAATTATAATTATACTGAGGTAGATAGGTATAATGAGGAACCCTGGGACCAGACATTCCTCATTTAATCCTAAATATTGTTGATTATTTAAATAGATTTATGAATAAAAGATTAAGCACAGAAATAAGAGTTACTGGTGACGCAGAAAAAATGGCAGTCCACTTGAGCAATAAACGTTTTTCTTTGATGAACACTTCCAAACGATGATAGTCCATTTTACAGCCATGACGTTGTAATCGTAGAATTATTCCCACTGCAATATAAAGATCAAGAGCAGTATCAATGTTCAAAATGGGTGGGAGGGTGGGTAAGAATTTTCAACAGCACTGGACTGAGTGGCGAACTGGCTAGTTATTTATACTAACAGGTTAAACTAGTAACGATAACTCTTGATGAAATTATAGTCGATAAATAAATATGCCGATTACTTTTATAATTCAATTTAATCTATAATGATCAAATTCTGTTATAAAAGATAACGTCAAAATGAACACATTAAATAAAGAATCATTTGATGAACTAAAAAAAATGACTGACGTTACGCTATGACTGACGTTACAACATGACTGACGTTACGCTATGACTGACAGTAGACTATGACTGACAGTACGCATTGACTGATGCGTATACCATGACTTATTATGCTATGTTTGACATCACACTGAAACTTCGACGTTCGCTATGACTATTTATCAACACCATAAAAATGACAGACGTACAAAATGACGTTTGTTAAACCATGACAGACAAATTTGTGAATCATAGATAAGAATTGACAAAGAAGCAAAGTAAATTATGATATATTATTTAATATGGGTTTTGGCGTAACTGGTCATGGCTGACAAAATATAGGAGCCTAGACATCAACAGTCTATTTGGGCATCCTCAAATACACATGTTAATTATAATTATACTGAGGTAGATAGGTATAATGAGGAACCCTGGGACCAGACATTCCTCATTTAATCCTAAATATTGTTGATTATTTAAATAGATTTATGAATAAAAGATTAAGCACAGAAATAAGAGTTACTGGTGACGCAGAAAAAATGGCCACATGAATAGTTGAAAACTATTCAGCGCCACCAGTAAATAAAGTAAAGAATCTACCTCAGTATGTGTTATCAAGATGCTTCAAATTGCAAAAACAAATTCAAATAACAAAAATTATGCTTTCAGTTGCATCATATATGAGTCAAATTGTCTATTAAGCCCCAACTAGGCACATCATAAGCCCCAACTAGGCACAAAGTAAGCCCAAACTAGGCACAAAGTAAGCCCCAACTAGGCACAAAGTAAGCCCCAACTAGGCATATTTTTTACCAATTCATAGAAACAAAATCAGATAACAAAATCAAATTAAATTCAGCCATGGACCAGATTCGCCAGGTGGTGGGGAAACAAAAGTGTCAGATGTTACAAAAGCACAGATAGCTTGTTGGATTCTATACAGAAAAATTTCATTACCAATAACACTGAGGTGAACATTATCGTCTGAAAACATGCCAGTGTTTAGTTCAACAATTTCAGGGTATCTAATATAAGCTCCACCAGCCTGAATAATTATTGTGGCAATAAAACTATTTGTTCTAATACGTGCTTTCTCCAAAGCTTCATGACAAATTTCATCTCGCCATCTAAGCCTTGGAAGAATTTGCGACCAAATAATTCTTGTAGAAGGAAGTAAATTGTGCAAAAATTGAATTGTTTTAAACATCTTATGCCTAAGTTCACAATTACTGCCAGCTGGATCACCTATATCGTTACCACCACAGTGAATTATAAGTAAATCAGGTGCGTCTTCAAAATTCAAAAGATATTGAACCTTCCTTCCAACTTCACTCCATTTCATTCCTCCTTTAAATTGCCACCATAAAGATACGCTAAGACGTTCAAGATCTAAATTGGTACCCCAATTTGATTTTCTGGCGTGAAGGAATGCATTCCTAACGATTGAGGAACCAACAATCCAAACCCTAATGGGATCTGTAAAAACAGATTAAGATGAATTCTTTGAAAATGAATCAGAAGGAATGCGAATATAAGTTTTGTAAGAGTTTGACTTCCACCGACCGTAAGTAGCTATGTTTTCATCGGTTTCCCCAGCCAAAGATGCAGAAGTGGCAGCCCCTATTCTAAAAGAATGGGAGGAGTAATAGCTTGGGTCAATATTCAAAGACGACAAACATTTCTTCAAAACAGCTACAAATTGATAACGGGTGACAGGATTCCCTAACTGGTGACGAAAAAATGTTCCAGGAAAAGGGGGTCTAACATTCAAAAATGATTTAAGCGCTTTAACCGGACAGATACTTGAATTGGAAGGGGGAATTATAATCATGGAGCCCCTGCCTGTCTGATCAGTTTTAGACGAAAATAGTTTAATTTCTACTGAGTTTATTTCAGGGAGGTATTTCACATTCTCAAAAAGTAGGGCATGTCCTTGTATCATAAAGGAATTTTGAACTAATTCACCAACCCTGAAGAATCCAAAGAAGGCTATAGTAAAAAGTGCCGAAAAAAGTTTGGTTTCATAAGTTGAAGAGCAAATTGTAGGTAGAGCCAGTACAACTTTAGTCAAAATGGGAAATGTAATTGGCATTCTAGGGTCACAGCGCTTATCAAGACGATTTAAACCTGTTAACATTTTTCTAACAACAAAATTTTGGGTTGGATCGAACAAGTTAGATGATTTACACTTGTAAGATATTCCAGATATATAAGTAGAAATTGTATTAGAGGCATAACCCTGAAACGACAGATACGCTATGAAATCTGAAACTTGTAGCAGTGTCGGAGGCCAATTGATAGGAAAACTATACATGACCCTAAAGCGATCAAAAGAACGAAGTGCAGTGTTGTAGGAAGTTTTAGTCGAGTCAGAAATGGAAGCATGCAAAATTACATTACTTCTAAGCCTGAGAGAAGCTCTAGGAACGAATGGGGAACTGGGGTACAGAAATTGTCCTTGTTGCGAAAGGCTAGATGAAATTTGGACCATTCCTGTCGAGATAAAAGATCAGCAATTACATTGAATTTTCCCGGGACATGAACTGATCTGTACTGAATATTATGTATTAAACAATGGTAAACCAAAGGGCGTATGAGACGCATAACCCTTTTAGACTTAGAAGATCGTTTGTTCAGAATAGTAACAAGAGCTTTGTTGTCAGTATGCAAAACTACCCTTTTATTAGTCAGACATGAACCCCAAATGTGTATGGCCATAACTATGGGAACAAGCTCTAGAAACGATATATCTTGTAAGATTTCTTTTTCCTGCCATGCTAACGGCCACTTCATGAAAGCCCAATGGGTCTTAAAAATTGCAGAGCACCCCAAGTTACCCTGGCCAGCACTGTCCGTAAATAACTCTAACTCATCATCAGAATGCCAATCGGGGAGCGAGTATTTTGTACTTCCATTAAAAGACTTCAAAAAGTAAAGCCACATATTGATATCTTGTTTGATTTCTTCTGTTATACGAACGTGATGATAAGGTTTAGATAGCCCAGTCATAGCATCATAAAAACGTCGAATAAAAGCTCTGCCAGCGGGAAGAGCTCGACAACAAAAATTTAAAAGACCTGTGAGTGACTGTAATTGTTTCAATGTGGTTTTCTTTTTACATCTCAAATTTTCAAGTTCAAGAAAAAGTTTATTAAGTTTTTCTACAGGAATCCTAACAGACATTTCGATTGTGTCGATCTCTAGACCAAGAAAAGTCAAGGTGGTATCTGGGCCAATAGTTTTTTCCGGGGCCAAAGGTACTCCAAACTGCTCACACATGGCAGAATAACATGACATTAAGTTTGTGCATTCATTTGTATTAGCTCTACCCGCTAGGAGAAAATCATCAATATAGTGTACAACATTTTGCGTATTAGCCCTACGCTTTAATTCCCATTCCAAAAATGTGGCAAACTTTTCAAAAAGATTGCAGGATAAAGAACAACCGAAAGGCAAACATTTATCAATGAAAAAGTGATCAGATATTTTAAATCCAAGGAGTTCAAAATCTGAAGGACTAATTGGTAATAAGCGAAATGCACTCTTTATATCGAGCCTTGCTGCAATAGCCCCTCTACCTAGATTTGCTAACATAGTCAATGCAGAATCAAATGATGTATATTGTACTGTACAAAATTTCTGGTCAATAAAACAATTCACACTGAAATGATCAGGATAGGACAAATGGTGGATAAGGCGCCAGGAACCATCTTTTTTAGGCACTAAACCAACAGGTGATACTCTTAAATTTGGCAATGGACATATCGAAAAAGGACCGGCTACTCTACCTAAACGAACTTCTTTCATGGCTATTTCAAAAGCAATATTCTCTTTGCCCTGAATAGATTTAAGGTTTGGACATAAAAGTGAAATTCTAGGACCAGAATAGTGTAAATCAAAGCCACGTTTAAAACCGAAATAAATTTCATCTGCAATGGTGTTAAATGGATATTCTGCTAAATATTGTTTCAAAACCTCAGGACGAATAGGTGTATTACCGATACCACTAACGTCGGAATTTACCACCGAGTTGTACTCTACCGGATGTTCCAGATTGCCCGGAGTTAACTGTATTAGATGAGGATTGCTGGGACCTAGAATTGATATTAGAGGCTACTCTACATTTCTTAAGAGGATGAAAATTGGAGCAACGTAGACATTGGTGGGCAAAGTTACAAAAAGTTCTAGAGCAAAATCCTTTAAAGTTGTAGTTATAACATTTCATTTGATTAGAGGAAGGATTGATGTTTCTCTGGTTTGTTATAGACTCTTTCTCTGATTCAGGCTTTGAATGCATGAAAAGTAGCCAAAGTTCTTGGTCAACCGTAGACCATGAAAGTGATGGATCGGTCTCTTTTTTTAATCTAAATTGAATGTCATAGTTTTTCCATCCTAACCCACCAAATCTGCTTGATCCAAGCCTCACCGTATGCATGTATTTAAAAAGACTATTTGCAGATGAAGGGTTGGCAACTGAATAGATAGCTGCGTACACTAAAAATGCATCAGTCCATTGATGAATACTATCAATCTTTTTATCATGTGATTTAGGCCCTAAAACAATTTTGCCATTTTCGATTTTTAATTGTTTTGACAAAGAATCTGGATCTGATGGTTTTGAAATCAAAGTTGCTAAATCTACATATTCGCCATTTGCAATTTTCATTTTTATCTTGTTTGGCACACTATAACCAAGCTCAGTAGCAATAGATTCGACTTGAACATTTTCAACAGAAATATTTTCATCCAAAGTGTCATTAGAAATGGCGTTACCTTGATTATTAGAATCAAAGATAGGTAGCTGAGCATTAGCGCCATTCAACTGAGCCAGAACTCTATCAGTAACTTTGTCTGTGACATCCTTCAGTTGTTCAGCAGTGATAGTGGCAGTTGGTACTGGTCGGGTTATAACTGGTATCTGCTGTTGGACCTGAGTCGTAGTTTGACCTACATTTCCAGATGAAGGCGGATTTCGAGATGTAGGGTTGATTCTACCTCGACCCCTTCTCCTTGTAACGGGAGGCATCGTCAAATGTACTCAGAAATGAAAAATAACATTAATAAGTACACACGAAAAAAAAAATTTATATATAATAGAAAGAGAGAGAGAGAGAAAACATTAAACCGTACGTAGAGATATATTCATTTAAACATTTGGACAGAGAAAACAAATGAAATCATTTTGCAGCATTGATAGCTATAATTATTTGTTTATACAAAATGTCGAAGCACAAAGCATGACGATAAAATAAAGTCATATTGAGTTATCATAAGCTTCGAAGACCTTTATACAAATAGAGATTTAAATTCAAACATATCAATCTACGTTGAGAATAAAGTATTAGGTGAATCGAACACTCGTTAAATAACACGTGGTCGTACGCCCGTAGTTAAATACTGCTTATACTTACAAACTTGAATCGATGTATAAATGTCCATAAACGAGAAAGAAAAGCAAGTATCTATTATAACAATGAAGTAACATTTAAATCAATTACATGATGAAATTATTTCTTAAACTTAAAAAAAAAAGTTTGGCTGATACCACGTGGGTCGAGGACATGTTAAAATGAAAGTAGCTTTATGGAGCAGGAAAATCTGAGAACCGATAACAATCCAAAAAAATCACACATATTAGAAAGCCAAAAAACAAAAAAGAGACTTAGACTGTAAACTTTAACAATCAAAGAAATAAAAGATTGCTTTATTTTTATACAAGAAGTAAAAGTGAACCTTACCTGATAAGAATTTTCAACAGCACTGGACTGAGTGGCGAACTGGCTAGTTATTTATACTAACAGGTTAAACTAGTAACGATAACTCTTGATGAAATTATAGTCGATAAATAAATATGCCGATTACTTTTATAATTCAATTTAATCTATAATGATCAAATTCTGTTATTTAAGTAATCGCTTAGATATCGGTAGATATATCTTTAGTTATCACTTAGACATCACTTTAGATATCACTTAAACATAACTTACATTTCACATTGATATCACTTTAAATATCGCTTAGATAACACTTCAATATCAGTGAGACATCGCTTTTTTATATCACTTAGATATAACTTTAGATATAACTGAGATATCACTTAGATGCAACTTAGATATCGCTTTAGACAATGCTTAGATATCGCTTGAGATATCTTTAATAATACGGAAGTGCTTCAACTCTATACCCTCATGAAGAAAATAACAAACCAATTTTTCCTGCACCAGACACGTGTTTCGAATATTAAATTTTCATCAGTGATATATTGCAGCTGTGCCACCAAAATTCATTTAAGATATCACTTAGATTTATGTGTAGTCCTTTGTGTTTGATGTTTCTATGTTGTGCGTTGACGTTCCTTGTCCCTTATGCGTCTCTTTCCGTGCTTGTCTGCTTTGTGTTTTTGCATTTGGTTTTTTGGGGTTTTGCTGTGGGCGCTACAACCTGGTGTTGTTGGAGATCCCCTCCTTTGTTTTAAAGTGATACCACTTAAGATATAAAATGATATATGTACTTCCATATGTGCTAAGATGTTGCACTGTCTGACGTTATGTCTATATAACAAACGGGATGAAAAGAGGACAGAAATAGCTTAATTGACACGTAAAATGTACATTAATGGAAAATATCATGAAAAGCACTTCATGCTTTACATATTTTCTTTCTATTCCCTTCTGCCAATGCACACTGATAAAGCGCAAAATTTCAGGAATAGCAATGCAATGTAAGGAACATAGAAAACGAAAGTAAACAAGACAAATAGAATAAGGATACACGCAAGTTAAATAAATTTAATTTAGAACTGTAAACAAGACGTCAAATAGAATGACAATGCAAGCAAAATGCATAGAAAACGAATGGAATTGAATAAAGAGGAATTGCAATAAATGAAAGCACGATGAATTGCGATGTAAGGAGTATATATAGAATAGTACCTAAACAATATACATAGAAGACGGAAGTTAGCACGAGGAATATTATATTACAAGCAAGACGAGTACGAATGTTGGCAAGAAGAATAGAATTGTGGCCCCAATCCCCTTCCATAGACACACATTTTATAAAGAACTACACTGACAATCGAGGACTTATTATTATTCATCTATCAGATTTGCACGTGAAAATGTTTGCAATTTGTCTTCTAATTCTTAAATTTGCTTACCTTATAAGCACAGCATCCTGTATGAAATATGATATTGAGGACACCATATGTAGTCTTTGTGAGCAAAGGAAAGTCTGCAAGCCAGTACCGCCCTTTCAACAGGGACAAACAGGTAAGGTTGAATTTTACAGACTTCATTCTTTAATGAATAAATGATATAAATGTAATATTGAAGAGAAAAATAATTTCAGATCTAGGAAAAAACTTGCTTTTTTAGATCACCTGATTCAAAGGCTCATAGTGAACTATTTGACATACATGTACCGCCTCATCCGTCGTCCGTCCGTCCGTAAACTTTTCACATTTTCAACTTCTTCTCCAGAACCTCTAAACAGATTTTCATGACACTTGGTAGAAATGAAGTTCTCATTGTCCCCTACAGGTGTTATTGTTTTTCATTCGGATCCGTCAACACGTGGCGCAGCACAAACAAAAGTAGGTCACGGGGTGTCATAGCACTTTCTATAAAGACGGCCTCAGACAGCGCATGCATTTTATATATTTTAAATTTGAATTCGTGCATGAACATCGACGGCGGGTGCGGCTAGCCAACAGGGGATGCTTACTCCTCCCGGACACCTGATCCCACCTCTAGCTTGCTAGGGGTCCGTCGATGCTCAATTTGGTGCTCTATTGTGAGTGCTGTTGAGATTATCGTCAGGATCTTCTTTAACTCATTTGTGTCACACTTATGCCCTTTGCCGTGTGGAGCTCGTAAAAAAGTTCCCCGCGAGGGGTTTGACAGTAAGTGTTTTGAATATTTTCCCTGACATTGTCGCCATAGCACTTACTATATAGACGGCCTCAGACAGCGCATGCATTTTATATATTTTAAATTTGAATTCGCGCATGAACATCGACGGCGGGTGCGGCTAGCCAACAGGGGATGCTTACTCCTCCCGGGCACCTGATCCCACCTCTAGCTTGCTAGGGGTCCGTCGATGCTCAATTTGGTGCTCTATTATGAGTGCTGTTGAGATTATCGTCAGGATCTTGTTTAACTCATCTTCTTCAGAACGGGAGCATGTATCAACAAACCGACATCATCCGGATGATCTAGAGAGAAGTTTTGTTATTTTAGTGCCACACCGAAGTCAAATTTATGACGCGTTTTGACGTCTTTTCGGACTTTGTCAGAAATGCTAATTTTTTAAAACTTTTTCTTTGAATAACTCTAATAAAGTGTTATTTTGTGCTCATTTACTGCGTATTTGTCGTATTTTAATTGTTCAGTGGTTGGGTATTGACTTTGAGTGAAAACGTTTTCTTTTTGATTTTTCATGAATTTTCATCTTGCGTAAAAAGAAGGGGAGTTATTTTCATATGTATTGGACTTCTTCTCCAGAATAACTGAAGAAATTTTGATGAGACTTGGGAATTTTGATGAGACTTGAGACTCTCCTCCCTTCTTTGGTAGGAATAAAGTACTGATGGTCCCCTATAAGTGTTGTTGTTTTATTCCGGATATGTCGATAGGTTGCGCCACCACAGGCAAAGGTAGGTCACAGATGGTACCCTGCTTTGACAAACTTCTTCTTCAGGACCTAGCATGTATCGACAAATTGAAAGCGTCAGAATGATCTAGCAGGATGTGTTTTAAAAGAAGTGTTATTATTTTTGGCTCCACACCGATATCATATTTTAATGCGTTTTTGACATATTTTCGGACTTTGTCAGAAATGCTCATTTTTGAACTTTTTCTTCGAATAGTTTTATGAATGTATGGTTTTGTGCTTTCATTTACCGCATATTTGTCACATTTCAGTTGTTCAATGGTTTGGTATTGACTTTGAGTGAATTCCTTTTATATTTTTCATGAATTTTACCTTATGTAAAAATGATATGGGTGATTTTCATACATATTTGACTTCTTCTCCAGAGTCACTGAAGGGATTTTGATAAACTTCGTAGGAATGAAGTACTAATGGTCCTCTATATGTGTTGTTGTTTTTTGTCTGGATCCATCAAAAGATGGCGCTACCACAAGCAAAAATAGGTCACAGGGGGCACTCTCCTTTGACAAACATAAATTTCAGAACCGATGCGACTACCTTTAAACCTAAAGCATAAGAATGATCTAGACGGGTGTCTTAAGAAGTGTTGTTATTTTTTGTTCCACTCTGAAGTCAAAATTTATGCGCGTTTATTATATGTTTTCGGGCTTTTTCTTTGATTAATTCTATTAGGGTGTGATTTTCTGCACTCATTAACTATATATTTATTCATTGATTTATTATTGATTTTGAGAGAAAATTTTATTTTTTGATATTTTATGAATTTTTATCTTATGCAAAAAAGGAGAAGGGGTGGGGGAGTATTTTCATACTTATTGATATTCTTCTCCAGAACCACATAAGGTATCTCGATAAAACTTGATAGGAATGAAGTACTTTTAGCTCTCTACAAGTGCTGTTGTTTTTGTCCGGATTTGTCAACAGGTGGCGCCACCAAAGGCAAATGTAGGTCAGAGATGGTTCCCTTCTTTCAAATACTTATTCTTCAGAATGATCTAGAAGGATGTCTCAAGAAGTGTTGAAGTTTTTGGTTCCACTCTGAAGTCCTATTTGAACATTTTCATTGAATAACACAATAAATAGTTTTGTGCACTCATTTACTACATGTTTGACACATTTAAGATTCCAAATGTTTCAAATATCTATTGCTATATATCCTAATGATACCTTCATTTGAACACGAAATCTGGATCTGCCTTGGTAAAGTACAACTACAATATGTACCATTTTGCATTGTCAGTGTGGTAAGAGTGCGCATGGATATCAGGTAAGTATTGTACCCAAGAAGCTCTTGGTACTTATTTTCTTCATATTATCATTCTTTAATTAATAAATGGTAAATAAACATAATATTGCAAACAGATTAATGAGATCTAAGAAATTCTTGGGTTTTTTTTTATTACAGTTGCCTTCTCAGCTTCTATGACCAAAACCATCACTGTTAATCCAGGTGATAAAATCATCATGGATTACATCGTAACTAACCTAGGAGGATACTACGAGGGGGAAAATGGTACCTTCGTCTGCCTTGACAATGGTAACTATTTCTTTTCTTGGAATATTCTGAAGGTCAAGGGCAGCTCATTCAGCGTGCTTTTAGTTGTGGACGGGATCGTGAAAAGCAGCAGTTACGGTGACGGTTCTACAGAGGATGCCATATCTAGTACCGTTGTACTTACTCTTCAAAAGGGAGATAAAGTTTGGTTGCAAGGAGGCCACCAATCGGCATTAGTGCGGCACCATCCATACAGCATGTTCTCTGGAATGAAAATATAGAACAGCGAAACAACGGACAAGCTACTCCAAACAACAAAATGTATACCAAATGAATGATTAAGATTAAAGTATGTGAACTATTAACGAATTAGTAATTTTAATAAAATTTCTTGAAGTTCGATGAGTTGGAAATAAGGATCAGACCTTCATCAAGACTACCCACACACATCCACAGAACACAAAGCAACTAAGACAAAACCCCTCAAACCAACAGGTAAAACGAGACACAAAAGCAAACACAGAATTGCTTAACAAACAATCAAACCAATACATTAATTGGGGAACGCTCGCCGGATTTCGACAGCCCTTCGCACAGAACGATCTAAATGACAAAAAAGGAGATGCACCAAACATTAAACGTAAATGACAATACGTAAATTGATGAACCGTGGCCGGCTTTTGAAAGCCACCCTCTATTTAATGGCGAGTGTTGTGATATCCGGATTATATGCGAGCGACTCTCTCATTTATTCGGATACATGGAGGTCTTTCAAGACGAAACACCCTTGCCACTGTAAGATAACATAACAAAGAAGACATGTCATATTAAGAGACCCAAGGCCCTTCGCCATTTGAAGCGAATCTGTTCGAAGCGGAGACATTTTAGTAAAATTCTGGAAACGTGTTCAACAGTTAAAATCCAAACTTAAGAACCAATAGTCACATGTATTCTTGATCTTTTTCTCTAAGAAAGAAAAATGGAAACATGAAACACAATAGACCAAACATAAACCAACGATACCAATGGGTAACCGGTGCCGACTTAGGTTGGTCATCTGCCACGCCAATAGCAGACGTTGTGGTTATTCGGATTACGTGCGCTCAACCCTCCCACTTTTCTTATTACCCAGAGGCCTCGAAAAACACAAAATTGTGGTGTAAAATAACCTCTACATAGTAAGATGAATAGACAACATGACATAAGGGCCAAAGAAACATACAGATGGATATGTAAATGGATATAAAAAAACAGAGAGAAGCCATACGAAATACAGTCCGTTCTCTGCTTGCTCTAGCGAGCTCATGCATGTGAACACCTGTGGAGTCCGACTTAGATTCAGAGAGGGGATGTGGTCTGGCCCTGTCTACTCTGAAGAGGTTTGGACAGGGCCAGTCAATGAGTCCTGCCGTGTAATTCTTAAGAATGTTATTGTACAAGGCTAAAGAATGTTCTGGTACCTAGCCAAGTGTCCGTCTGTTGACAGAAGGAACATATTCACGGTACGAAAGGAATTTGATGATTCTAAGACAATTTCGATGTTTATTCTGTCTACCGTTGATCCTACTTATTTTGTTGAATATGTCACCATAAAATGCAGGTTGTAGAAGTAATATAATCTGTTGTTTGAATGGATCTGAAAAGAAGTTAACAACAATTTTTGTAAAACTTCCCGAAAGTTTTTACTAGTTTGTGAAAACGAAAAGCCTGACTTAAAAGTTTCTTGGTAATTTGTAAATTTCTACTATGATAATCAAAAACATCAGACTGGTATTGTCGTGGCAAACTGACCTGACCGGGCGGGGCTTATTTTCACCTGGTCATCAGAAGAGTTTACTTCTTACCAGGTGATATAAGCTGTTGAAATATTTACTCAAATTTATTTACTACTACATGCAATTCACAGTTTATCTATCCTAAAACTTAATTGACTCGTCTCATTCGCTTGATTGAATTAGCTCCACCCGGTCAGGTAACATTGCTACGACAATACATGCTCTAGCATACCGGATGAGCTGCGAAATGTAGATACGGTAGGACGGTAATCAAGGAACATCACCGTCAAGCCATAGAAAATTTACTACATGTATGATGAATCCAAAATCACCTTTTGTTTTTGTCATATACATCTGTATGAATCTATCCATTAACATGGTGTTCCTTGTGCCCTTTTCGTCTCTTTCTGTGCTTATCTGCTCTGTGTTTTGCATTGGGTGTTTTGGGGTTCTTCTGTTGGTGCTGCAACCGTGATGATGGTGTTCCCTTTTCCTGACCTATGACATTCTAAATCAAGTGCTCTTCAACTTGTCATAGGCACTTCGTGTAGGAGGATTAGCCAGGCTCCATTAAATCAAAATTGCACCCTCTGCGCTGTATTTTAGGAATTTTATCATTCCCCATTTATGAATTTGACCTAAAGCTTTATCAACTAATAAGGCTTTACCTGTTGTTATTGGTGATAAGTTAATAAAAGGTGGTGAATATTTGAGGATCACTGACGAGGGTTAAGTACCCGAAACGTGCATGTCTGGTCCACGTTGCCAATTTATCTGTTCTTAAATGATGCTATTCAATTTGAAGACGTTTACATTCATCCAAACAGTGTAATCTAGGCGCTAAACAAATGTTAGACGCACCCTTACACACAAACGACGGCGTTATTATATCCCCCTGCAAATATATAGCAAGGTGATTTTTAAAAAACGCTAAAATTTTGCAAGCCTTCGTACAGCACTCGCACATGAATCAGCTTTATTTAATTCTTTATACCACATTTAGCTTTTTTGCCATTATTTCACAGATGAATATTTTGAAATTGTTGAAATCCCATATAGCCCATAGGGCATTATTTTAATTTAAGTATGAGAAAACTTCACACACTTATTGCTTATTACAAGAGAAAGAACCCTATATGTATTGCTTATCAGCTTATCAAGATATTTGTCAAAAGTGAATACCATCGATTGGAGATGGATATAATCCTTGTTTAGAGTGCACAAGTATGACTGGATCTTCTCCAAAATTCATATGATATTGTCATAATTGTACGAAGTTTATTCAAGCTCTAATGAAAATAGTGCCCTTTGGGCCATATGCAAGATTTTGTTTTTACCATTTCTTATCTTTTACCTTGAACTTTGACCTTGCAAATTAATGGAATCCTCTTTTTTTACACAATAAGTGAATGCAATGTGCTCAATGTCAAATCAAAATTGTTCCTTCTAGTCTGTATGAAAGGATATGAACAATTTCCAATCTGTAACCTTGACCTTTGACTTTGAATCTTTATAGGGTTCATAAGCAATAAGTATAGGGAGTTTGGTCAAGTTCCAAGTAACACTGTGCCTTCTATATTGTATGCAATTATTTTTACCATTCCCAATCTGTAACCTAGATCTTCAATCTATCACCATGGACATCAAAAAGGACCTTTCGTCTTAGGCAATTAGTGCATTTATAAGCCTTTGAGTTTGCTCAAGCTCCAATCACAACTGTGCGCTCTAGGATGTAAACAAGGAATTTGGTCATTTCAAATCAATCACCTTGACCTTGATGATCAATAGGTTTCTTTTTCCTGTAACAAGCAAGCAGTGTCAGAAGTATGGTCATGCTCAATTCAAAAGTGTTCCCCCTGGACTGCTTACTAGTATCTTGGCCATTTCCAATCTTCGGCCTTCACGTTTGAGCAATGCCCTTGAAAACCAACAGGGTTCTTCCCATTTCATAAGCAATAAGCATGTGCAGTTTGGTCAAGATCAAATCAAAACTGTGTCATCTAGTCTGTATACAAGAATTTCTATAATTTCCAATTGGTGACTTTGACCTTTCACATGTGACCTTTAAAGTATCAAGAAAATGAAAGGTGGTCAAGAGCAAATAAAAGTTTTGCCCTCTAGGCTGTATACAAAAGTGTGGCTTACACACGAAATATCCCCAAGCAACTATTTTGCGAAGGTTTATAAGAAAGACTATATCTGTTTTCAGTTTGATGCTAAAGCAAACATGAAGAGAAAGAGACTCATAAAGAATTTCTTGGTGTTTTATCAATCAGAACATTTACATGTAATACAAACATAGTGCATTCATATCTAACTAAATTTTTTTAATTCGAATTTTTGTAAAAACAACCTACATACTTGAACTAAATACAATTTTCAACCTGGTTATTATTTAATTTCAAGGCATGCATCTATTCCACAGATGAAAAAAGAACTATTTTATTAGGTTGGCCTATTAATGTTTTTTTTCAATCCTATATAAACATAACCAAGGTTATAGTTTGTACACTTGTAAACTAAATAATCATTAATCTTAATTTATGCAGTTGTTGCAGAGTTACTGAACGTAAAATGCCATGTGAACCCAACGACCGACAAAGGTGTATGAATATCAATTTCAAAACGCTACATAATTATGTATTTCCATAAAGTATATTTCATTTTAATACTTTCATATTATTCATAATTTGGAAACTTATATTGGATACATGTATAAAGCTCATAAAAACGCACTTTAACTAATTTATTGTTAGTCTTTCGTTCATTTGATAAAAGTGCTTGTTTAATTTTTCTATAAAACAAACAAATATCAACAGAATGAATATGTGCAGTGTCAAAAGAATTAAACTCTTGATCCACATTGGAAAATGCTGACGAGCCTTTCCAACGCTGTGTCATTCATTGCACATTGATAAAGTCCTTGGTTCGACTGGTACGCCATGTCGATATAACCAGCCAGTAATTTGTACTTCCTGTCCAGAAGAACAGCTTCCGTTCTACCCAACGGCAATGCGTGCTCCTTAAGATCATGTATAATGATAACCCACGCCTTATTATCTGAAGATTCACCTGCAACTGAAAAGATAATCCAAAAAGGTTATTCTGAAAGAAAGGAGGAGATCTCCAACAACACTAGGTTGCAGCACCCACAGCAAAATCCCAAAACACCCATGCAAAAAACACAGAACAGATACCCACAGAAAGAGAGATGCAAAAGGGACAAGGAACACCAACTTACAACATAGAAACATGAAACACAAAAGACTACACATAAACCAACGAGACCAATGGGCAACCGGTGCCGACTTAGGACGGCCATCTGCCACGTAAATAGCAGACGGTGTGGTTATCCTGGATTACGTGCGCACAACCCTCCCACTATTCCGATTTCCCAGAGGTCTCGAAGAACGCACAATTATGGTGTAAAACAACCTCCTCACTGTAAGGTGACCACACACAAACAAGACCGTAAAACACAGGGGTCCAAGCAACACAGATGAATATGTAAATGGATATAAAAAGAGGACGTGCGTAATACAGTCCGTACTCTGCCGGCTGTAGCGAGCTCATATATGTTATCACCCGAGGAGTCCGACTGACATTCAGAGAGGACAGGTGGTCGGGGCCCTGTCTTCTCTAAAGAGGTTTGGACAGGGCCCGTCATGGAGTCCCGTCGTCACAGTCAGTCAGAGTGCAAGTCTTAAGAATGCGCTCGTACAAGACTGTATATTGGTCAAGTACCAAGCTTAGTGTCCGTCTGGTGACATTAGGATCATATCCACGGTATAAAAGGCGTTTGATGACTCTAACGCATTTTCGATACATATGCTGTCTACCTTTGATCCTTCTTATTTTGTTAATTAAGTCACCATAAAATGCAGGTTGTGAAATACCCAAAGTAATATACTCCGTTGCTTGTATTGGTCCGAATTTCAAAAGAAGTTGATCATAATTTTTGTAAAATTTCCAGAAAGTCTTTACTAGTTTATGAAAGCGAAAACCTTGACCTAAAAGTTTCTTTGTTATTTGTAGATTTCTATTATGAAAATCCAAAACATCAGTACATGCTCTAGCATACCGGATGAGCTGTGAAATGTAGATACCGTATGACGGTAATCTAGGAACATCACCGTCAAGCCAGGGAAAATTTACTATGTTGAATCCAAAATCATCTCGTTTGTCATATACACTTGTATGAATTTCTCCATTGACAATTTTGATATTTAGGTCCAAAAATGGTGTTTCAGTGTCTGTAAAGTTTGCCTTGTTTAGAGTCAATTCTTGTGGATAAATAACATCGTTATACTTTTCAAAAACAGGATTATCGATAGTAAGAATATCATCCAGGTACCTAGAAGTACCAGTGAAGCATTTCACATCATCATGTTTTCTTTGCTTTTGAAGATTTTGAATAAATTCCTTTTCATATGTGTATAAAAATAAATCTGCAACAAGAGGCGCACAATTTGTACCCATAGGAATCCCTACAACCTGCTTGTAGAGATTCTCACCAAATCTTACATAAATGTTGTCCAAGAGGAAGGACAAGGCACTACACAGGTCGCTACATGACCATGATTTGTATGATTTGTATTCTGTAGCGGAAAAGAAACCCTTTGATTCAGATGTACAAATATAAATTTTCCCCTCTCGATTATAGCACCATTTAATGAGTTTGGACAATTGATCATTGATCTTGTCGTGAGGATGCGTGGTGTACATATTTGAAAAATCGTATGAAGCAATCGTATTGGCTTGAAAATTTCTAGATTTTATCTTGTCAATCACATCCCCGGAATTTTTTATAGACCAAAATAAATTTACATCATTCCTGTTAAGAACAGTTTCACAATATTTTGCAACGTGTTCCTTTACCGCCGTGAGGGCTGACGTCAGATGTCTAGACAAACTTGTAGTTGAGCAGTTGCTAGAATTAGCAATGTATCTAAATTTGTAAGGAGATTTGTGCAGTTTTGGTATGCAGTATATTGTAGGAAGATCCAATTTAGAAATAGGGATGTTGAATGAAGAAATTTCACTGCTATGTTTGCTCAAAATGTTAGGGACACTTTCATTGCTTTTGATATAAGTATTTGTAGACGAAAGTTCCGAAACTAAAGTTGATATATAGTAAAGTTTTCATATGATTATGGTGTTGTTGGCTGCTTTATCTGCAGGAGCGAAGACAAATTTTTCATGTAAATTACATAATTTGGATTTAAAATATCTTTCAGATCTAGAACTTGGATTTTCAAAAAGATGAGGATTTTTGTGGAAGTTGTCTATTCGAATGTCAGTAATGTCCAAAATGAGGTTTTTCCAGTCATTCAGAGAATGCGATTCGACTCCTTCCGATTTACACCATCGTTTGGTATAGTTATCTAAGGCTTCCTTTAGTACTTCGCGACACTTAATAAAATCTATCTTGGATGGGATTCTATACTTAGGTCCTTTTTTGAGAAGACCACGGAGCTGCCTGTCTTGGATAATTGAAAAGTCACCCGTAATAATATGACCAGCTGGTTTATATAGATATTCAGATGTTGCACATTCTCAAGAAGCAGGGCATGATTCAAGTATTTTAGGATCTGATGTAACTTTGTTGTAGTTAAAAACGAAATTTCGAATAGGTCTCTTATATTTGTAACAAATAAGAGGAGGTTCTAAATTTTCAAAATATTGAGGAATAGCACTTTGTACACGATGATCCCGAAAAATATTAGAGATGTTAAGAAGATCGAATCCTTTGTTAATAAATGAAATTTTTAAGAATCGTTTTTTAGGTGGGATGTTTTTAACAACTGGATAAAGTTTATTCTGTGCGAATGCAACAATGATATTAAGTCTGAATCAATCAGTATTTCTTAAGAATGCAACCAGTGCTTCATCCAAGATAGATTTCAATTGAACTGCTGGAATTGATGAGAGAGCATGAAGCAGTTCATGTCTGCCGCCGTTGCGAGCAATGATCAGAAGATCGTTGAGGGTACGGTGTAATCTAGATCTAATTCTGAGTTTTCGGTTTCTTCGTCTTCCGTGAGACCTATGCTTCCGTTTAGTGTTTGGGCGGATTGAAAATACATTAATATTAGTTGACGTCGAGGAAATATTTCCTTGTCCATAAATTTGATCGTTTAGACCAAGGGGGTACGCAGTTTGGAGTTTTGTGATCCAGGCAAGTTCAGCTTGTAGTCGGCGTTTTTTAATTTCCGTTTTACTAAGATTTTTAAGTTTAGAAAAAGACTGAACCGGTGTAATAGTTATATCCGAAATGGAATGATTGTATTTAACGAAGTGATTATAAAGGAAATTTCTTTGTTTTTTGTGATGTGAGTTTCTTATCTGATACGAATGACTTCTAAAACGAGATTTTAAGGCCTGACCTGTTTCTCCAACATATTGGGCGCCACATCCCCTAGCGTTTCATGTTATAACATAAATGACATCTTGGTACGATCAATCGATGTCGTTTTCAATCTCAATTTTAAAAGTCTGCCCGTTAACACTTGATGAGTACAGTGTACAAAGCCATAAAGTATGGATTGCAACATATGACTTTATCGAATTTGACACGTGCAAAAAGTTCTACAGTCATGTACATTGATCATTGTACGAAAAACGCAAAGCATTCCGTATTTTAACAACAGATTCAAATTGATGACCCGTCACAGGAACAGTCTGATAAACGTTTTGTGAAGAATATTTAAGCATTGTCCGCCTCAACAGATAAACGTTTTGACAGGAAGTAATTGTTTTTCTTGGTGGTTGAGTGGTTCAGAGTTTTGATCAACAGGCGTATTTGATAAATAAACAGACAACATTTTAAGTGGCATATATCTGATCTAATTTTTTTTTTTTAATGATTGGATTTGCACTTGAACATTTTCACATACATGACTTTTGAGCATTACGTTTTGACGTTTCTACATGAATATGAACCGAAACACGCTGTGTCCTCTTTGGTGAAGAAACACCAAAGTAGCTTCTAACCGACTCAGATGGTTACCACATTGAAAACTAAGTTTGTAGACTTGAGCCTTATAGGAAAAGGACCTTGGATTCAAGCCCTATGTCAGGCGGATTTTGTATCGGTTCAAATAATTCTTTTTAGCATCCATGAATACAGGTTTCTTAACAATTATTAGTTATACGATGACGTTGAAAGCAAATGATTAGTTAAATATAAAAGTAGCAGTCTTCCATTAAAACTAAACGCATTCAGTACTTACTCAATGGTGAGATAACTTCATCTATGTCGGCTCCAATTCGGGATTTTCCCAAGCACATAGCAATCATAGGTAGTGAGGGGTTTCTCGCGTCGGACATTTGCGTTTTTAAATCTATTCCACGTTCCCTAAGTCTGATTCCTAGGTTCTTCAATACCTCTTGACATAATTCTTTATGTTTTGGAATGTACAGCTGTGCTTGAATTACTGTAAAAAGAAAGTTGTAAAATTGTCAATTTTAATGTACATGGTAAAAAAGAATCCAAGAGATTCATGGCATAGGTTTCACGAACTCCTTTGATCAGAATCAAATCATTCGCAAGCTAACTGTTTAATAGATACAAACCGATCACGGGAATAGAATTACTCTTCAGAATGAACTCAATACGATGGTACAATACCATAGCCTTTCTTTTGTTTGTTATAAGGTTTGTATCTGTCATATTTTGTGTTCAATGTAGGTGTGTGTTTTATTTGGGGAGGGGGGGGGGGGCTGATCGAACGAAACAGTTGAAATTACAATTATCCTCCTTTTTCTAAGCTGTCAGGAAATATGTCACACAAAGTAAAAGATTACGCTTACCTTTAGCTGATTTATTTTTACTGTTATCTGCATCTGAAAAAAAAAAATACATGTTAGTGGTTGTAGTAGAACATTGATGATTTTATAAATATTTATCCATACCATTAAACACATTTGATTTAAATATTAACAGCGATTGTGGAGACGTAAAAATTGTGTCAGTTTTAATTATCAAGACAAGCACGTAGGAAGTGGAACGGAAGCACACTCATGGTTTTGAAAAAAAGAGATATAGAGGGAATGAGAGAAAAACCACGAAGGCTATTATTCTTATTTCATCTAAAAGTGTTCGTAGTTTAAGTTATGTTGTAATGTTATCGTATGCATGTAAACTAAAGGAGTACAAATTTTAGGCCAAAATTGTACAAAGTGTGATTTTTATATACAAGGCTGTAAATGTATACAATTAAATTGCTTCGCCCTGTACCTGTACCTATTTGAGGTCTCAAAGCGGATCCCTAACATTCTGTCTGAAAAAGTGCATCCACATGAAAAGTGATGTGGCTTCGGCCTGGGAGACTGTATGACCATTTTAGTAAAAACGAAGAACATGCAAGTGTCTGTGTAATTATACAGTTAAAGAATACCATTGAGCATGATTCTGGTCTCTCGTGACTAGACCTATTTTCCGAGGTGAAGCCGAGGAAAAAATATGTCTGATCGAGGGAAACCAGAATCATGTTAACTCCCTAAATGGTATACATATACTTTAACTGTTTTATTATACCGTCAGCCGTTGTAGCTCCGCTCTATTTCGACGTAAGGCGCTGTAGCTCAGCCCCAATTCGAAGCAATTTCCCTAGGGAATTAGTCCTTCCAACTAACGCACCCTTTGCAGGGAAATAGTCTCAATAGACGGGTTACAGCTAGTTTTAACGAGTATCTTTTTATATAGGAAAAAACAAATAGAGGTATGATAATAATGTGTAATAAGTGATGATAGTCCGAAATGGAATTGTTGTATTAGTAAATTAACATGCAATACACAAACTCCACAAATTTCTACCCCTTGGTATTATAATATTATAGAATCGTATGTTACAAATTATATGCTTTTCATTTGATGGAAGGCCACTAGGCTGAAAGAAGGTCGAATTGGAGAGTGTATATTTCTGATAATTTATTGAACGTTTACCATGACCGCCGTATTTCTGTTTAATGTTCCCTAATCGGCCTCTGGCTTCTCTTCGTTTCTCTTCAGGGAGATCTGACGAAATAGAGTATTCTTCAACTCGCTCTACCAACCACTTAAAATCATCATTTTCTATTTTAACCTTGGAAAGAAGATAAGAACATTACTATTATACATATGGGTCATAGATACGAAGCAAAGGTCAGTGAAATATCTAAAAAGAATTGAGAAAGCGAGATAGAGAAAAATCAAAACAACCAAGATAGCAGAAATATGCTGTTTCTTTAGCAACCCTTCCGATTGCGGGAAAAAAAATGCAAAATTTCGTGACGTCACAACGCTTTTACCTCGGACAAACAAGCTTCGAACCTCGGTCAAACATCGAAATTTCATTGTGACGTCATGGAATTTCTCAATTTTTCCCCGCGTTCGGAACAATCTAATTAGGGGTTACCATGCGAGTTTTACCGCGAGTCGTTAGCCGAGCGGTAAAACGGATATTTCTGACAGGGGATTCGCCGATACCCTGTCACTTTTTGTAAAACATCAGTATGGTAACCCTATATTCTAATGCATTGGTCAGTAATGAGCTAGAAAACGTCTGCTTTTAATAACGTCGCCATAGGAACACAAGACGTCATAGCAAATCCTGCAGTGAAACGTGAATCCCCTTGCAGTTTTTTCATCGCTCAGCCAATCAGAATGTGCGTTACAAACGGGGTGCATTGGAATTAGGGTTCATCTTCTCCAACATGTACTTGTGGAAATGTATGATTTTTTTTATTGTTTCCTTCTATGTTACATGTACATGTATGCCGCTCACAAGATTGATTTGAACTGAAGTCCACAGTGACCTTTACCTTTGACCCCAAATACTGGAAAATCAATAAGATGCGTGATCTTCTCACTGAAAAGCATTTGCTATTCTATCCTGATCACAAGGATTTTAAATTGAACTCTACCGTGACAATGACCTTTTATCATTGACCTTGAAAATCAAGAGTTCATCTTCTCTTTTGGTTGGAAATATTCGTTGAAAGTCTCTTTATCCTGTGATTATTGCACCGACTTATACACCGTTCACAATATTTAATTCTAAGACAAAGTTCGCAGTTATCTGGACCTTTAACCCTTAACTTAAAAATTAATAGCCAAAGGGTTCAATATTTATGGATAATTACGCGAACCTACATCTGTATATAGATAGCTAGGGCATGTTTGCTTATGTACAATGAACAGATCGAAACATACGATGTGGCAGGATATAAAGCGACCCCACCACAAAAAGGAAACAAGCTGTCATGAGGTTAACAATGAATTGATGCACGCAGATATTTGCCATTTCTATTTCTTTTTTCTACACCTGGTTAATTCTATATTTTCATTCTTTAATACATAAATTTGCATTTATCAATCTCACCTTTGTGTCCTTGTTCATAAAAGGAATCGAAGGAAGTGAAGGAAGAGGAGGAAGCGGCATCTTTGTTAATCTGAAATAATTTAATAGGTTGAAATGTAAACTTTAATTTTATTTTCACTGCACTTATTTATAACTTAGAGAGCACTGACTATATACAACTTTTTTCGTTGGATTGAGGAATACCCCCCCCCCCCTTCCAAAGGACGGAGGATTCTTATTGTAATCAAGAAACTTTTAAATGATTCCAAGTTCGTGGTAACAAACAACTGAATTTCTAAAATTCTGAATATCAGAATGACGTAATTTCCTCCCTTTTTATTTGTATACTTTCGATGATCATAATAGCTAGCTTTGAATTCCCCGTAAACATTTGGAAATGTACCAAAAATTATTTCTTGTAGGAATAGTGAAGATCGAAATACGGCAAAACCGAAAATCAATTTTCTGAAAGCATTTCCATAACAATTATCAAACAGAAAGTTGAGTTCTCTGATTTCTGAAAACGTTGATGTAAGATTTACAATGCTACTTTCGTTTCATCTTTTCTGCATCTATATCACATATGCATACAAAGTTGTGCGTCTTTGACCACGCAAAGTATATCTAAAATGAATGTTAATCCAATTGAGTAGATTAACTGATGTGTACGGTTAGAAAATATATTACTTTCTCCCTGCATCACGATGGGTAATCTCGTAAGGCAGAACAATCGGTTTTTCTTTATTTTTGTGCAATGTAGATCATTTATAACGGGAATGCGATGCACTATAAGAATGTCTTAGCTATGAGTTGTATCCAAAATAAGGTGAATGACAAATATGGATAATGACCATATCCCTGTAAATCGATAATTCAGAAAATCAGAAAACGAAGGCATATATTAGCTTTTTACAACGCACAAACACATTCGGCGTTCTACTTTCACTTTCATCTACACGAATCACGCCGATCGTTTTTCAGCTTTATAAAAGATATTATTTCTCTCATTTTAGATAAAATTCATAGAGTAGTCAAGGCATCCTTACACTGTGCATGATATGTCCGTGCAATTGATTTTCTGAAAAGCACTCGTTTCCTAAAAACAACGTTTGGTCCCTGTAAAGCGCGAAACGAAACTGGAAAAATCGAAACAAAACGAAACAGACGATAAAGAACTTAACAAAAAAAAAATACACACAAAACAAAACAAACAGACACAAAACAAAGGAACAAAAAAAAACCTTAACAAAAAACAAACGAAAAAAAAAAACATAAAGAGAAAAAAAAATTGCCGAGAACAAACATTTAAATACAAGATATGCATGTCCTTAAGTTCTAGTGGCTAGAGGGTACGTGTATCTTCATAGAGTCGAAGTCGACCTTTAGAAACATAAAATTTTTACAAATATCATAAATGTATTCGATTGGATAAAATTGGAGGGGATAAATGACCGCTCTTTATGAGACCGTTATATCGAGAAAATTTTCAGGAAAAAGAAATATCATCCCTCGCCAAACGAAATGTGCCATCCCTCCTTACTTATCTTTATAAACCTTTTCAAAATACAGAACTGAGCAGTCCCGGCCTGTTTTCTCTGTACCAGACTCCTCACTGCTAAATACTATTTTTTTCATCTGCTTACATGTATCTATGCCCTCCCCAATTCACTCCTCTCGAATTTACCATAATCTCTCATTTATCATAATATTTATGTTTTAAACGTCAACTTTAAAATCTACTCTTTCAAGAAATCCTCTAGCCACTATATAACTGAAGTATTTTGAAAAGGCAATAACATGCAGATCTTGACTTCACGTAATCGGTCTCGGCGGCATTTCCAACTCTATATGGCTTTTTCTCAAAGTTCTTAAAGATATTTCGTTTCATTTTGTTTCGATTCGATCTGTTTCGATTTATTTCGTTTCTTTTCGATTTGCTCAGTCACACCTAGCCGGATAAGCTATTAAGGCGAACGGACGAGAAACGGATAACAAAATTTTCCATTCTTTGGTCTTCGATCACATCCGCTACTTAGTCGTCTGTTACATCTCCGTTTTTAAATATCCGTTACTCGTCCGGCGATGTCCGTTGGTGTCCGTTCTGTCCTTTGGCAAATTTTGAGCATGCTAAAAACTTGCCAACGGATAGAACGAATAAAGGCGCCCGTTACTTATGCGTTATGTGTCCGTTGGCCTCCAATAGCTGTCCGTTACATCTCCGGTAGTTGTCTGTTAGATGTCTGTTGATACCCGTTGATGTCCGGTAGACTCGAATGACGAACAGACATCTACCGGACGTGAAACGGATAAAACATAGATGTAACGAACAGCTACCGGAGGCCAACGGACGAGTAATAGATGTCGGTTCATTGTCCGTTTTGTCCGGTTCTTATATACGTTGCATTTCGAACGGTGAAATCCACTACACGTCTGTTAAATTTCCGGTAGATCTCCGGTACCCGTACGTTACGTATCCGTTCCAAACCAATCGCGACAGCTTCGAGCAGTGGCCACGTGGAATTTTTTTTACAAACGGACTAAGAATTTTCGCAATTTCTTCTTTTAAATAATCAATTTCAAAGCATTTGGACAACATATACTATTGTTATACCCTTGTCAGTATCTCTATATAAAATCTCCATAGGGAAAATGCCTATAAAATCGAATATTTGACCAGGCGGTCAATATTTACATCAATATTGGCCCTAGGGCAATATTTCAAAAAATATTGACCGATAAACGGTACATTGTTTGTGACGTCACGTCATTGATGACGCTATTAGCTCTACCTATTTTCCCGCGCTCTTTCATTTATAGAAGAAAATGAACGTAAACATTCCGGGCTAATCGGTTCGTTGCTGCAGTATTGATGTAAGGTATAACAAAACAATTATTGACAGGGAATTCGGGCAATATATGATTTGTTGGACCTTCAGACAAAATATAACCCTCGGCCTTCGGCCTCGGGCAATATTCTATCTTCAGGTCCAACAAATCATATATTGCCCTCATTCCCAGTCAATAATTGTATAATATCTTTTAAGTGAATTTTAAAAGTATTTTTACCAAAATATTGCTATATTTAGCTAGAAAATAACACTATATTGGGCTGATATAATAGTGTATTAAGGTAGCACAATGCTATTTATCACCTTAATACAGAGTAGTATAGCGAAATGCCTTCATGTTATATTAAAAAGATGGCTTCATGTTATATCAATACATCTTTATAGTATAGGGAATCAACATAATGATATAGCGAATTGACAGAGTAGTATAGCGAAATGCCTTTATTATATAGAAAAATAGCTTCATGTTATATCACAGCCCTTTAAGGATATGACTATGGCTGTCATAATTAAGGCAGCTGTGGCGTTCCATAGAATACTGTATGTT
Source organism: Pinctada imbricata (assembly GCA_033119305.1). Lineage (NCBI taxonomy): Eukaryota > Metazoa > Mollusca > Bivalvia > Pterioida > Pteriidae > Pinctada > Pinctada imbricata. The sequence continues at coordinate 24,438,733 of VSWD01000013.1, forward strand.
ACACAATATAATAGGTCAATATCATATGTCAATGAAAGATTTTATATTATTGCCTTCAGTGTTATATCCTAATACTATCGTCAACTATTATCAACATATATGTAATGATCAAAAAGGAAATATAGAAAGTTATATAGATATACTGGTCAAAATTTCTAACCGAACACTTTCTTAATGATCACAAATATATGAAGAAAAACTTTTCATCAGTGAAAAGTTTATAACAGAGTAATTTGATACTTTCACTTTATTTCGTTATTTGGGTTTTATATGAAGTAACGATACTGGAGCGTGACGAATTTGAAGAAAATGAAAAGTTATCGTAAAGAGAGCAAAATTCCGTTTAAAACATACTTTTTTATTTTAGAAACATATAAAGATGCACCCTCCAGACAGGAAAAACAGATAAAATGTGTTCTTTATACGGCGCATGCCCAAAACAAAACGCGCTTGCAGAAAGACCCCGAGTCTCTCTTTGGCGCCATAGTGATGCTTTATTCTCGTCATGGTGTTATATAGATTTTCTTTTGATGTTTGAAAATGATCAATGTGAAAAAAAAATCACATTCATATTTTTTGGCGATTTAAACAACTCTAATAATCCTTAACATTAAACAAAAGTTTAAGTTAATGCACAAATTAAGCAGGAATTTATTACTACCGGAAATGCTGGTTCTGTCACTGTTTTTGTCATATCGATGACTTGAATGATCGAGAATTACAAATTAAGAAAGAAAAGATAAATTTGTGATAAGCACAAGATCTTTAAAGAATTCAGTATGGCAAGCAAATGTTTCTTTTAATCTAATGATGATACTGTCTTTCTGGATATTTTTATTTATTATAAAAATCTGCCATTATGATTAATGGCAGTTTTTTATAATAAATAAAAATATCCAGAAAGACAATAAATTGGAGTATGTTAACTCAGATTTTCGGTTAGAAATTTTGACTAGAATATATAACAGATACATACCTATACACCAGCTTGCTTCTTGTCTACCAATATGTAGAATGAAACAATAAATTCATAGATCAACTTTCGTTTCGTCTATCAGGTGCGGTGGCAAAGATCTAGGCCAGACATAATCGATGTGAGACATACAATTTCAGGAGAGCATCGGAATTCCCAATTTTCTGAAAACACTGTTCTGGGAAGTGGGGAAGTCCCAGCTTCTTTACATCTGAGGAAACATCGTTTTTGGAAAGAAAGTAATTAATAAAGCGTCTGCTAACGTCCTCGTTTTATATCTGGTATTGGTTATCTTTGTTTCCGTATCTATTACCGTTTTCGGAAAGAGAGGTCATAGACTTGTTTATATAGCGGTGTGCTTGTTGTAACATAGTTAGTTTTCCTTTGGACAGAGTGAAGGTCTGTTGCTGTCAAACATAAGATAGAAAGATGGGCGGAGGTGAAAGCAAAGGTAAGAAAGATCAGTGCGCATTCTTTTCTTTTAATTTTTTTGCGACTTTTAAAATATTTTAGGATTTGAGGTAAACTTTTTTCTCTCAATTTTAAATGAATTCGTTAGATGTAAGTTCTTAAGAATTTTTTTATTTGTCTTTGTTAAGTTGTTAAATGTATTATGTTTTTTTTTTCACACTTTTTTTTCTATCTAAGGTCACGGTGGGTAATCTCGCATCGCAAATCATCCCGGTTTAACTATAATTCGTGATATACATTATCTATCACAAAAAGGGGAATGTGATGCAGTGTGAGGATGTCATAGCTATGAGCTTTATCCAAAATAAGGCAATCATATCTTTTTATAAAGCTGAAAAAAAGATCGGCGCGATTCATCTAGATGAAAGTAAAAGTAGAACGCTGATCATTTTTATGCGTTATCAGAAGCTAATATTCAAATTGTTTTGGATAAAACGTATATATAGCTAGGAGATTCTTGCACTGCATCACGTTCCCCCTTTTGTTGTAAATGATCTATTTTGCACAAATATATAAATAAATATATTGAAAAAATAACAAACGCCGAATTAAAACTCAACCGGTACAAATGTTGTTGTACGGAGAATTTGAAAGAATTCGGGGTTTTTAGGATTGAACGTTGAAACAAACGGAAGAACTTTTTTTATCGGTTTTGTTCTTTATTTGAAGAAGGTCTTGTCTAGGATGAGATCTTGCCTGTTGTATTCCATGAAGTATGAGATTTTGCGGGTAATTTCTCTGTTTCAGAGATTGATGAAGTTCATGTAAGCGGAGATCAAGCAGATCATTGTCGGACACTATAGTGCAGATTCGGCGCGCTAAATTATACGGGACGTTGTTTTTAGTATGCCTAGGATGGCATGATTTGAAGAGTAGATATTGCTTGGTATCCGTGCTTTTGTAATATATATCTGTGATAATACATCCCTGTCTCTTGATGACCATAACGTCCAAGAACGGTAATTCATTCTGATCATATTCAATCGTAAATTTGATGTTTGGATTGAGACTATTTAGTTCCTCATGAAAAAGCATTAATTTGTCAATCGAATCTTCCCATACAATAAAACAGTCGTCAAGATATCGCTTCCAAGATTTGATGATATTGTTTTTGAATTCTTCCCCAAACTTTTCTCCAACCTTTTCGTAGATACCAATGGAATCGGTTGAGTTTTAATTCGGCGTTTGTTATTTTTTCAATATATTGAAACTTGTGGAGAGACTTATTGTAATGACTGTTTATTGATACCAATGAAACCGGTTGAGTTTTAATTCGGCGTTTGTTATTTTTTCAATATATTGAAACTTGTGGAGAGACTTATTGACTGTTTATTGATAAATAAATATATATATATATATATATGAAGATTGTTAAGCGTTGCGAGATTACCAAACAGTGTAAATGGTAGGAAAATAATGTCACCAGGCACATGAAAACATTTATTAAAACTATAATTGATAATGAGACATGTAACTCGTAGTCAAAACAGGTGAAATGGAAAAAAAAAATTCTGGATGGACACATGCAAATTTTCCGAGAATCTCTTCGCGATTCACGGAATTTGCACGTGACCAACCAGAATTAGACACCCATAAACACCAAAAGTAAGACAGTCATTTCTTTTAAAAATAACACTTGTACATACAAATTATCACAAATACTATGAAAATGGCGATAATACTCAAAGTTCATTGAAAGCGTTCAAAGTATCCTTTTTCACAACAAATGATATTTCTTTACTTATAAGTTTTATTGTGTTAAACATGTTATCATTGAATTTTCATTGCTAATTTTAAGAAACGAAGATTCTGATTGGCCGAGAAATTGTGTTACAATGTACCTGCATTAACCCAAGCCAGAAGTACAACGTCGTTGGCAACACAATTTCAAAACTGCCAATAAACGTTGAAACGCGACTAAATGATATTGGTTGATCGAGGTATCAACACCAAAAAATTGAGGGAAAACTTATATGCATCCTGCGCTATCCGCACGATGCAGTTTTCCCTCAGTTTTTGGTGCTGATACCTCGATCAACCAAAAAATTTTACAATGATTCCTTAAATCACAAAGAATTAAAAGAAAATCCATGGAAACAAAATAAACGGAATACAATTATATAGTTAAAGTGGTTTGAAATATAAGGTCTGAAAGAAGTTGGAGCACATCAATTTTTAATAACCATTAATCATGATTGACTTGTCAATAAGCAATTTTACACCACATCCCAAATCACTCCGCTTCTACTCTGAAATTAGAGCCAATTTTGGAACCTGCATTTCTTTTTTTAGTCCCCTACCGGCAACGCCAAAGGGGACTCTTAGTTTGAAAAAAAAAATGTTGGTCAGGTAAGTAGAAACACACATAATTTTCCCCTAAACATTAAATGGCTTTAATATTATTAATTGATTGGCAAAAGTTATTCCCGGAATGCCCACATTTTAAATGAAATATATTCCCGGAATGCCCACATGCAAAAGACAATGGGTGTTGTTTTAATCAATTAAGAAGGTCCAATTACCGCATATGATCAGGTTAATCAGGTAAAAATATTTTCGAATTTCAACAGTATTTTCCGTCGTATTGATGAATCTGACGACGATTTTTTAAATGAATTTGATAAGAGAAGGATCCTGTAATTTATTAAAGAATGGAAATAATACGGAAGTGTTCCAACTCTATACCTTCTTGGAGAAAATTTCAAACCAATTTTCATGCACCAGACACATGTTTCGAATATTAAATTCTCATCAGTGATGCTTCCAGCCAAAGTGCTTTTCATAAGCCGCCCAAATGAAAGTGATGCTTCTTGCATTTGACAAGTATATGAACTAAGAGGTAGTTAATAGATACCAATATTTATCTTTTCTTTGGATTGAAATTGATCGTTTTACCTATGATTTACAATGTAAATGGGGGGGGGGGGGGGTACTCCACTGTAATCTTTGGAAATTATAACGAGGGGCGCCCCCTGATATCCATGTATGCAAGTGATAATATTTAACAAAACATTTTTCGTACATTTAGAAGAATGTCAAATGCTGATTGGAAAGGTGGGGGATGACATTCCGGCCCCTCACTTTTATGTACAATTTAGCTCAGCTGCTCGCATGATTTAAAGCTAGAAATTCATACAGTGCTACACAAGGTGTCCAAACCATCTACACTTGTGCTTTCTGAATACATTGCCTCTTGCAGGCTTTCCCCGGGTGACGTCAATTGTCAGGTCTCGACTTTCTTCCAATTGGTACATGTACTCATAACATTCATCTAAGACTAATGCCCTGTTTACACGACGGGTTTAATGCGCATTAAATCGAATTTAATGCGCATTAGATTTTGGTTGCGTTCACACGGAGAATCTAATGCGCATTAGTTTAATTCGCATTAGATTTAATGCGCATTAGATTTTGCCGTGTGAACGCAAAGCGAATCTAATTCGCATTAAATCTGGCGCATGCGTATATGATTTACTAGAAATCTAGAGTACATTTCCATCATAACTGGGCACTTTTAATCACCACTTGACCTCGACACATAGAATAAGAGGTAAAAATACTTTATTTCATTCACAATGAACACTCAAATTACTGCGTCTCTTTACTTACGTAGACCTAGAGTGACATTATATTATGACGTCATTTTATCTCATAACGACGTCATTCAATGCATGCCCAACTTACGAAGAGGTAAAGATGCAAAACAATATACAGGCATGCATTCGACACTTTTACAATCTAAAGTATACGGCTCACAGTGCAAATGTACCAAAATCTAATGCGCATTAGAATGTGTCGTGTGAACGCAATGCGAATCTAATTCGCATTAGAATATAGCGTATCAAATCTAATGCGAATTAGATTTAATGCGCACTCGTGTGAACAGGGCATAAGGCACCTTATATCACTTCGTTCCCGATTCATTCATGACCTTACAATTGTCTTAAAACTTTAAATTTGTCAAAAAATGCGAATGCGGAGACATGATACCATCTCCATCACGACCGCTAAAATTTCAGAAAATTTGTTCAAATCGGTGGTTTGGTTTTTCTGACTAATTTCGTAGATTTATTTAGGAAACAGTAGTTTGATGATTCCAAAATCATGTTATAAGTGCCCCTTTGTTGGGCACTGTCGGGGTTGGGCACTGACTGTAATATGTAATGTGAACCATGCATGTTCTTGTAGTGCTTCACTTACAATTATTATAAATGTATTTATTTATAGAATAACTGTCTTTTGGAATGTGATTATACTGTGATAACCTACAATGGATCCAGGAATTATGTTTCTCATAATGCGCTAACGCGCATTATGGAACATAATTCCTGGATCCATTGTAGGTTATCACAGTATAATCACATTCCAAAAGACAGTTATTCTATAAAAAATGCAGAAACTTACAATGAAATATAAAATAGTGAATTTAACGTTTCTGTATAATTTCTGTATCATTTTGCGTTCACATTGATGACATTGAAAAATTTTAAGGTAAAAGAATTAATTGCCACAAAGTGTTGTTTTAGTAATTTCATGTATTCCCGGAATGCCCACAAAATAATTCAATTCTACCTGTCGGTACATCAAAGAATGTGGGCATTCCGGGTATAAACCATATATTTTAATTATCAAAATACATGTTATTAAGTTGTGCAATTAACTTCATAATAGATATTTGGTTTCAGTTGTGTACAGAGATGTGTACAGAGAGCCGCCACGTAAGTATCGCTTTTTATTTGCTATTAAAATACGCATGTTATTTTCAAATGCAATCTAACATTGAAGATGTCTGTTTCTTAAATAATTCGTTTTCCAAATATTCATCAAAGATATATACATGTATATATATATAGAAGCCACTAAGTATCATTTGATTTGTGTGTATGATTACACTTTGACCTCACCTGCTCATCCGCTGTACATACTTTCATGAAACTGTACAGGAAGCAAGTACAAAATGTACTCACGGTCCTTTAACATATTTGTCAGATTGAGGTTCTCAATTATCCCTTTAATCCTTCATAAAACCTTTACAGTTCCCGCTTTGCTGGTCGATGTACAATATTCAAAGACTTTGTTCAGAAAAATGAATTGATGTACATAAAGCTGTGGTATAAGAAATAATTTACATGTGTGTCTTGATTTTACGGGTAAAATTTTAATGAATCCCCGATTCCAATACAATTGAATGTTGTGTATTACCCATGTCCATTATAACATTTAACGTTGCAGCACCAGAAATGCTTGATAAACCATGGAGAGACATAGGGATTTCAAAATGGGATAAGAAGGTATGTACCTTCGAACTATTGTCGAAATATTTGCATTGATAGTCTCTACTAGAAGTAATCTCTTTCTCAATGTGATAAATTAATAGAAAATGCATACTTTGGTTGATTGAACGAAATGTCTGCTAGAGAAAACGACATATCAGATCCTCTGAAGACATACGGTATGCGATTCTAGATACGTAGTATAATTCAGATGGAATGTTAGAATAAGTCACGTTCTTCTTGTCACATAATCCACACAAGATTCTTCTATGAAGTTATCAACAGTGAGAAGTTATGTAGAGTAAGACGTCATAATTAAACGTCATGATTAGATGGTCATAATATGATTTAACGGTAAACATAATCAAAATGGAATAGCAACTACCTAGAAAAGACATGAAATAAAGGAGAGGATCTCCAACAACACATGTTGCAACACCCACAGTAAAACCCCGAAACACCCAATGCAAAAAACACAGAACAGACACCCACAGAAAGAGACACAAAAGGGACAAGGAACACCAACTCACACCATAGAAACATTTAACATAAAAGACCACACATAAACCAACGAGACCAATGGGCAACCGATGCCGACTTAGGACGGCCACATGCCACGTAAGAAGCAAACGGTATTCAAGGTCTCATGTACTATCAAAGTTCTAGATATCAAAAGATTAAACTGCAAGAAAAGGTCAAAAGGTCCAAACCTTGCTACCAAGGCAAAGGTCTTGTGAAAAGGAATGCACATGTGAAATATGAAAGTCCTATTTACCATCCAAAAGGTATGGTCGATGTTGAAGTTTATAAATGTGGGTCAATCTCCAAGGACGAGGTAACAAATTCCGAATGCTGTAACAGTTACTGACGGAAAGGTCTTGTCGCAAGGAATACACATGTGTAATATGAAAGTCAAATCACTTACCATTCAAAAGTTATCGTCAAGTGTAAAGTTTTTGAAAAGTAGGTTCAACTCCAAGGTCAAGGTCACAAAGTCAACATTTTTGGTATCCATGGAAAGGTCTTGTCACAATGAATACACATATGAAAAATGGAAGCCCTATCACTTTCCATACAAAAGTTATCTTCAAGGGTAAAGTTTTTGAAAAGTAGGTCAAACTCCAAGGTCAAGGTCACAAGGTCAAAATGTTTGGTATTCAAGGAAAGGCCTTCTCACAATGAACACACATATGAAATATGGAAGCTCTATTGCTTTTCATTCAAGAGTTATGGTCATGATTAAAGTTATTGAAAAGTAGGTCAAACTCCAAGGTCAAGGTCACAAGGTAAAACAAATTTGGTATCCATGAAAAGGTCTTGTCACAAAGAATACAAATGTGAAATATGAAAGCCCTATCACTTACCATTCAGAAGTAATGGTCAAGGTTAAAGTTTAACAAGAGGCCCAAGGGGGCCACATCGCTCACCTGAGTTGCAGACAAAGGGTTTAAAGTCACAAAAATACTTCTACAGATCAAAGCCCTTGACAGCCATATTTGTTGACCTATCGACAAGAAAAACACAAACTTGACAGAGGACCTTGAGTACTTGCTTGCTTCAAGGTTTCGTGAAATTCTGTGCAATGGTTGCAGCGGAGATTTCGAAAATGTGTCAGCCAATCAGAGTCCTCGGCGGCCATATTTGTTGACCGATCAGCACAAAATACACAATCTTGGTAGAGGACCTTGAGTACTTTCTTCCTTTAAAGTTTCATGAAATTCTGTGCAGTGGTTTTTTTGCAGAGAAGATGTTAAAATGTGTTAGCCAATCAGAGCCCTCGGCGGCCATATTTGTTGACCGATCGGCACGAAAAACACAAACTTGGCAGAGGACCTTGAATACTTCCTTCCTGTAAAGTTTCATGAAATTCTGTGCAGCGGGTTGCAGAGGAGATGTCGAAAATTAGTCAGCCAATCAGAGCCCTCAGCAGCCATATTTGTTGACCGATCGGTACGAAAAATACAAACTTGGTAGAGGACCTTGAGTACTTCCTTCCTGTAAAGTTTCATGAAATTCTGTGCAGTGGTTAAAGAGGAGATGTCGAAAATGTGTCGGCCAATCAGAGCCCTCGGCGGCCATATTTGTTGAATGATCGGCACGAAAAACACCAGCTTGGTAGAGGACCTTGAGTACTTCCTTCCTGTAAAGTTTCATGAAATTCTGTGCAGCGGTTGCAGAGGAGATGTCGAAAATGTGTCAGCCAATCAGAGCCCTCAGCGGCCATATTTGTTGACCGATCGGCACAAAAAACACAAACTTGGTAGAAGACCTTGAGTACTTCCTTCCTGTAAAGTTTCATGAAATTCTGAGCAGCGGTTGCAGAGGAGATGTCGAAAATGTGTCAGCCAATCAGAGCCTTCGGTGGCCATATTTGTTGACTGATCGGCACAAAAAACACAAACTTGGTAGAGGACCTTGAGTACTTCCTTCCTGTAAAGTTTCATGAAATTCTGTGCAGCGGTTGCAGAGGAGATGTCGAAAATGTGTCAGCCAATTAGAGCCCTCGGCGGCCATATTTGTTGACCGATCGGCACGAAAAACACAAACTTGGTAGAGGACCTTGGGTACTTCCTTCCTGTAAAATTTCATGAAATTCTGTGCAGCGGTTGTAGAGGAGATGTCGAAAATGTGTTAGCCAATCAGAGCCCTCGGCGGCCATATTTGTTGACCAATCGGCACAAAAAACACAAACTTGGTAGAGGGCATTGAGTACTTGCTTCCTGTGAAATTTCGAGAAATTCTGTGCAGCGGTTGCAGAGGAGATGTTGAAAATGTTAAAAGTTTACGCCGGACGGACGGACGGACGACGACGACGACGACGACGGACGGACGGACGACGGACGGAACGCTATGACAATAGCTCACTTGAGCTTCGCTCAGTTGAGCTAAAAAGGAGGTCAAACTCCAAGGTCAAGGTCACAAAGTCAAAAATTTTGGTATCAATGGAAAAGTCTTGTCACAATGAATACACATGTGAAATATGAAAGCCCTATCACCTTCCATTCAAAAGTTATGCTCAAGGTTAGAAATTTGGAAAAGTAGGTCAAACTCCAAGGCCAAGGTCACAAGGTAAAACAAATGTGGTATCCATGGAAAGGTCTTCTTACAAGGAACACACATGTGAAATATGAAAGCCCTATCACTTACCATTCAAAAGCTATGGACAAGGTTAAAGTTTTTCTGACTGACGGACAGACGGACAGACAGACGGGACGGTTTTAATGTCCCCGCGCTTTCGCGAAAGCGGGGAACAAAAATGGTCAAATTTGTCATATTTTATAGTCTAAAAGATCGATCTTTACAAAAATGTACCCCCTTCCATTTCTGGTTTTTCGTCTCTGGGGTAGTGTTCCCCCCGGAGATACAGAACCCCACTTTTTCAGAAAGTTTGTATCATGGATATACACCTCCAGTAAAAGTGGCATTCTGTATATCCGGGGGGGGGGGGGCGCAATGTTAAAAAAAACTTTTCCGTTTTCTATTGATTTTTATAGGAATAATACAAGTTCTTACCCAAATATTAGCAAAATTATACAAAGCAGATGAAACATTACTTGAGACTCTGATTGGATTCCATAATATGCATTTAACAGAGAATTTTTTTTTCAAAATCCAACTTTTCAGGGCTGATTTTACGTCTTATCTTAACAGCTACTTTGCGTTTTGCTAACGCGCATTACATGTACGATAAATGCACTTGCTGTGTGTTGCATACCCGTAACAAAACACAAATTAAGACACGTATTCTGTATGTTAATATATATCTTCGTACGTCAAGTATAATATATTTTCTTACTTTTGTGTGGCAGGCAGTGGAGGATATGCGTGGTTTTATAAAAAACTATAAACCTTTCGCTGGCAAAGAACATGTAAATATTCTTCTCTTGGGGCCAATTGGCACGGGAAAATCCAGTTTTTTCAACACCCTTGATACCTGTCTAAGTTCCTCTGATGCTGTAAAGAGGAGGGCAGGAGCTGGAAGTGAAACACACTCATATACTACAATGGTAACGACAAAACTTAGTTCTGCTTTAACTCTATAACTTTACAAAATACAACAACTGTGAACAGCAGTAGGTGTTCAGTTACCATAAACTTCATATTTGCTATAATTGGTATATTAATAGTAAAATATCCACGCTTTTGCACAATTTTGTATCTGGACACACATGCACTACATGTAGTATCAGAATATTCGGATTATGGGACACAGTCTCTGATTTAGATGCTAATAATGCGTCTTATTAAAATGCGTCTATTGAATTTCGCAACACTCGAAAATTTACCAAAAATTCATAATTTTGGGAATTAAGGAGTAACTACACATAAATCTGCCTAGTAAATTCATTTCTGGCATACGAACAATTTTACTACAGGTCTTTTTTTTTCAAAGTTTCACGTCTACAGATTGGAATCGGAAGAGACGTTGAAGTTCAGAATCTGTGACTGCCGGGGTATAGAGAGTGCACGGAGTATACCGACAGAGGACGTGTTGGCTATATTAGACGGCCACATGAAAAGTGGTTACGAGGTGAGAACTTCATACAAGATCTACATTTCAAGTACACCTTCCCGCGATTCACTTGTCAAGATGGTCTGTCCGTCAATTAGTCACACCTTCAAAGTTTTCCTTTTCCCCCCTTTCAAAAAAATATCGAAATAATTTTCGATCAGTATGCTACAGCCCAACTGCAAGTGATAGTAGCATTCTAGGTACGAGGGCTGATTGATTTGTTGTGAGCGTCGGTTTTCTGGGTGTTCTGGTGATTGTCAATGGCACATACTATGTTTCACTGTTATACTAACAAAGAACTTTACGGGAAAATATGAAACTTAAGCACCGCGGAAAGCTCACTAGATAAAGGTGTCTTGTTCCATCAGGACAATGCTCCACTTCACAGGTATGTCACTGCCATGGCTGCCATTCATGATTGCGGCTTTAATTTGATCGAAGATCCGCCTTATTCTCCTTATCTTGCTCCATCAGACTTTCGTTTATTCCAAAAACTGAAAGCAGCCATAATAGTATTTCTGGCATCTACTTTCACTCCGATGATGACGTCATACTTGCAGTGGATGGCTTTCTGATCAGTAAAGATAAGGAGTTCTTTTAAAGTGGTATTGAGGCCCTTAAACACAATTGGCCAGGATTATGTAGAAAAAAAAGCAAAATGTCCGATAAAATTCAAATTCTTCAATACGAGGCTCACAAGCTCTCGTATAAATTCAGAAATTGCTCCTGATTATATTGTTTTATAAAATATTTACGATTGATCTGAGTTAATAAACACATTCATTTTCAGTTTTTCTTTGTTGATAGATAAATCCCGAGGCTGCTATTAAGAGAAATCATCCAAAATACAGGAGAAATCCCAATGTCCAAGACAAGATCCACTGCATTGTATGGTGCTTCCAAGCGACAACTTCATTCGAAAAGCTGGACGACGAAGAACGAAGACAAATTAAACAGATGCAAGGATTCGCACGAGCAAGAGGCATGTATAGATTGATAGAATTTGCAAAATTGTAGATATAAATTTAGGGGAATGTGCAATTTAAATCAGAACAAGGGCCGCTCAAAAAGTTGCTTGTAACTATTTTTATTACGATTAAGCAAATACTTCGTGTTTTGCCTGAATTTGACTTAAAACAATAAATCCCATATGGATATTTACAGTATCTGTTTCATACCAAATTTAGAGTAAATGAATCAAAATACTCCTTGACATTTTTGTTTGGGATTTTGAGTGAGTAAATTAGAAATAAATGTAATGGTTATTAAAATATCAGATTAATACATTCGTCAACAGGTAGACAACAGGAAATCATAAGTTGTTCAGTGAGCGCCAAGTTGGTTCGTAAATGTAGCGCTAAGTATTCTCACCATGTTAATCAGGGAATTGTTTCTGTTTTACAGATATTGGTCAACTGGTCCTTTTGAGTAAAACCGATCAGTGTGTAAAGGTTCTTGAATCGCAAATACATAAGACGTTCTTATCCACAGACGTCAAGAAAAGCGTGGAGAGTTTCGCCCACAGTTTCGGATTGCCGGTTAGCTCTGTATTACCTATGAAGAATTATTGTACGGAGGTTTTAAAGCAGACGGAAGTAGACATTTTGGCGCTCTTCAACTTGAAGCAGATACTAGGGGTGGCAAATGACTCATTGGCGAATCTCGTGGAAAACGATGATGATGAAGACTAACCACGCAATACACATATTTGTATAGTTTATATGGTGAATTTGTTTCATATGACACGATACTTGAATATCACATGATCTTATTATTTGAATCTTAGATTTGAAAATGTGAACTCCAGTTTATTTACTAAGATTGTATGTTTATCATGTATGTACGTTTCACATGTTTCAGTGTATCGAAGTGTGTACAACATAAGACTTTGAATGAAAAGGTTCTTAATGTTGACTATAGAAGACTGTGAATATAGTACATTTGTTTAATATTATTGAATTTTATAATTTTGTGTCCATTAAAGTTTCACTCATTGCGTTCGAATTTCTCTCATTTTTTTCTCCTCCTAGATCTGCACGTCACGAAAATGTGAATTCTGGTTTATATACATGTATATTGAGTTGTTCTCTTATTTCAGTCTTGAAGTCTCTTATTTCTTGTATATTTTTGTTTGGTATACTACCCGCTTCAAGGTTGAAGAGTCTGTCTGTAGACAACAAAATGGCATCGAAACTCCTCCCATACGAATTGATTGCTTTCAGTGAAACTCTGCAAAATGTAAGATAATAATATGAAGATGTACATGTAAAGAAATGAGAATGCTGCCGAAAAAGTAACATTATGTTTGAGGTATGGCCCTTGGACTAATATTTTTCATGAATTTCAATGCCTTGTCATCACAACTCCTCCCAACCCGAAAGATGGATGTGAACCTTTACAAAAAAAAAGATAAAAAATAAAAAAAAATAATATAAAATCTTGGACGTAGATTATTTTGATGCATCTTTAATGTCAAGTGTTCAACGTCTTCAAATTTATTAGCATCATTTAACAGCAGATTATTTAACAGCTGGGATTTTATCATCACCGAGCTAATGGATGGATTTCAATGAAACTAAAAACAATACAAGATTATGACAAGTAAATGAAGTAAGGAAAATATCGCGGATAACTTTTACGCCTAAGTTATGAACTTTAGGCATTTATAATGTGAAACCTTGTCATCACAACCCCTCCAAACCATTAGATGGAACATTACACAATGAAAGATCAACATTAAGATGCGCATAGAGAAGAAAGAAGCTTGATGAAGGTGGAGTTGCACATGACTAAAGAGTTGAAATATTGTCATATTATTGCCAATGAAATATACAGATATAATAATAAATGTCAAACATTGTCTTCCCGACTCCGTCTTGATCAATAGAGAACTTTAACTGAGACTGCTGTATGTAGATGTGCTAGACAATTTTGTCTAAAAAATCATCAATTGTTCTTGCATAAAGCATTTAGCAGTCAGCATCTAATATATTGAATGATGACCTTTTTATGAGGGAATCAAATTGAAAAAAAATGAATGTCACATCTCAAGTGGATCTGTTAAGAACGAGAGGATGCCCGAGATCATAATAATTCATTCAGGGCAGTTAATGAAAGGTATGGATACCAAGGAGGACACGGTAACAGGACCCGCAGCAAATAATCAAAACGCCCCATCCTCCAGCAAAAAACACATACACATTAGGATACGCAAAGGGGTCATCAAAACACCAAAGACAAAATAATAGACTTAAACCAACGAGAACAATTGCGATGTGCTGATTGTTCCGGCCATCTGCCCCGCTAGTAGCAAATGGTGAAGTTATCTGGATTATGTACGCACAACCTCCCCACTTTCCCTGTCACAAAGAGGTCTCGAAGAACTCGCAAATAAACCATAACATTTTAAACATCCATTCGCGGGGAGTTGCATTTCCTACTTCACACTCACTGGGGCGAAAAAACAGGTTTACGCCAACTGCGTAAACTTGCGTAAGCTTGATATTTTCAGGTTTCCACAAGTTTCCGCATTGCGTAAACTGGCAACTAGTTTCCGCAAGTTTACGCAATGTTTTCGCTGATGAAACTTGATAAATTTTCCTTGATAAAGTTTCCGCAATGTAAAATTGGAACAAATGGTTTACGCAGTTGCGGAATCCTGATGAAACCTGTTAAATTTCTTTCCATTTTATTTCAACAAGTTTCCGCAATGTAAACTTGGAACAAATGGTTTACGCAGTTGCGGAATCCTGATGAAACCTGTTAAATATGTTTACGCAGCTGCGGAAACCTAATTAACTTTTCAAATAGTTTACGCAGCTGCGGAAACTTGATATGTAACTACTTCTATAGTTTACGCAGTTGCGGAAACCTGATAAAGTTTTTATCATTAATTTCTTTTTTTTATTTTATTTCTTCATGAATTTATTGTTTTATTAATTTATTTATTTATCTATTATTTTATTACTTAAATTCATTAATTAATTTATTTAGTTAAGATATTCATTTTATCACTTAATTTATTACTTAATTAATTAATTTTTATTAATTAATTTATTTCATTAATTTATTCATTTTATTAATCTATTGATTTTATTAATTTATTTATCATATTAATTTATTTATTTTAATACTTTATTTAGTTTATTATTTTTTTATTCTATCAATTAATTCAATTAACTCATTCATTTTATTATAATTAATTTTTTTATCAATAAATTAATTATTTATTTTATTAATTATTTTATTAATTAATTTATTTTCTAAATTTTATTTATTTCTCAATTTCATTAATTTTATTATTTAATTTGTTTTATCAATTTATTTATTTCATTAATTTATTTATTTTATTGATGTTTATTTAATTTAATTGTTTCATTTTACTAATGAATTAATTCTATTTATTCATTCATCTTATAAGTTTATTGATTTTATTAGTTAATTAATTTTATTTCATTTTTAAAATTATTTTATTATTTTAATTTATTTATCTAATTTATTCATTTATTTTTATTAAAGTTATTTACTTTGTAAATTAATTTATTTTATTAGTTTATTTATTTTTTTTCATTTATTTATATTTTTTATTCATTTATTTATTTAATAAATTGATGTATTTATCAATTGATTTATTTAATTAATATATTTTTAATTTATTTATTATTCTAACTAATTCTGCTAATTTATCTACTATTAATTTATTAATTATCTTATTTTTTATTGATTTATTTTTATTTATTTTTTATCTGTATACTTTCCTTGTTAATCATTTTCACTAATTTTTTTTTTATTAATTTGTTTATTTTCATCAATTTGTTTTTTTTTTAATTAATTATTTTATAATCTATTTACATGTAAATTATTTAATTTACTTTGATTAATTACTTTTGAAAATCTACATATTTTTTATTATTAAACTGAGATAACGTCATTGGCTTGGTTTTCAAATACCTTGTCACTTCATGAGTGCAGTAAATTTGATTGGCGTGACAATAGCGGCGTTCAAATTATTTCAGCAGTGTATGACATAAAAATCAGTACGTAATCCTAATTATGCTAATGAGTTACCACTACATCACCCATACATGTCAATCTATTATGCTAATGAGCAACTCCTACCTCACCTAGCTATTCCTGGTCAATCAAATTTCAGGGATATAAAGGTACTTGTACTTGAAATAAACTCGACATGTACACTGTAAAAGAAGAGAAGGGGGTTTGGGCTTAAATTTGAAAATGTAAATTTAGATACATTTTGATGTGGGCGCCTAAATTATTGACTTAGGAGCCCACTTGGCCCCTGAAAATTTTCAACGAATTTTCATCCCTGACACCATCGTCGGAAACCCACGTTCGGTCACGCAAGCTCTCCCGTGGGTCTATCAGCAGAATTTTCGCTGGATAGCATTACAAAAACTAATGCGATTACTTGTCAGTGAATTAGCCATTTAAAGCCACTATGTAAGCATATTGTTTTGTAACTCCTAAAATTAACAAATATTAATCACTGTCAATCATGATTATTTAGGGCATCTTTTGTTGATGGAAAAATAAAATAGATGATATTTGCTATCGATAACAAATTAACCGACAATTACTCGCATTAGATTTTTTACAAACAGGACTAGGTACAAACAAAATCCTGTAACCATTCTTCAGGGGCGGATACAGGATATGATTTGAGTTGGGGGGGGGGCGTGAAAAACGGATGGGTCTTTAGGCCACCTAGCATTTTCATAGCTGCAAACCAATGTCAGATTTAAAAAGAAATTGTTCATGATTTTATTTCTTAGCTTTTTAAGTATTATAGGTAGGGCTCGGCCGATCCCATGATGGGTTGATCCAATGGTATTGCAATATCAATCTCTTCAAAACAAGCGTACATAATTTGCTCCCCCTTTGGATCTCAAATCAAAAATTTTATATTTCCCACAATTCTCTGAGCCATCTAGCATGTCGAGTGAGCATTCAAAATTTATGTTTCTTGAGAGTTTGTCATCACTAGCCAATTAATCAGCACACATATTTCGATAGTTTTCATTCGATTGTGCTACATAATCAAGTAACTGACATATCTATGAAACATAAGAAGGTATTGCTAAATATTTTACGCCAGCGTCTTCGGCAGATTTCTGTGGGCGTGTCCGTTTTATTTTCGAACCTTCGCTTCGTATGCTAATCAGGACACTTAAGGTCGATTCTCATTGGTCCAGTGGTTTTGTACATTTGTCTTGAGAAGATGCATGATATCTTACCCTTCCTTATCATAATAAGTGTTGTTTTGAATATTTTGATGTGTCAGCACTTCAGAGAATGACTATTCATCACCAATTGCTTGAATAAATCGCGTCATAATTTTTTCAATAACAAGGGGCGTATCTTTATTCAAGAACACGAACAGTTAGCATGGCTAGTTCCGAAGAGTCCAATGGGGTTGTAGTTCATGTGTTCAAGGAGGGAGATAACTCTAGCCAATTTGGAGGAAATATTGTTATGTGGGAACATTCAGACTGATTATATAAAAATTTAGATCTGAAACATTGAAATTTAATTTTGGATTCCTCTTTGTAGCGTTGATGGATCTCCACCTTACTACATGTACACGATGATACTCAGTGGTCACTGGTATGTTGGGTTTGGCTTCTAAAAGGATGCCCTTTCTGTAAAAGATGCTGCACAATATACATGAAGGATGGTATGCCAATATTATTTTTTTCAATTGGTAAACAGATTCTTTTTTTTCTGTGTACATGAGATTTGTATATACATGTACTTGTCTGTCATACAAAATTGATGTCAAAACACACTTATACAATCCCTCCCCCTTGTGACATGATAAAATGCAATAAACCAATCATTAAAAATCAGTCTGTTCTTTGAAATCTACACTTATATGCACACCAACTTAATAATTACTTATAGATTCAGGTAGGTCTAATCTTTCTAGAATGTGACAAAGTATTTAAGCTTGAAATCTGATTTTATTTACATTTTACAGGTCATCATTTTGCTGTCACTAGGTAGAGGATGACTGGCATGAACCTTTGCCTTTGCAATGAAAATGTTATCTAGTTTAAGATAGCAGTAAGTACATTACAGTACGTACATGATACTTTGATGGGTTTTCGTAAGGGCTGTCACGGTTAACTAAAATTCGGTTACCTCGTTCATGCTTGGTCGGTTCGATTTGAATCGTACTTTACAGAGTTCGCTTTTGGTCTGTCTGTATGTCTGTCTGTTTGTCCGCAAAAACTTTAACCTTAGGCATAACTTTTGAATGGTAATGATAGGGTTTTCATATTTCACATGTGCATTTCTTGTGGCAAGACCTTTCCATGGATACCAAAATTTTTGACCTTGTGACCCTTGAGTTTGACCTACTTTTAAAAACTTTAACCTTGGGCATAGCTTTTGAATGGTAAGTGATAGGGCTTTCATATTTCACATATGAATTCCATGTGGCAAGACTTTTCCATGGATACTTAATTTGACCTTGTGACCTTTACCTCAAATGTGAAACAACTTTTTATCAGTTTTACTGACAAAGATGCCAACGGGGGCATTCGTGTTTCACAAACAGGTTTTATTTATTTTTATTTTTTTTTTGGTTATACATGTATCAAGTTATAATTAATAAATAACAATGAGGGCTCACGATATGATATGTATTGCAACTAGGGCTGTAACGGTTCAGAAATTTTTCGGTTCGGTTCGGTTTGAATTATGAACCTCGGTTCTTCGGTTTTCGGTTCGGTTTAAAGAAGAGTACATTTTCAAGGTATTATTACCAGTTTGTTAGGAGTTTTCCACTATTGTGCTAATGTGACAAAGTAATTTTGATATCAAAATGATACAAAATCATATTCTAATTCAATTAGATTTTTGTGATCAAATAAAGTGCACTGGAATTTCTTTCAAATTAAATTTATTACTCTTTGAATTTAGATACACTCAAAATATGAGGCAAGTTTAAAACTGTTTAGTCATATACAAGTACTGGTAAGATTTCATGAATCATTATAGCATAACCAAATTTTAATAGTGTACCTGTTCTGTAATCTGAGTTGCCTGTTGGCTAACTTGTTTTATCATACTCTAATTTACGTTACCGTTTACAAGCTTTCCCATTGGCCAAAACGCGGTCACGTGCAATGCGAATTATTGAACCGGTCATTGACGCGTTTCCGGTTTTGTGTATTAGAGGAAAAACGGTAGTCGCAGCAAACTGTG